>ML779979.1:569610-579677 GCA_009831015.1 Picea engelmannii
TCCTATATATACCAAGGAGACATTTTCATTTTGAATCATCTTGTACTTGAACATTTAAGTGGGGTAAAAGGAGGTTGCCCCCTTGAAGAGGCTTATTATCTAAAATTATCTCTTTTTCAAGGCGTTGAGTACTTTTTCTGATGATTTTCTATGCTATATTGATATTTGGTTCTTAACAATATTACTAATCTAATTTAACCTTTCCTGTCTAGGAGCAAACTAAAGTATTCAGCGAGTTGAAAATGAAATTGAATCCTACATAAACTCCTACTTAGATAGTTGGAATAAAAGAGCAAAATCAGAAACAAATGTGTAGACATACATAAAACCAGATTAGTCCAAATTACAACAATGCACACATTAACAACTCAAAAAACTCAAGGCATAAAGATATTCGAAGCAACACTTAAAACTGTAGAATATCACAGATTACATAATAATTAATTCATAAACAAACTAGCATTCTTACATTCCATATGAAAAACACTCATATTGACTTGAAATAATTCACTTCTTAGATTGCTTCACATACAAATAATTACTTCTCCAAAATTAGGCCCTGAGGGTTTCCCCGGCTGAGGGGTTTTAGAGTTTTCATGTATTTTGTGTCATTTGTTTTTCCGATTTTGAATTTAAGTATACAAGGAAATGAAGAAAAATTTCATGACGCAAGAGAAGAAAATGATTTACACCTTTTCAAAAATGTGTTTTGGATCATGGAGGTGACCACCCTTCAAACCTGCATTTTTCAAAGACATTAAAAGGTTAAATGACTGAATAATAACTAAACATCTATGACCACCTATATTTCTCGATTATGCCATCGCTCTATGATTTCAATGTTCAACTTTTTACATCCGCATTCTCAATCAAGGTATTTAGCATGTTTATGCATGGAAACAATTCCTCTTTGTATCCCACCTCGTGGAATCACAAGACCTTAACATTGAAATCCTTAGATTCATGTCCTTGGCTTATTTTTCTGCTCGCAATGATTTGTGGAAGGTTCAACATCATTGTACATATCATAGAGGAATGAATAAGTAGGATTTGAGGCAATGTTGAGTAGAAACACCATGTCCATGACACAATGGAAAGAATGGTAATTCTCTTTGTCATGTGAGACACAATGAAACATGTCACAAGACTTTCAAAGTTGCATATATCATGTCACAAGATTTTGGAAGTTGCATCATTAAGAGAAGATGAAATTATCGTTAAGTGTATAACAAAATTACCTTCACAGATATATACAAGACATAGAAATAGCCTTGTGTATATTATCAGCTATATAATGTACATCTAACTGTCTTATAAAATTATTACATGACATCATGAATTTATGTTAGTCTTCTTTTTTGCTTTCCAGTTCTTAAGCAAATCATCAATGTCCATGTCTTCGTTTACTGGGTTCTCTTCAACAAATTATGTTGTTTCATTCCTTTCACACCGAGTATGTCTAGTCTTGTACTCATGGTGTGGATGCTTCTTTGAGGGGCCATCACCTAAAAAAATAAAAAATATTACATTTATATGGCCAATTTTTAAATATCATTGAAATAGTTCATTAATATTTAAAAAAAACTTTGCAATGTAATTATTTACCTGGTCCTTTAGTCGGCACCGTTGGAATGGTTGACATCATTTTCACCTGATCTACAGGTCGAGGATGATCATCTATGACATTCTCTTCCATTGAAACATCAAAATTTATAAGTACAAAATTATTATGTATGTGATTAATATATAGACATTTTACCGTCGTGGGCCTCAGTCACAGGAACATTTTGGGGCTGCACCTCACTAGGATCGGGCTGCTGGGGAGAACCATGATCTTCTGGCTGCATTTCACTATCAATGCTTTGTTTTTCAGTACTAATGGTTTCGTTGATCATGTTTCTCCCTTGATTAAAACAAAGTAAGACATTAAATTATGGATGATATCAAACATTTATGTATTTTATAAGTAACAAAAGGTTAATGTGGACTAATTTGTATTTACCTTATCCCGCAAATTGGATCATGGGATCTACCCCATGCTTTTCCTATGATCAACTACGGCTTTATAACCATACTTGTAACCAAGTTTGAGGTCTTCCTCCGTGGTTTCAGTTCCGAAGTCGTCGCCCTGCATTGCATAAGGGTATGGTTTTTTAATGTTCTTGGTTGCAATTACCTTAAAGTTGTAAGGTGATACAAATAATATTCTTAAGATGTTTGGGTACTTACGATTCGTGATTTTAACCTCGAGTAGCCGCCCTGGCCTAGTGTTGGTGCAATTATTTGCATAATATATTACCAAACATAAATTATCAACCAGGATTCATAATTAATAGAGTTGATTCACTATATGTGCTGATAATAGATAGGTTCCTATGTCTGTTTAGTATAGCTTAGATAAGAAAACCAACAATAACAAAACACTCTATTTTCAAAGATAACACTCTTCACACAATTCAGAAATTAGAAAGCAAAACTTGCAATCATGCACTCAAAAGATTTTGCACAGATAATTCCTTGTCCATTTACAAGCTCATGAAATGGAAAGATGGACTTTGACTTAGTTCTTTGTAGCTATTACTCTTAACAACAACTAGCAAGCAAATCTGGGCACGCTTCAACAATACCACTCCAAACTTAGAAGAGAAAACTGATAACAAAACTTCTCAAGCAAACACTGAATCGAAAGGTTCTTTCTTAGGTGACAAATCTGTTCATTGATGGCTCATGAAATGAAGAGATGAAATCAGATCTTGTTCCCTATATCAATTGAAAACAGTAATCAACAATCAACCTTAAACACTCTTAAAAGGAAAACAATCATAACCCTATCAATGCCAATCAAATCTTCTTCAATACAGGAGGCAGTCAATATCCTTGAAAGACTTCATTACATGAAGCATGAAGGTGAGATATGAAGTCTTATGGTTCCTGTACCACTGAGAACACCACACTTGCAAACTCAAAATAACACTCTCTTTGCTTAGCAATTCTGCACATCAAATTCTTATCAATTAAATGTCAACATGTAGAAGTAGAAAATGAAACTATCTATTTTGTCAAATATCTAATTACTCACACTGATTCAGAAGCAAATGATTCTATGATGAACTTTAAAATGTATTTGAAAATCATTGACAACACATACAATTGTTAAATGTTCACACTCACACAATCACACAAAAATCCAGAATTATAATTACAAATAAAATACAATGAAGCTTACCTTGATTGGGTTGGTAGGCCCTTGTTGTGCCAACAAGGAAGATTAAGAAAGACTTATAGAGAATAAGACTTGAACATACACGTGAAATCCATGAATTGTCGCTTATCTCATTACTTTAGAAAAACAGAGTACAATCAACGGTTTTCAAAAACTAATCCTACAACATAACTATTCTTCTCTTCAAGAACGAATCTTACACCATAACAATTCCTTCTCTAATCATACCTATAAGGTCTTATTTATACATAAAATCCATGGAGGATTGGATGAAACTGAATCCCCAAGCTAAGAAAACAATTTTTACAATTTTAGGATAAATCCCAAAAATCTGTGTTTTTTAACAATTTTGGCAGATTCGAGTTAGTCCCCCACCCATATCTCTCAAACCAATTCTACTTTTGAAAAATATCTGGGATATTACTCAATTTGTCATATTATGGACAAAACCCATGTATTATAATTTCTATATCTAATACCATATGCACAGAAATTGAGGTGCAAGTTGGCAGTTTGAGTTTTTTTGATAATTTTGGCAGAATCATTCCCCCTGAGATGGAGGTCCACACGTGTAATCTGGGTGAATTTTGACTCACATGTCCACATGAAAACATCATTTTGGACAAAACCCATGTACCCGATTTTCCTCTAGAGGCTTTCCAAAATTTTGAATTATTTCTAGTACCATATTAGCACAGGTTGGTACCGGAATAGGTGGAGCCTTGGTACTGGAATAGACTGGGTACCAGATCATGCTTCTTAAGATTCAAATTGATTAGGATTATACATAATCAATCATTTAATCAAATTAACTCAATAAAACTAAACAAATCATGCTTTAATCATAAGTTACCTCTTGTGTACATGAACAAGATCATTAGGTATGTTTATGGAGGAAACAATGAAGTATAGGCTTATAACATAGGCAAAAAGGGCTTGGATACAAGGTGATATATGTCATTGTAAATGTCAAAATGGAGACTCAACATTCCCCCATTCTTAAGTCATTGCATGTCATCATGCAACAAAGATCTTCGAAATTTCAAAATTGATGATACTCTTCACTCGATCAAGCATTCCCTGAAGTTTCATCCTTCTTCAGCTCCTAAGTTCCTATTAAATAATATAAAATTCCTGGCTTATGCTTCACATTCTTACCCATGGAAAAGTAGTTATGACGAAAAAAAATTGGAGTCATGAGTAATAGATTAGATTTGTTAGTGATTTTTCGTTAAGCCTTATCCAATCTGTTGTCGATCATAGTTAAGAGAAAGGGTTGGATGTGACTCTAATATGATTATAGGATAGTGGCCAAGAGTTTTCATAATTCATTTGACTAATAGGCCCCCCCTGACTATATTACCTTTAAAACAAAAGTGATATAAGCATAGTTTAGATATCATTTGAAGAGAGGAACGCATAAAGGAATACATCCCAAGATGATTAACTTGTTTCAGATCCAAGTTTTTAGAGATGAAGCTCTTCTTGCTTAGGTAAGGTGAATTACGCATACTGAGGGTCCCACTTCTCGTGCAAACCTATTTTTTAAAGATAGAACTCTAAAGTGGATACTTGAAGGTTCTTAAGAGAATCATCCGAGAGATATAAAGGTCATCTCCTAGCCTTGATTTGATAGTGATTTCTTCAGAGTGAGACCCAAGGGTTTTTGTTCATTTTTAAGTGTTCCACTTTATGTTGTTCAACTCCCTTTACCCGGCATAGCCCCGCTACCAGCATGCCTGTTCAGTACCCCGACAAGTTTACCTTAATACCATACAAGCATGGCCCCGCTACCAACAGGCTTGTTCAGTACACCAACGGGTTTACCTGTACTTCCTGATACTTCCTTTCTATTATATTAATCAAAAGATTTAAAATAATGTATATTGTTCATTGACAGTTTTAGAGTATAAGGAAGGAAGGTGGTACGAGAGTGTTTTAGATTTATTAGGCACATAATTAATTGTTTGCAATTATCCCAAGGGTGACATCATCCACATTCAACTTAAATCTCAGTTATTCAATGTATAATGGAACATCGTGGATAATGACTAAGAGGTCCCTCTAGTTAATCCTATTAGGGTTCTCATGAAAGTTCATTGCGGTTTTGCAAGGGCAGTCCACCACATGAGGTTTTCATCAATACCTCCCAAGATAAACTTGTAAAGATAAACTTGGATAAAAAATTGTTTGAATCAACTAGGTTGGTATTTGACATAATGGTGTTACCACTTTTCAATGGATATTTCAATTAGCAATCACTTCTTCAAAATGATGAAGTAATAAGACAAGTGCACCCATTATCATATAGAGCTAAATGTGAAAATATCTTCTTAAAGGAGGGCAAGGATGATTCATTCAAGGTTGAGTGTACAAATGTAGGAGGAAGATGTGCATGAGAGTAAAAACAATTCAACACAAGACTTAAATGATCCTTGATAGAAAGAACATGAAGATATTAGCCCATACCTCTAATTACCTAAAGTGAAAACAATGTTAAGCACATGAAAAAGATCATATCACTTTGGCATCAGTACCAGATAAGTAATTGGTATCAGAACAAGTTTCTACAGTACCGGAACAGAGCAGAGGGAAGAAACAGTGACATTATGGATGATTTTTTCTCATTCATGGCAACGACCACTTCACAAAGGAATTTAGTGATAATATACAAGGAGATGTATATGGGGGTTTATACGAGGAGATGTATATGAGGGCTTGCAAAATTTCATCGTAGGGAGCGTGCAATAATTGAGAGTAACCATATTTTTTCTACATAATTAGTCTAATTCCTTTAATAAAATGAAAAATGTTGAATTTATATGTCCTAGTACTTAAATCGAGCAGCAAAACTTGAATATATTATTAGAGCTACTAGCACCTTATTACCAGTACCGGATCACATGAGTACCGGATGGATGCAGAGTTGTGCTTCAGTACCGGATGAACACAATTTTGCAGTACCGGAATAGAATGGTACCGAAATTCTGAAAATGACTATCAAATCCCAGCACTGAACATGTTGATTTGGCCTCGCCAACGGAAGTTGCAAAAGAATATGAAGGTTTCAACAACCACTCCCCTATGCCTAAGGTTTTGCATGGCCTCATGCAAACAATGTGAGATGCTAAAAGGGGTTGCTCAGAGAGTTGTGAACACCTATTAAAACAAACCAATAAAACTAATTAAAACTGGATTTTTATTCATGCTTAAAAACAAAAAATTTAGGGAAAATGTCAAAAGTTGAATTATTAGCTATGAATAAAATAGTTTGGACTTAACATTCAATTTCAATTGTTATTAAAATATCACTTAATCGATCATCCTTGTGAAATAACGGTCTTAAAATAGATAGGTAAATATAAAGCATGAATGCATTAATTTTAACAACTTTAAGGAAAAAGAAGAATTTTGAAGAAATAGGTCATGAAGCACTCCCTTAGGTGTTATCTTTCATTGACAAGGATGCCTTCTCCTCTTTTGAAACCCTTCCAGTATCATGTGTGCATTCGGAGGATGAAGAGATTCTGTTCTCATAAAATTCCAAACAAAATTATCATAACCTTTTAGAAAGAAATCTACTATAGGAACGAAAGATCTTAAACTGATTGCTTTATTATCTTTTGACATTCCCATTTATGAAAAATATGAAAGATAGGTTGCATTGCAACATTTATTTATTTATTTACCTATCCTTCTCTAATTGAACAGAAGAAAATGTCCTTCAAGTATAAGAATACTTCCAGTGAAGCCATGTGTGTAATAGGGCTAGAAATATATCCATAATCAGGTTTAAAAGATAAATTTTAATGCATGCCAGAGTATGAAGGACCAACCTTTTTGATGATGAGATCAAGCAATAATTAAAAATAAGAGAGTGGTGTGACCTAATAACTAATTGAAACCATATTTCAATAGGATCACTGTATTCTTGTTTCTCTTCTTTGTTTAGGTCACACTGAATGTCTTCCTCTACCATGCTATGCATATTATCCTCTTCAAGATGATTAGTCTTTGGAGTACATACAGGATCTGCTGAGAAGCATGCTAAGGACTCCTCAATCTCAGGTTCCACTAGTTTCTCTCCATTGAATTCTATCAATGATTCTTTATTCCCTTCAACAAATTGACAAGAGGAATCTAACGGGACTTCTAAATCTTTATGTGGAGAGACAACTAGATTCTTGACTGCTGTGAAGATATGATCTTCCTGAGAGGCGGATATCCTAGCTGCTTCCAAAATGCGAGAAATTTCTTGGAGGAACATTCTTCAAGCTCTTTATCATCCTTGAATTACTCTAGTTGTTTGATGATCCCTGTCTCGCAACACAAATTAGTACTCATGGGTTTCTTATAGCACCCCAAACATGATTTATCATCAAAGATCTAAATTTTAAAACTATTTGCAAAAACAAAACACACCAAGCTTGAACTCCTTGTGTTACTGGGACCCTGTTGTCACCAGGTTATCTATTCCCACAAGTTAGCTTGTCATGAAAACACAATTTTGCATAAAGGAAGGAAAAACACACTTGCATTAAAAGAAGAGAGGACAACCTAACTTTCGAGCAACCCCACCAAAGTGGATGTGTGGGATCTTTGCGCATGTCTTACCATCTTCTCTCTTCCCTTAGTTCATCCACAGAACCAATCCAAAACCATTAAAGCAATCTGATTCAAATACTACCTATTACTGTTTACAACTCCCCGACAACAACACCAAAATGTTGGTGCAATTATTTTCATAATATATTACCAAACATAAATTATCAACCGGGATTCGTAATCACTAGAGTTGATGCACTATATGTGCCGATAACATATAGGTTCCTATGTCTGTTTAGTATAGCTTAGATAAGAAAACCAACAATAACAAAACACTCTATTTTCAAAGATAACACTCTTCACACAATTCAGAAATTAGAAAGCAAAACTTGCAATCATGCACTCAAAAGATTTTGCACAGATAATTCATTGTCCATTTACAAGCTCATGAAATGGAAAGATGGACTTTGACTTAGTTATCTATAGATATTACTCTTAACAACAACTAGTAAGCAAATCTGGGCACACTTCAACAATACCACTCCAAACTTAGAAGAGAAAACTGATAACAAAACTTCTCAAGCAAATAGTGAATCGAAAGGTTCTTTCTTAGGTGACAAATATGTTCATTGATGGCTCATGAAATGAAGAGATGAAATCAGATCTTGTTCCCTGTAGCAATTGAAAACATTAATCAACAATCAACTTTAAACACTCTTGAAAGGAAAACAATCATAACCATATCAATGCCAATCAAATCTTCTTCAATACAGGAGGCAGTCAATATGCTTGAAAGACTTCATTACATCAAGCATGAAGGTGAGATATGAAGTCTAATGGTTCCTGTACCACTGAGAACACCACACTTGCAAACTCAAAATAACACTCTCTTTGCTTAGCAATTCCACACATCAAATTCTTATCAATTAAATGTCAACAAGTAGAAGTAGAAAATGAAACTATCTATTTTGTCCAATATCCAATTACTCACACTGATTTAGAAGCAAATGATTCTATGATGAACTTTAAAATGTATTTGAAATCATTGACTACAAATACAATTGTTAAATGTTCACACTCACACAATCAAACAAAAATCCAGAATTATAATTACAAATAAAATACAATGAAGCTTACCTTGATTGGGTCGGTGGGCCCTTGTCGTGCCAACGAGGAAGCTTAAGAAATACTTACAGAGAAGAATACTTGAACATACACGTGAAATCCATGAATTGCATCTTATGTCATTACTTTAGAAAAATAGAGTACAATCAACAGTTTTCAAAAACTAATCCTACAACATAACTATTCTTCTCTTCAAGAACGAATCTTACACCATAACAATTCCTTATCTAATCAGAGCTATGAGGTCTTATTTATACATAAAATCCATGGAGGAATGGATGAAACCAAATCCCCAAGCTAAGAAAACAATTTTTACAATTTTAGGATAAATCCCAAAAATCTGTGTTTTTTAACAATTTGGGCAGATTCGAGTTAGTCCCCCACCCATATCTCTCAAACCAATTCTAATTTTGAAAAATTGCTTGAACATTACTCAATTTGTCATATTTTGGACAAAACCCATGTATTAGAATTTATAGATCTGATACCATATGCACAGATATCGAGGCACAAGTTGGCAGTTTGAGTTTTTTATTTTATTTTGGCATAATCATTCCCCCTGAGCTGGAGGTACACACATGCGATCTGGGTGAATTATGAATCACATGTCTGCATGAAAAAATCATTGGGGAAAAAACCCATTTACCTGATTTTCCTCTAGAAGCTTTCCAAAATTTCAAATTATTTCTAGTACTGGATTAGCACAGGCTGGTATCGGAATAGGTGGAGCCTTGGTACCGGAATAGATTGGGTACCAGATCATGCTTCTTAAGAGTCAAAGTGATTAGGATCCTACATAATCAAGCATTTAATCGAATTAACTCATTAAAACTAAACAAATCATGCTTTAATCATAAGTTACCTCTTGTGTACATGAACAAGGTCATTAGGTATGTTTATGGAGGAAACAATCAAGTATAGGCTTATAACATAGGCAAAAAGGGCTTGGATACAAGGTGATATAGGGCATTGTAAATGTCAAAATGGCGACTCAACAACTAGCTTGTGTTGGCCATGTTTGGCAATACTTTCTTTGGTTGCCTTCGAAGTGTCAGGCAACCTATCATCAAAATTTTCAAGTATGTTATATATAACCACACTTTTATTTAGATCTAAAGAAAAATAAAGCTAGTATTGAATTCAAAAATTTGTAATTTACCTTGGTGTACCAGTT
>ML779979.1:581314-592923 GCA_009831015.1 Picea engelmannii
CAACATCTATAGGAGGTAGTTCCTTAGGTACCCATTGCTTCACCAGATGCTTATACCTGAGTGGAACATCTATGTCTCCTATGCTCTCATCATCATAAGAGCATGATCCTCCTTCGGCAAGAAAAAATTTCATGCGTCTACAAGATTTGATTCTGACTTTTTCACCTCTGGTCCTTGTTTTCTTATCATATCTACTAGATGCAGTCACATTTCTGGCCTCTATTTGTCCTAAGCTTTCCTCACTCGACGAAGAAATATCTGACAGGTACATGCTTGGTTGTACCTTCAGTTGCATGTGCATGTGTTGTTAGTTAGTATTCCATCATCATATTCACAGTTCTAAATAAAAAAATTATATGTTTAGTTTTGGATGCACAATTAGACTAGGGTGCAATTACCAATATTAGTGGTCAACCACCTAATTTAATGTGATATCCCTCTTGATTTTGGACATATTAAGGAAATATTAAAAATGTGAAAACACTAAGGACATGATAAATTTATCATATGGATCTAAGGAAATTTCCATGTCATTATGATGATGTCAACATGGTTCAGAAATTTCCATGTCATTAAGTGACTCACGACTCTTTTGCATAGAATATAGACAAAGGGATATAGATGTCTATGTATACCATCAAATATCCACGATGTAGGGAACCTCCACATCAACAACTTTGGGACCAATTAAAATATGCCACATATACAAGGGAGACAAAGAAGGGAGTTGGTTTGGATAATAGGAAAAATAAAAAAGACATGTGGCAGGCTTAGAAATTGCCATGTCATTATGATGATGTCAACATGGTTGGCTCATTAAACACAAGGTCTAATTAAATTCCACCACTTGGAAATGCAACATCAACATGAATGAACTTGGAAGGACTAGTGGTGGATCTAGAGTGTGTCACATGGGACCACTACATTTTGAAAGCTAAGTTAGAAGACACCCTTATCAAAACAATTCCAAGTATTTTGGAGAATTGGACTCAAACAAGATTTCACTAGGCTTTAATAATACTTCAGATCCATAGGAATTGAGCAGATTTGTCATTTCAAATATCTCTAGTGCAAGAAATTTCTTAGAAACATGGTACCTAGACATAATCCTAATGCATAATATTTTAGGTTTGGATGCCTTGGTGGGCCTGGGGTTCCATGGCTTAAGTTCCTTAGACACTTGACACTTGCTAGAAGCATATTGCATCAGATTTTTGCATGCATGAGGAATATGGAAACGAAGAGAATTTAAGGATACAATGAGTTGTTATGAGAAAGAGACCAAGATCTCAAAATCTCAATATAATGACACATGCAATAATCATGTACGTACAAGGGGATTAAATAAAATAAGATTGAGAGAACACCAAGTGACCACATTAATACAACCACATCCACTCTCATGTTTCTCCATGGTAGGACGCATCAAGTCCACAAAGGTACGAGTCTATGATAGTTGGATATGATGTGTACTAATGATTAAATGTCTAACGAGATCTGTCTCAGGAATCCTTATAGGATCCATGTCTTGTGTTCTAACAGCTCCCATATAAGAAGAGCCATGTCTCGTGTACTAACACCTCCCATATAAGAAGAGCTATTCATATTTGATATGGATAGAGGAGAAAAGTAGTGAGGGAGCGACCCAAGTCCAGGACTCCTGGTAGATCCAATGGAACCTCCCTCTAATCTTATAATAAATGGGACATCTAAAGATGAGGTGTTATTGCATCTGACTCAATATCTTGCAATTGACGCAATTGACGCAATTGACAAATCCTCTCTAACGAGGAATTTGATTATTTTCCCAATTGGGAGTTGGTGAGAGAAAACCCCAAACTTGCCAAGAGAAATCCTAAGGATATGCATCCAATGTCTTTGAGTATAGGCAAGTTTGACTATAATTTCATCCTTCAGTTGCATGAAGTGCTTGAAGTAGAATGTCATCTTAGGGTCGAGTCCCTTAGGGGGTGTTCAATTGACCTAGATGTATTGTTTGTGGATATCCTCTCTAATCACCTTGTTCGAGGATATAGAATGTGACCAGTGGGATCCAAGGGGTATCTATAAGGGGGGAGACAATCAATAGGGATGCCAACAAACTGAAATAACAAACAGACCTTAGAGGACCAAATTGCCTCATCCTAGAGGGGATTGTAGAGGCAAATTCTTTTGATGAATAAAGATCCAATAAGGGGTATCTCTCCTTCCATGTGGTCAAGTCTCATAAAGTTTGAATCCTATGGAGGAAGGAGAGAAGTGTGGAAATATTTTTGAGTCACAATGGATGGGCCTTGTTTCCGCTCAAACTCTCTCCTAGAAGGAAAAGTCCTAACCCTGACGGGAGAGCCTAGACACAGCTCTTAGGAAAGCCACCCACTGTCACCTTGGTGGCCTTGCTCCACTCTTTAGACTATTGGAAGGGTATCCTATTCAAGGGGATAATCCCTAAAGGTCAAGCTAAGCTATGTTTTTGAGTAATAAACAGAAGCTCTCTAACTTGGCTTAACGAAGACTTGGGCAACTTGACACTACCCTCTCTCAAGGTAAAAAGGGAAACTTAAGTGTGTATGAACAGTGGATTAAATTACCAATTGTGAACAAGCTCAGAATGTGTTTAACTTAGACAAGTTCTCATTCAAGATTATGCTTTGGAAATTGAAAATGAAATCTTGTTGCTCAATGCTTCATATACCATGAAATGCTATTAGGATGTGAAACATGCTTCCAATTGTAAAATGAAACAATGAATTTAAAGCATTACATCATCTATTCATCATATCATTAACATCAAGAGTCAAGAGTCTTATTACCATCATCCGTGGATCAGATCTCAAGAATCATGTGTAATAGTAAGCCAAGGAAACACTACAAGTAATGTTGTTATTATTAAAGAAGTGTGAAGACAACATATTTATTAAGTGAGCACAGTTGCACTATTCATTGTGAGAAATGGTTGTGTCATTCAACAGTGATCATTAATGCCTTTAACCATGAGAACCGATATCCAAAGTGAGCAATCAGTTAGTGTTTTCTTAACAACATTCAGAACATGTTACCAGAAGTTTGTTATCATGAGAAGACCAACATTAGATTATCCCAAAATAGCAATGTAACTCCTTTACTTGAAACAGTTTGTCTAAGAAAGTGTATACTGTGTGAAAAGAATATCTCAATAGCGAAATGTTCTCTCAAATATTCAAGTGCATGTGGAAGTTCCAACAA
The DNA here is from genome assembly GCA_009831015.1 of Picea engelmannii. NCBI lineage: Eukaryota > Viridiplantae > Streptophyta > Pinopsida > Pinales > Pinaceae > Picea > Picea engelmannii. The sequence continues at coordinate 584,540 of ML779979.1, forward strand.
ATTATGACCATAAGGATAGACCATCCACAATGTGACAAGTGAGAAGTAAAAGGAATGTAAGTGTTGGCATTAATGTCAAGAAACAATGTATTGTATAAACTGTGTATTAGTATGCACCAACAGTGAACAATTTTAACCTTTCAAAGATGTTTAGATATGTGTGTCATAAAACAAGTGTTGAGAACCCAGTATTCAAGAGTTATTATGGCACAAGAGTGGTGTCCTATCATGATCCAAATCAGATTTTTGAAGTTTCATGTGTAAGCTAACAGTGATGCCAATGAAAACCAAGGATGGAAATGCATGAATATTGTACTCAAACACTAAATTGATCCATTAGATAATGCATCGATCTGCTATGGGAGAGAGTTGAGATTATGTAGAAACACAAACATTAAAACTAGGGTTTTAACTACATTTCACAAAGGATTATCGATTTTAGAGAGAAATTTTTGGCAGGCAAGAGGAGAGACATTACCAAGTTCTGCGACATCTCCATAGGTTTTTCCAGATAGGAATCCTTTGCCTCTGTCGATATCCAATCGAAATCCTAGACCCTTGAATATCTACACTTCTCTACCTCTTTCAGATGGGGTTTTTCTCCTCTTCCTCTATTGGATATAGTTTTTCTCTTCGGACGCCCACGAACACGATGTATGGTCGGGAATGAGGATTGGTTTTTCTCCTTGGACGCCCAATTTCTCCTCGGACGGGGGTTTAGTTTTTCTCCTCAAACGCCGGATTGGTTTTTCTCCTCCTCGAATAGGGTTTTTCTCAGCTAGTAGATGGTCGACACCCAATTGTTTTCGTAATGAATGGGTGCGGGCGGATTAGTTTGGCATTTGTATTTTTTTTTGTTTTTTTTTAATGTTTTATTATTAATTGTTTTAATTTAATGAATATATATTTTAATTAAATTCATCATAATATTATGAATTATAGGATAGGAATTAAGGTGATAGGTACTAGGGATTGCATGGATTAATAATTGGAGAATATGGGGTTTAGGGGTTAGGGGGTTATAATGGTTGGGGGAGTAAGCAATTATAGGTGTTAAGGTTCATGGGTTATATTAGGGTTTATAAGAGTTAAAGGATATAAGGGCTAGGAGTAAGGGCATATATTAGTTATGGTTACATGGGTTGGGATTATAAATCTTAGAGGTTAAGGCTATATCAATGCTTATGAGATTTAGGGGATATAGGGGTTGGGATAAGGCTCAAATGTTATGGTTAAAGGTGCTAGTGATAATATTATGGTCTATAAATATTGGTGGATGTGGGTTATAAGGGTTGCATGTTAAGGATTATATGGGTTATATTGATTATAAGGTTTAGGGGTTATAGGTTCATAAGTGTTAGGGATGATAACTTATGGATGATGGGTTATAGGAGTAAAATGTTCATATGGTCTATAAGGTGAGGAGTTAGGGACTATGATTTTGGGGGTTAGGGGTATGGAATTACAGGTTTTATAAATTATATGAGTTAGGGGTTATAGTGGTTAATTGTTAGCAACTAGGTAATATAGAATTTAGTGGTTATATGTGTTAGGTATTACATTACGTGTTAGGGGGGATAAAAGTTATAGTAAATATTTATAGGGACTAGGAATTTGGGGTTATAAGAGTTAAGGATTGATAATGGTTATATAAATTAGTGATTATAGGGGGTATAGGGTTCAAGAGTTTAGTATTAACTGTTATACGGTTTGGGGATATATGTGTCAATGATTGTTGGGTTTAGAAATTTTGCAAGTTTGGTGATGGGGGTATTAGAGGTTATAGGTGTTATATTGTATTGGGTTAGTAAGGGATTATAATGGGTATGGGTTATATCATTTAGGAATACAAGTTATAAGGATTGTATGGTTTAATAGGTGTTATATATTATGAAGATTGGTGTTGAAAAGTTAAAGCAATAAAGGTATATGTGTTATAGTTGTTAGGGGTAATGGGTTATAAGGGTTCATAATGATAAGGATTATAGGATTTGGGGATGATTGAGGTTAGTTTCAATGTGGGTTAAGGTTGGTAGTGATTGGTCAAAGGGGTGAAGGGTATATATGTTATAGGTGTTAAGGATAAGGGGTTATAACAATTAAGAGAAATAAAAGTTATATGCTTTAGGGGTGATAAGGGTTATGGTTAATATAGGCTAAAAATTGTAGTGGTTAAAATGTATAGAGTTTATGGGTTACGCATTATATGTTATAGGGATTACAAGATATATGAGTTATATGGATTATGGATTAAGGGTTATGGAGGTAAGGGATATATAGGTTAGGGGTTATACAAGTTTACGGTCTTAAGGATTATGCAAGTTTTGGGTTTAGGGGTTATGGTTTAGAGGTTAGTTGTTAACATAGATACAATTTAGGGGTTACCAGGGCTAGGATTTATATGATTCAGGGGTGACAAGAGTTAGAAGGGTAATAAATTATAAAGGTTAGGGTGATAGGTTATAGGGGTCAATATTATATGAATTATGTGGATTAGGGGTGATAAGGTTATCAAGGTAAGGAATTATGAGGGTTAAGGGTGATAGGTTGTTGGGGTGAATGTTACACTCATTATGGGGTTGTGGGGTTATATTTGTTAGGGTTTACAAGTGTTGGGGAAAGGGGTTATACGAGTTAGTCATCCTATATGTTAGGTGTAGAGTTTATAAAGTTTGAGGGTTATAGAGTTTATGAGTTATTAATAATAAGGGTTATATGGGTTAAGAGACGTAGGGTTTAAGGATTAGGATATAAGATTTCAAGGTTATATTAGGAATGATAAGTGTTTGGGGGTAGTGGTTGAGGGTTATAATGTTTATGGATTAAATTTTATAGGTGTTATAAGTTTTAGGGATTAGGAGTTGTAGTGGTTATGTCTTATATTATGGGTTATAATGTACCGTGGAAGTGGTTATTTTTGTTGGGATTCATATGGATTAGGAATGAGATGGGTTATAGGGTTATGGATCAAAGGGTATAGGAATCCACTGTTATTTTAGTTAGATGCAATTGAAGGTGTAAGGATTAGAGATTATATGTCTTTATAGATACCAAGTGTTCTATAAGTTGTTAATGGGATATGGGTTATTGAGATTATAGATGGTAGGGGATAGGGAGGTTATATTAGGGTTTATAAGCTTAAGAGGGTTATAAATGTTAGGGGTTATATGTTAACAATTACAAGGATTTGGTTTATAAGAGTCTTAGCATAAAACTATTTGAACATGTACAATTTCTAGTTTTAAGGTTGTTTTACATTAATTTTATGTAACTATTAAGGTGTATTATTAGGTACATGTATGTTCTATGTATGAAGGTAAGGAATATTAGATCTCATTTTGCTTGTATATAGTGTTAACAAAGGAGGTCTTGTGTTAGACAACTTTAAAAGACATGTGTAGACATAGTCAAACACCAAACTTTGGGTATACTAGGAAGATTTAAATAGGATTTATATTCACCACCTATTATTCGTATAATTGTGTCTTGGTTCCTAGCAGTGTTAAAATTTTGTATTCAATTTGAACATTTTTTCCTATATTGAAAAGTTTTTGCATGTGGTTTTGGAGAGGAGCTTGTCAACTAATTTGGAGTAAATTGTCAACCCATAAATTTTAAATACAAAATGCCATTATTTAAATAAAAAATGTCATCAAGCATCTTCTTCTTGCCACCAAACTCATTGGCCAAAGTCCCATGTTTTCGAACAGTTTCGACGAAGATGCTATAACAATGAAGAACATCATGTTCATTAAAAATTTGTTACTACAATACTATGACAAAAATGATGACATTTATGATGATGACATTTATTTATCATTCCAGGTATATTTCTCATTCATGAGGCCAAAAGCATATCGGCTCATGCATATTTAGACCTTATTGCAACATTGATTGCATGAAGGTAACTTATTTTAACTATGTATTTCTCCACAAGAAAGAGAGAGAGTTAACCTATGGTAGTCAATTTGCTTTTAAAAGAGATTAATAATAGTTTATACTTGCATTTTTAATTACCAAATTATTCGGTGACATGGGTTCATAACCATATAGCGCTTTAAATTGGGTAATTTTGGAGGTAAAGTAAAACATAATATCATACCAATATTTCGTTAGATGGAACCACCTCACCCATTTACTTTGTTTATACCATGTGTGCATTTGAAGATAACCCCTCCTCCAAGCACTTATAAACTACCTTTGTTTAATGGTGATAGGTACTAGGCTTATTGTTTGATTGTCAAATTGTTTGTGTGAGTCAATTTTGAGTCCAGAAACCCTCCCATGCCATCAATGCATGCCTCTAGTCTAACCATGTCAATCCATGATTAATCACACAAGTTATTTTATGTCTTTGGTTTTTTCTCTCATCTAAGTACTCTTTTGAACGACACAGACAATGAATATAAAGAGTGGGTGTGTGAGTGATATTTGAGTCTAGAAACCCTCCCATATCGTCAAGGCATGTGAACAATCTATCCATGCCAAATATCGGTGCATACAAAAACATTTTGAAAAAATTTCAATGTTGGCCCCATTCACAAGTCACTATTTCCCATCATGTACTATATCCCTAGTACAATGTCTTTTAATAGCTTTTTCCTTTAAAATACGACCGAGAAAATTAAAACGAAATGAGGACCAGATGGGTCAATATATAAACTGGGTGTGTGAGTGATCTTTGAGTCTAGAAAGCCTCCCATATCGTCAAGCCATGGGAACAATATATCCATGTCAAATTTCAGTGCATACAGAAACATTTTGAAAGAATTTCAATGTTGGTCCCATTCACAAGTTATTGTTTCACATCATGTACTCTAGACCTAGTACAATATATTTTAGTTGTTTCCTTTAAAATATGACCGATATGCACATCCTCGCATCTAGTATATTGATGATGTTGATTAATAAATCCATGAAATAGAGGTATTTTTCATCACAATGATGATGCAGATACATTGTATATGCATTAATGTAGAACCTGAAAGCAAAATGAAGAAAGACCGACGAAAGCCTAAAACTTGTGTGTACCAAATTGGGTACTCTGAAAGAAAATTAGGGTTTATGGTTTATATAATGAATTGATGATGGAATAAAGTGGGTGTGTCACTCAAATTTGAGTCCAGAAACCCTCCCATATCATTAAGGCATGCCAATTTTCTATCCATGACAAATTCCAATGCATACAGAAATTGTTTGGAAAATTTTCAACGTTGGCCCCATTCGCAGGTCCCTATTGTCGGTGTCTAGTCCTCGTGCAATTTTTGTTCCTTGTTCCTCATTATTTGACCATGGTGTAGTCCCCAAGATCCATTATTTTTGTACAAAATTACATACTAATGGGATACAATTATCGGTGAACGTTTTTTGTCGATAGTATAGAAAATTGGTCGTAAGATTATTTACATTCGTCTCTCTTGCGATGATATAAAATGATGCTTGGATTCATTTCATATTTGATTTATCAACTTGAAATCTCAATTTGATACTTTGCAAGCTAGCTGGACCTTCAATCAAATACAAATATGAAACTTGGAATCATTAACATATCTACTAGAACATATGAAAAATAGGGTTTATGGTTTCCATGATGAATTGATGATGGAAGAAAGTGGGTGTGTCGGTCAAATTTGAGTCAATAAACCCTCCCATATTGTTAATGCATGTGAATAATCTATCCATGAAAAATTTCAGTGCATACAAAAATTGTTTGAAAAAATTTCAACATTGGCCCCATTCACAGGTCCATGTTGCCCGCCTCTAGTATCTTGATGGTGTTGATTAATTAGAAATAAAAAAAATAGAGGTATTTTCCATCACAAAGATGAATCAAATACATTGTATATACATTAATGTAGAACCTGAAAGCAAAATGAAGAAAGACCGACGAAATCCTAAAACTTGCGTGTACCAAATCGGTTACTCTAAAAGAAAATTAGGGTTTACGGTTTACATGATGAATTGATGATGGAAGAAAGTGGGTGTGTCACTAAAATTTGAGTCCACAAACCCTCCCATATTATTAAGGCATGTCAATAGTCTATCCATGACAAATTCCAGTGCATAGAGAATCTGTTTGGAAAAATTTCAACGTTGGCCCCATTCGCAGTTCCCTGTTGCCAGTCTCTAGTCCTCGTGCAATTTTCATTCCTTGTTCATCGTTCCTTGTTCCTAGTTCCTTGAACATGGTGTATTCCCCAAGATCCATTATTTTTGTACAAAATTACATACTAATGGCATAAAATTATCGACAAACGTTTTTCGTCAATAGTATAGCAAATTCATTGCAAGATTATTTACATTCGTCTGTCTTGCGATGATATAAAATGATGCTTGGATTCATTTCATATTTGGTTTATCAACTTGAAATCTCAATTTTTTACTTTGCAATCTAGTTGGACATTCAGTCAAATACAAATATGAAACTTGGAATCATTAACATATCTACTAGAACATATGAAAAATAAGATTTATGGTTTCCATGATGAATTGATGATGCAAGAAACTGGGTGTGTCAGTCAAATTTGAGTCCAGAAACCCTCCCATATCATTAAGTCATGTGAATAGTATATCCATGACAAATTTCAGTGCATACATAAACTGTTTGAAAAAATTTCAACGTTGGCCCCATTCGCAGGTCCATGTTGCCCGCCTCTAGTATCTTGATGGTGTTGATTAATTAGAAATCAATGAAATAGAGGGATTTTTCATCACAAAGATGAAACAAATACATTGTATATACATTAATGTAGAACCAGAAAGAAAAATGAAGAAAGACAGACGAAAGCCTAAAACTTGTGTGTAGCAAATTAGGTACTCTGAAAGAAAATTAGGGTTTATGGTTTACATGATGAATTGATGATGGAAGAAAGTGCGCGTGTCACTCAAATTTGAGTCTAGAAACCCTCCCATATCATTAATGCATTCCAATAGTCTAACCATGACAAATTTTAGTGCATACAAAAACTGTTTGGAAAAATTTCAACATTGGCCCCATTCGCAGGTCCCTGTTATCGGTGTTTAGTCCTCGTGCAATTTCCGTTCCTCATTCATCATTACTCATTCCACATTCCTTGACCATGGTGTAGTCCCCAATATCCATTATTTTTGTACAAAATTACATACTAATGGCATAAAATTATCAACGAACTTTTTTTGTCGATAGTATAGCAAATTTGTCACAAGATTATTTGCATTCATCTCTCTTGCGACAATATCAATTGATTCTTGGATTCATTTCACATTTGGTTTATCAACTTAAAATCTCGATTTGATACTTTGCAAGCTAGCTATACCTTCATTCAAATACAAATATGAAACTTGGAATCATTAACATATCTACTAGAACATATGAAAACTAGGGTTTATGGTTTCCATGATGAATTGATGATATGTAAAAGATTTCAACTGCAATATGTCAGATATGTAAAAGATGCATTGTCAATTAATAAATTAACATATATTTATATAACTTTGAAAGTATCTGAAAAATACAGTACACATGTAGTCACATTAGTATAATATAAAATAACTGAATAAAATGGTTGAAATTGCTTACCTGTCCATCTTTCAAACCATATGCTAGATCAATTTCCCTTTGCGTAACATTGGCATCTCCGTTATGATGAGCTTCTCTAACCAATTTAGACAGTCGTTGTCATGATAACCTACCTCCATTATGTTGTTTACATCTTTCAATCCATACATTCATCCAGTCAAGATTGTTTGCAATGTATAAATGCAGTGCATCCCACTCTAGAGAAACTGAATCAAAAAAACATAATTCACCAATATTAAATATTGGTTATAACCTACAATATGCAGGTAATTATAAATATTTATAATCTATGAAATAAATTATATTAATATATTAATGAGTATGATCATATACACAAAAATGAAACTTTATATGTATTATTAATATAAATTTTCACAATTATTAATATATTACCTCTCATTTTTTTCATTCTATCTTTCCCCAACAGATGCCCTTGATATTCAAATTTTTTGATGGAGTTCACATCCCAAATGCGATCCACTGCATGCATAGTTGGTGCTGATAATTTAGGAAGATACTGACTAATATACACCATGGATTGATATACCATATATCCCTCCACCATATAACCCTCATGGCGTGATCTTTGTCTAACCAACACCTTCAATGACTTCAAGTGCCTCTCCATGATCCACATTGACCTTGTGTGAACAGGTCCACAAATTTCAATCTCCTCAACTTGATGTATGAGGTAGTGTTCTTGTGCATTGAAAAATGTAGGAGGTATATACTTTTGCATTTCACACATTAGACGAGGAATTTCTCTCTTCCAATACTTTATATCATCTTCATGGATTTATTTCAATGACAACCATCTACATGAGAT
>ML779979.1:595344-639078 GCA_009831015.1 Picea engelmannii
TGAATATATAGCTAATTACCATGGGACGATATTCATTCGATCCGCCATCAATGTGACCATATTTCCTACAATGTTTTGTAGCTGTTGCTATTAAAATTCTTACGGGACGTCTAAGGCAACATTTTTTACAAGGGAAATAACATCTACCATCACCCTTTTCACCCGCTTTACTTTTTTCCCCACCTCTAACAACATTTTGTGACATTTTTCCACACAAAAAATACCCTTTTGGAACCGTTGTTGTTATAGAAAGATTGTCGCAACATATTTAAATCGTCAAATATTTATAGGCCAATTTTAGGTCACTATCATCGCAATTGCGACGATAGTGACCTAAAAATATTTTTTTTCCACCTATTTATTTTAGGTCATTTTCAACGGTAAATTTTAACTAAATTATTATGGTCAAAGTTCGTCGCTCTTGCAACACACATTGACCATAATAATTTAGTCAAACTCTAGGTGTCAATATTGAGACGAATACGGGGTAGATTTAGAAAAAATGAACTTTTTCTCTTGCATGTTGCGACGAAAGAGTGCTTTCGTCGAAAGTGGTCGTCACAAATGTTTCAATATGTAGTAGTGACCTAATCCCCTTCTGCAAATTGACATTCAGAGCGACCTTGATCTACTTGTTTCTTCATGCGATTTTGTGCCATGACCAAATTATCTTTGAAGGTACGGAGAATAGCCTCTCGAACTGTAAGTGTTTGGTCAACCACCTGGACCTTCGAGACACCAAGTAAGTATGAGAGAACTGAAGGTGGCTTTTGTCCATATACTGCTTCAAAAGTATTCATGCGTGTAGCTATATGGTATGAAGTGTTGTACAACCATTCAACTAGGGGTAACCATTGATCCCATTGATTTTGATTTTCCGAGGAAAAACACCTCAAATATGTTTCCAAATACTTGTTGGCAACTTTCGTTTGACCATCAGTCTGGAGATGATAAGTTGTGTTGAGATGCAATTGGGTTCCTTGTAGATTGAACAATTCTTGCGAAAAATTGTTGGTGAAAGTTGGGTTGCGATCAGAAAAAATAGAATGTGGCATGCCATAAAGTTTGAAGACTTGATCCATGAAAATTTGAGCCACCGTGGATGTTGTAAATCGGTGTTGAAGAGCACACAAATGAGCATATTTGGAAAGGTGATCAACAACCACCATGATGACTGATTTATTTCCCGATTTGGGTAAGCCCATAATAAAATCCATACAGATATCCCTCCAAATAGTAGGTGGAATCGGTAGTGGTTGTAGTGTGCCCGGAGATTTGACTGTTTCTCCCTTGTTGCATTGACACACATCACATTCAGCGACAAAATTACGAATGTCTTATTTCATGCCATCCCAGAAAAAAGAGCATGTGACCCTGTCATAGGTTTTGGTAAATCCAAAGTGCCCAGTTATGCGTGTAGCATGAAGCTCAGAAAGTACCGTGGATTTAAGTTTTGATTTTTTACTTAAATACAAATGACCTTTGTATCGAAGCTCATCATGGAGCCAAGAGTACCCTGGGGAAGCTGGAGCATTGGACTGCAATTGTTGGATCAGCTGTGGACCTTTGGTATCTTCTAGCCATTCCTAGCAAACAACTTGGAGCCAATCTAGTACAATGAAGGAAAGAGAAAAAAGGGATCCTTCATCTTCATATTTTCGGGAACGTGCATCTACAACCACATTTTCTTTGTCTTTCTTGTAAATGATCTCATAATCATATCCAAAGAGCTTGGTCACCCACTTTTGTTGCTCCTAGGAGGAAATGCATTGTTCCAGAAAATACGTGAGGCTTTGATGGTCTGTCTTAATTTGGAAGTGTTTCCCCAATAGATAAGGGTGCCACAGATCAACGACATGTAGAATAGACAACATTTCCTTTTCATAGATTGATTTTCCCAGATTTCTTTCAGACAGTTGCTTGCTGGTAAAGGCTAAAGGCCGACTCTCTTTCATAAGGACAACACCAATTCCTTTCCCTAAAGCATCACATTCCAAGACAAAGGTCTTGGTGAAATCAGGAAAGGCCAGGACTGGAGTGGTGCACATGGCCATCTTTAAGGTTTGAAAATCTTGAGCAGTTGTTGGAGTCCAAGTGAAAGAGTTATTTTTTAGGAGTGCAGTGAGAGGTGCTGCAATCTTTCCATAATTCTTAACAAACTTGCAATAATAACCTATTAAGCCCAAAAATCCATGCAAGCTTTTGAGATTCTTTTGGTGAGGCCAGTCTTGCATAGCTTTAATATTTTTAGGATCCACCCTAACGTCGTCTTTGTCAACCAGATGACCCAAGTACTCAACTTCTGAGGCATCAAAAGAACATTTAGAATGTTTTAGGAAAATTTGGTGCTGAGAGAGTAGATGGAGAACTCGATCCACATGGGAAAGATGGTATGTCTAGGTTTTTCTATAGATGAGGATATCATCAAAGAAAAATAAGACAAAATGACAGAGAAAAGGACAGAAGACATGATTCATGAGGCTTTGGAAGGTGGAGGGGGAATTACACAAGCCAAAGGGCATGACAAAAAACTCATAGTGTCCCTCATGAGTTCTAAAGGAAGTCTTGGGAATGTCTACCTCTTTCATATGTATCTAGTGGTAGCCAGAATGAAGATAAAGTTTAGTAAAGAACTGGGTGCCACTCAATTCATCCAAGAGATCATCAATGATAGGAATGGGAAATTTGTCTTTAATGGTAAGTTTGTTGAGGGCATGGAAGTCAAGAAAAATTCACCAAGAACCTTCTTTCTTCAGAACCATGACCACAGGAGAAGAATAGGGGCTCATACTAGGGCGGATAATGCCTGCATTAAGGAGTTCCTAGACCATTTTCTCAATTTCATTTTTTTGAGAAAAGGGGTGATGATACGCATGGATATTGGGAGGAAGGCTTCCTGGTACAAGGGGAATGGAATGATCATGAACACCACGGGAAGGAGAGAGTCCCTGGGGAGTGTAAAATACCACTTGATGTTTAGAAAGGATGGATTGGAGGTCTTGCGGAACCAAGGGTGTCTCTATTTCTTGTATGGCATGGAGTTGGGAAATGACACCAGAATGACCTTTTTTGAGAATATTTTCCATGCGATGGGAACTAATGATCTTAGGTGAATCGACGGTGATGCCTCGAAACTTATATTGTTGGCCCTCCTGGTCGAATTGCATGGTTAACTCCTTAAAATCCATGATAATGGGACCCAAAGTCCTTAGCCAGTCTGCACCGAACACAATGTCACAACCGCCCATGTCAATAGAAAACATATAAGATTTCAGGTGGTAGTCACCAATTTGGAGACACACATTTTCACAGCGCCCTCCACATTTCATGGAGCCACCATTGGCAATCATGATTTGGAAATTATCGACGACATGGATGTAGCAATGAGTTTCTTGGGCAATGCGGCGATGAATAAAATTATGGGTGCTTCCACTATCAACCAGAATGATGACCTTCCTATGCTTGATGTAACCGATTAGCTTGAGGGTTTGGGGAGCAGAGAAGCCAATGAGATCATTGAGGGAAATGATCGGTTCTACTTCGGGAGGGTTTGAGGGAGGGGTTATGTTAGTGGTTTCAGGTGACTCAGACACAAGGGGAGTTTCAACATCCTCTTCCCAAATATCCTCCGAGATGGCCATAAAAAACTTGTGTTCCGTACACTTGTGGACCAGTAAGTATTTTTCATCACAATTATAACAAAGGCCTTTGAGTTGGTGTTCAACCATTTCAGCCCTGGTCAATTTTTGGATCTTTAGTGGAGCGGAGGGAGTAGTGGGATTTACTGGTTTAGTGAGAGGGATAAAGGAGGGTTTCCGGTTTTGAGAAGATACAACTTGTTGTGCTTCTTTAGCTCTTTTAGTAGCCTCCACCCATCTTTGAGGCCGAGCCATGAGAACATGGGCCCGAATCTCATCCTTGAGGTCACTCATAAAACACTCTCGGAAAAAGGCATCAAACATGCCCTCTGTCAGAAAATCCAGGCACTCAAAAGAAGCTATAAAGTCTTCCACTATTCCTAATTGTTTCAACTTTGTCAAACGGCCCAAATGGTTGGTGTCAGTGTCAAAGCGTTCATAGAGCTCTGCCACAAATTGTGTCCAAGCAATATAACCCTAACGGGAAGTTTTTCTCCATTGCCACCATTGCCAACATTCTTGATCTAGATGGAGAACACCATACCGGAGTTTGGCCAAGTCATCTGTAATTCCGTATAAAGAGAAATAATGTTCCATTTGGGTTACCCATCCAGTGGGATACAAGCCATCAAATTTGGTCACATCCACCTGTGGAAGGCGTAGGTCACGTTGAAAGTGATGGTGTTGAAAGTTAGAGGAATTCTTAGCTTTAGTATCTGAAGGTGGGTTAGATAAAGGGTTATCTGTAGGGATATGCATCTTGGTGCAAAGCATTGAAATGATAGATTCAAGCTGGATAGTCAGGTCTTGTTTGAGTTCCTCCATTGAGGATTGCATGGTTGTATTGATGGTGACAACATTGGCACTGAGTTATTTCACTTCTTGTTGGGTCTCGGTGAAATCATATTGCAAGGTATTGAAGGGAGCTTCCAGGTGTTGGATGCGAGTATGGGCCATGATGATGAGGGAAATGAAATGGGGTGGGTGGGGTCAAAACATTTGCTGAAAAATGATATGTATGAATGTGATAAGGGAGAAGAGATGAATCCAATGGAATAGGTCTCAAATAATGGTGCAAAAACTTCCAGACTTTTTTTTTTTGTTACACCTGCGGAGTTATACTCCGGTCTGAAGAATACTATAGTGATGAAATACCCAAATGCTTATCCAGGAAGAAATTTGTAGTGATTTGGCGACCCGAACACAATTGCGCGACAATATATCTTGTCTTTTTTAATTTTTTTATGTTTTTGTCCCCAAGGGTTAGGTATTCAAGAGTTCTACAGATAAGGGTTTTCCCTGTGCTATAGCTCTCTGATATATGTGTGGGGTCCAATAATAGTAATCGGCCCAATAGCTCAGGGCACTAACTAAGGAAGCTAGACCATACACTTAGTCATACTACCCGACTACCTAGGTACTAGAGAGTATCTTCCCGAGTGTTGTTCTCGATGGCACTATAGCAGTCAGGCGACCGATCGGTTTATCTAAAGAGGGCTTCAGGTAAACTAGGTCGATTCGTACACATGTGTTGTTTGATGCGCTACCACTCGAAGGGGTGCCAATAGGGGTTACAAGGGTGGCCAACATATGTGCACTTAAGTACCACTTTTATTTCCTACGTGTATGAATCCCTCAACCACGAGGTTATGCACGTAACGATAGATCTCTATGGCTTAAAGACGTCAGAATACATCTTTACCCTGGAAAAAAAAATTAACCCACAATTTTTGTCGAGGAAAGTGCTCTAATACCACTTGTAATATACTAGATATAAAAAGTATGCAGAACAAAAATAAAATGGTAGAAATGGTAGAATAACAACAATATAACCAGAACAATCACCACAATAACACTAAAATGATATAAGAATAACAACAGAAATAGCACTTTGATTCTGAGAGCAATGTTCACAGGCCTCTTCGAGAGGGAAACCTCCAGTCGAGTAGTGCTCTATTAAAATAATATCCAAGTTAGGGTTCTCATACCCTCAACTCCTATTTATACTAAATATGTTTATCAAAAGAATAATCTATAGGAAGATCCTTCTAGAAGCGAAAGATTCTATTAGGTCTTCTTACATTCAAAATATTCTATTTTATTGAAAGGCCTTATTAATATTGACCTTTATTACATCCGAATATATTGTTCTACCTATGTGTGGGTTAGGACCCTAATAGGCTCACCCATTGATTATGTGGAAAAGGTGTTCGTTTTTGGTATCTAGTCATTGCAATTGTTATTATAATTGGATGGATAAGCTCAGCATGGTTAATTAGAATGAGTTGTTAAATAAAAAACACAGTCGTTGTCCATTTGTTTATTTAATTGATAACCCAACACTGTTTTTAATTGATTAATGTGCAATGATGCTTTGCACTTGGTGCATTGGTATGAGTGGTGATCCTATAGCATGAATCAATGATTACTATAACTATGTATTTTTAATGGCATAATGATTATTGCAATCGGGGTGTTTATGGAATTTCCATCCACTATATATTCCTGGTTATTCGATTGCGTCGTCAAGGATGAGCATAAGTTTTACACAGTATAGTTTTGGTTGCAATTTGGATTGATTTGAGCAATATTGTTGCTACCTCCTTGTGTTTGATTAATAGCTCAACATAATAGGTTCAGATAATAATGCTATGACTGTGTGTTTTAAAATTGTAAAATTGGAGTGTTGAAATCATGGTAACTATGGGATGGTTATCCACTATGTTGTTATCGATATTAATTGATTGCACCATTGGAGGAATTCACGTGTTTTTGAACATGGCTTGTTTCAATTTAATCGATTTGTGTTGTAAAATTAGGCCTATTGTAAGAAGTCCAAGGTTCTCCATACATTTTGACACTAACTCACAAGAGTTAGGCCAGAATGTAGGCCTGAAAGGCCTCCCTTCCAAGCTCCACAAGCCCCTAGTATTCTCGTGCCCCCTCATGTATCATTGCAACCTGAGGTCCTAGAAAATGATGGATGGAAAGAGATTGTCCACCCAAAAGTCTCCCAACATTGTGGCTGGCCCAATTTGTCCCTACCTGCTCCCCTGCCTGTTAACAAGATTGCCCAAGATGCACCTGTCAACTCGCCAGCGCAGTCCTCCCATGCTAGCAAGAGATTGAAAACTTAAGCCCACCATGCCCCTGAAAAAGAAAAAGTCGTAGTTGTCCCTTCCTTGCCCTCCAATGGATCTCACAAATCCATGTCTTCCCGGATGCATTTGAGGGACGATTGTTCTCACGTGATCAACGAGATTATGCCTAAAGGATCAATGCAGCCAAAGGAAAACTCAGGGAAATCGAAGGGTGATAGAAACAATCAAGCGGAGATTGCATCTCAGAGTGGGAAATATGGTTATTGAGTTTTTATGTTATTTATGGTTGATGACAGTTGACTTTGGAAATTTTGGACAACATGTTTTCTTTGGATATATGAGTAATATATCTTTTGAAGACAATTTCAAATATTTTGAGATAAATTGTCAAATGTTAATATGATGATTGGATTCAAAAGGAGGTGTGTTTTGCTTAACTAACTAGTTATGTTATGATTGTTATGAGCTAAAGGGAGTCACAATGGATCCCACCTACTAGTTATTATTTGTTTATAACCCTTATTATGATTATTATGTTTCCCCCTTAACTAAAAAGTTGGTTGAATCTTTAGTTAGCTTGACTAATGAGGTGGTTCAACTACCTCAACCAATTCTGATTTGCTTAAAGGAAAAAGGAAAGGAAGGAACAGAGAGGAGATAGAAGGAGAATCATACTAAGGTTTTCTCTTTGAGTTTATGCTGAGATCGTTCAGTTTTCATTCATTCCTTAATTTATCACAAGTCTAATTGTTTTTATGATAGCAGGGTCCTATTGTGGACAACAAAATTCGAGGCTGAATTACATCATTCAGACACTTGTTTTTCAGAGGTGTTGATCTATCTTTGATAGTCTATGTAGACTTGTCTATTTGTGAATTAGTTTTCATGATTTACAAAGGCTATTGTGTAAAGTCGAGTGGGCAACAATCTGTGGCAAGTTGATCTAGCTTTTAGAGTTCAGGTTTTTTATTTTCTGTCAGAGGTCCTTTTGTATGTTCCATTGAGGATGTCTAAGTTTGAATTTGGTCCTAAATTTTTGTATGAAATTTTGTAAAAGAATGACTCTTTGGAGAATTGGAATGAAATAAAGGATTTATTTATGTCTCATATGTCTTCATTATAATCTTGCTGACTTTAGTTTTGTCTTTACATTTATTTCAACAATTCTTATATTAAAAAAATTACATAAAAAGTAAATTTCCAGCAAGCTTTTTTATTGATAAAATACTAGTCTAAGAACTTGTAATTAATACATGTGGGTTAGGATGTTATTTTTGTTGTCTATAAACATAGGGTGAGATTCCCCTCTATTTTTCTTTAGCCGGGCAGAATCTGAAAATTCTTGAGTAATATCATTTCATATCTTTTCCTCAACATTTATCTGGCGACCATACTGGGGAGATCTTCGATATCTCTCTGGTTAATTTTTATACTCTATTTTCATCGATACATTTATTTTTCTGATATAGATTCTTTTACTGTTTTATTTCTTAATGGTTGTTCCTGTTGCAAGGCATCCCAATATTGAGCATGGTCTTCAAGATCAAACCAACATTGCTTGGAATCTGTTTAATACCATCATAGACACTGCAAGTACCCATGTTGAGCTTAACCATTATTGGGCAGCAATTGAACGAGATATTAGTGCTCAAGAACAATTGGAAGCTAGACATAGAAAACCTAAAAATCAGCAGTAACCCTTTTGTTTCTTCAAGTTTTGTCCTTTCTTGCATGTCCTTAGACTCTTGTGCTTCTAGAAGAAGAAGAGGCTTGTCACCTAAAATCAATCCTATTGTTGAAATAGGAAGAAGAAATGTTGCATTGTCTACCCAATGAAGTTATCTAAGGAGGACTTTATCTGATTCATCCAGTTCATCCTTCTTTTCCTCATCTATCATCCAAAAGATGGCATGTAATGGTGGCTTTGGTGGCACTGGAAGTGGTTCCTCTTATCAGTCATTGTCTTCATCAGTGATTGGTAGCTTATATAGCCACCATATCCATGTCCAATCTACCACAAATCCCACCAAATTAATTAAAAAGTACGGGATTTTCAATTTGAAGAAGATGCTACAACCACACTGTGGCATGTGTCCTCTCCTCAGAACCAAGCCAATTTCATGCATTACTACAATGCATTTCCTTCCCCCTACTATAATAGGCTTGAGGAAAAGGCCATTGATAATATTGGTTCTTCTCTGCATACTTGTTCAGAGTATGAGGAACATCTTAAAAGAATAGGTCTTCTCCAGGGAGAATCTGTTAGGAAGACATACATGTATGCCCTTTTATAGCTAGTACAACACATGAACAATCATATGATAACATTCGAATGAAGGGGGAATGCCTCATCGCTCACCCCTAGAGCTTCATCCTCCTCTGTGCCCCCCTTTAGAAATCTAATTGATAACAATTTTCAGCCTAAGACCATATTGCCTCGAATCTGGTGTAACTTCTGTGAGGAGCACCATGAGGAAACCATATGCAAGGTAAGGAAGAGTGCTAGAGATAATATCTTTGGTAAAAGACCAAAAGCTACTATCGTTGTCCTAGATTTTGAAGAACCAGAAGATGTCATGGTCATCAATACTAAAAATAAGGCTTATGCTCCCAAGGGAAAATTTGACCCTCCTCGCATTTCTTCTAGACCGATCTCATCCTCAACCACTGCTACTCTCCACCTTCCTAAGGTTCCTGAGAGTTAAGGAATCACTCCCCCTCTCCCCTTTTCCAAATACAATATATTGAATCAGTTGGACAACATCAAAGAAGATGCAACCCTTCTAGACATGGTTGTCATCCCTGAATAACAGATGCATCAGAAACAATTCATGGAAGGAAAATCTTTCATTGTAGCCAATATTTCCAAAGAGGTAAATGAAGAGTATTCTTCTGTAAATAAAGTAGGTGTACATAACTTTAGATACCCTGTAAAAAATCCATTTTTTTATATTTCTTTAAACATTATGGACAAGATCACCCATTTTTGTCTCATTAATGGCGGTTCGGACCCAAGTGTGATGTCAAAGATTATTATGGAAGAGCTAGGCTTGTCTTGTACAAATGATAACACTAGAATCATGCTCTCCTATAATAGTATACAACAAACAACCATGGGGGAGATTAAGGATGTCACCTTGGTTTTATGCACGCATCCTGAAATAAGGACAACCCTAAGTTTTTAGGTAATTGATATGCATGTAAGCAATTATTCAATCATTTTGGGAAGGGATTGGAAATCCTTAACAGGTGGATACCTCTCACTCGACGAGATCCATTTATCTATGCCTCAGAATGGTAAGAAAATTATAGTTGTTAGGGAGGGAAGGATTTCACCATACATAGAGAGTGTTCCATAGTCTAGTGTAAACTATATCGTAGAGGACCTAGGAGTGTATTCCATCTTTTCTTAGGAGGATAATTTTC
The DNA here is from genome assembly GCA_009831015.1 of Picea engelmannii. Classification (NCBI taxonomy): domain Eukaryota; kingdom Viridiplantae; phylum Streptophyta; class Pinopsida; order Pinales; family Pinaceae; genus Picea; species Picea engelmannii. Next base: position 605,510 of record ML779979.1, read on the forward strand.
CTTTGGAACAAATAAATTTAAATGATGATATGTGGCACATGCACTTTGATGGTTCACGCTCTAATTAAGGTAATGGGGCTGGCATTATCTTGGTTTCCCCTATAGGGAAAATTCATAATCTATCTTACAAGTTAGAGTTTTCTTGTACAAACAATTCCATTGAATTTGAAGATTTATTATTAGGCATTGAAAACGCCCTTAATCTTGGTTGTGGTCACCTTTCAGTTTTTGGAGATTCTGAGCTTGTTGTGAACCTGATACATAAGATATGCTCTCCTAGAAACAAGTTGATGGAACGATACAACCAAACTGTTTGGGCACTTACCTCAAACCTTTTATCTTTCAACATCACTCATATTAGGAGGGAGTTGAATTCAGTGGCTGATCAATTAGCTATCTTTGCAGCTTCTCCTAATAAACAATTTTTGTCTCACAGGCCTGATTGTTCTTTTCAATCTCTCTATTGTTCATATATCCATGGCAATGTAGGATATTGGAATTTCCTCCGTAACGATGAGAGAATTTGTGATTTCATTCAAGAGGAAACTCTTAAGCCCGAGGAGATTATATCGATAGAAAACAATAAGATTCCTGGGGGCTTGACTCCTCTTGAGAGTTCATTTTCATCACGCAATGTAGGCAATAAAGAAAAACAGAAAGAAGAGGATTTACGAAAAAAGGTGGGTGAAACCATCCCCTTGAACATTAGGGCACTTCAATCTTAAACGAGCGATAACATATGTACCTGATGTTCTAATAAAGATGTAATGAAGTTTGCCACACTACTTGGTGGATTTCAAAAGGTTTATGCTCGGTCTTATGAGGATCTTCGTGGTTTTGATCCTGGTCTCCTACAAAATGTTATTCCCATCAAGGAAAGCATGAAACCATTTATACAAAAACAAAGATCTATTAACCCTTCACTTAAAGCAATCTTTCAAAGGGAGTTGGGAAATTTCTTAAGGGCTAGATTATTTTTTCAATCCACCCTGAATGGGTTCGAAATTGGGTACCTTCTTTGAATACCAATGATCATATTAGAACCTGCATTCATTTTCTCACTTTTAGTCAGGCTATTATGAGAAATCCTTTTCCTCCCCTCAATATGGAAATAATTTTGCAGCAAGTTGTAGAGTCACAGTTGAGGCCCTTACTCAACAATTTTTTGGGTTGTAGGAAAATCAAGGTAAAAGGGGAAGGTGCTTACAAAACCAATATTATCTCATATTGGGGTACCATGACTTACAAATTATCATTTTCTGGATTACCTAATTCAAGTACCGCTTTTAAAAGACCTATACACACAACTTTTGAATTGGTCAATATCAATTTCTATCTTGATGATCTAATTGTGTACGTGAAAGGGATGATAATTACATCAGAGTTCCAAGTGTTGTTTCTGGGTCCTTTCAAAATTGCTTTTGTCTTGGACACTAACTCTTACATTTTAAAGGATTTACGGAAGCAATTGTTTTCCTACAACACTAACAATTCTCGATTGAAATATTGCGAGGGACCAACGTGAAAAGTTCTAATGTTGTTTGGATTTTTTGTATATTAGTACCCTAGCTCTTCTTTCATTTTTTGTGCTTCTTTTTTCTTCTTTACTGTAGTTTGACTTCTACCTTCAGTGTTAAAAAAATTCTTACTGCTTTTTCATTTCTGTTTTTTATTACTGTTGTTTTAATTTCTGGAATTTTACTTGTCATGATTTTGTTTCCTATCATATTTTAGTTAATTGGATAAAATAGGATGTTGGATTGCTTCTGCCATAGTGACACTCCTACAAATCATTGTTAGTCAATAAAATTAAGTTTACACCATTGTTGTGATGTTTCCCCTGAAGCATACTTGAATTTTATATTTGCTTTCATTGTTGTTTTATAAAGAGAACTATTTATCTCCCACTTCTTCTTGTCATTTCTTCATCCATTGAGAATTTCTTTTTTTTGAGAAAGTCTAAAGATTTTCTCCTTGAAGTTAAGAGAAGATTATGGTAAAATGATTATGCATACAATGGTAAAAATCCCTCATACTTAACACTTTTCATGAGTTATTCCCAAATTCCCAGTCATTTTTCCATTAAATCCGCTCACTTACCCATGTTGCATAATCTTCTTGGTCATATCTCCTTGATCTGCTGATTTTGGTCTGCAAAACCACGATTTATGAGTACTAAATCTGTTGAAAACAAATTTCCCTGTGGAGTCACCAGTTTGTTGAAGATTAAAATCGCAACGAAATTTAGCCCGCAAAGTATTGCTAAAGCCTATTATTATAAGCCAACATATAAATAATACTAGTAAGTGGGAACCCCTTGTAGATTGGAGATCAAGTATGGCCCTGATTTAATGGTTGTACTGTTGTTCAACCTTGCTTACATGGTTGATGATATCTTGTTTTTATTGGTTATGGATTGGGATTATGATGTGTTGGTTCTATGTGAAACAAGTAAATGATGAATAAGGCATGTTATGTTCTAAGCTCTAATTTTATGTTACTACGGCCTATGTTATTCATTGATACCATTTCTATCTGTTCTTGGGATACCTGCAGAACAGATATGTTAGTAAAAATACTTAAAGAGAAATTGGAAAAGGGAAAAAACAATATAAAGAATGCAAAAGGAAAAGGGATCTAACTATGCAAATATACTACACTACATGCATGAATCATTAAAATGATTATGGTTAAATCCTATCTAGCTAGTTAATGGTTATGCGATTTGATTGAGTTATATGGCTAATATGCATATGGTATATTTCGAAAGGATAGGATGTGGGTGGCGCATTTGACAAAGTGATAGGCACAAATGGTTATGTGATTTCATTACGTTATATGTAATGGTGTTTATGTTATGGAATAAATTTGGTATGGGCCATGCTATTGGTTTTAATGGGTGATGGTTTCGATACATGGTTTGATTAATTGACTTAATGGAAGCTCACTGGCATGTACTAAGGAATAAATGAACTGGGGATGGAGGCGACGTGTATTTACTGTACGTCACCCTTACTCCTTCCACCAGCCGCCACCCTAGTCAGGCTATTGTTCAACTGTGTTGTTGTGGTTACACTCCGACTTTCAAGCAGAGAGGAACCGCTCGGCCGACTCGCATTTTAAGGTGTTTTGATTACAAGTATGTCTTTGTTTTGGCTATCCATGATTTCAAAGTGGGAAATATGGTTTTTGATTTTTTATGTTATTTATGGTTGATGAGAGTTGAATTTTCAAATTTTGGACAACATGTTTTCTTTGGATATATGAGTAATATATTTTTTAAAGATAATTTCAAATATTTTGAGATAAATTGTCAAATGTTAATATGATGATTGGAGTCACAAGGAGGTGTGTTTTTCTTAACTAATTAGTTATGTTATGATTTTTATGAGCTAAAGGGAGTCACAAGGGGTCCCACCTTCTAGCTATTGTTTATTTATAACCCTTATTATGATTATTACTTTTCCCCCTTAACTAAAAATTTGGTTGAGTCTTTAGTTAACTTAACTAATGAGGTGGTTCAACTACCTCAACCAATTCTTATTTGCTTAAAGGCAAAAATAAATGGAGGAACATACCGGATATAGAAGGAGAAGCATACTAAGGTTTTTTGTTTGAGTTTATGTTGAGATAGTTCGATTTTCATTCATTCCTTAATTTATCACAAGCCTAATTCTTTTTATGATAGCAAGGTCCTATTGTAGACAACAAGATTATGGGTTGAATTACATCATTCAAACACTTGTTTTTCAGAGGTCTTGATCTATCTTTGATAGTCTGCGTAGACTTGTCTGATTGTGAATTAGTTTTCATGACTGACAAAGGCTATTGTGTAGAGTCGAGTGGGAATCAATCTATGGAAAGTTGATCTAGATTTTAGAGTTCAGTTTTTTATTTTATGTCAGAGGTCCTTTTGTATGTTCCATCGGGGATGTCTAAGTTTGACTTTGGTCCTAAATTTCTGTATGAAATTTTGTAAAAGAATGACCCTCTGGTGAATTGGAATGAAATAAAGGATTTCTTTATGTCTCATCTGTCTTGATTATCATCTTGGTGACTTTACTTATGTCTTTACATTTATTGCAGCAAGTTTTATATTCAAAAAATTACTTAAAAAGTAAATTTCCAACAAGATTTTTTATTGATAAAATACTAGCCTAAGAACTTGTAATTAATACTTGTGGTTTAGGATGTTATTTTTGTTGGCTATAAACATAGGGTGAGATTCCTGCCTATTTTTCTTTAGCCAGGAAAAATCTGAAAATGCTTGAGTAAGATTATTTCATATATTTTCCTCAACAGTAGTGACTTGTGAGGAGTGCGAGATTTTTGGGGTTTCAGTGAAGAGGGAAATTTATGAGGAAACCCTAGTTTAGTTAACCCCCGCGGGTCAAACTACTAGTGTCTCGTGAGGCATCCTCGCGGGTTCCTTAGAAATTTTAACGTGAGGCCCTGCGTGATAGGATGTCTTAGTCTTGCGAGGACAAGACATATTTGGGGGTGATGGTTGTACGATTTCCCTAAGGTCATAAGTAAGCTTCCAGGACAACACTATTGTTTATTAGGTTATATATAGAGGTATCGGTAAGATTATGTAATTGTTTTGAAGATTATATTTAGTTGTGGTATGGTACATTTTTGAGGTATGTTTGGTTTAGCACATGATTGACATGGTTGATTGAGTTATATTCTTGTATCTGGTTATGACATGACTATTTTGGTTCATTATTAGACACATATCTATGAGATGTGGATGTATGGTTGAGGTATACACTTAGTGTATGGTGGCATATGTATGAGGCACATGAGATGGCACTTTGAGGCACTTCATTGATGATATTTTGCATGTCTATACTTGATTGATGCTATGGTACATGGTACTAGTTTTATATGTGATTGATGTTCTAGTACATGGTACATGATTGGCTACTCATCATTGATGTTTTGGTATCTACATTTGGAATATCATACAGTACATGATTGATGCATATTATACTATATATGTTGGTATATAGTTGATGGATGATATGGTACATGTTTTGGTATAGATTATGTTGATGATAAAGTACAGGTTGATGTGACAAAAACAGTGACAGTGATAGTGGAAGTGATAGTGACAATGACAGTGACAATGGTAGTGAAAGTTGTTCTACATTTGTATTTTAGGAAGGCAGTATGGGGAAAGGAAAGTGGGTTGTATCCTCCTTCTGATTCGTGCCAGACAAAATAGGGAATTGGATCTTCCTTTAGGTTGGATCCTTAGAATCAGGGGGTTGTAGCCTCCTTCTGGCTGGAGCCAGAGAATTTAGGGAGTTGTAGCTTCCTTCAGGTTGGAGATTGTAAATAGGGGGTTGTATCCTCCTTCCATTTGTAGTTGGATAATTGGGAAGTTTGTGCTTCCAATTAATGTATTATTTTGATATATAAGAAAATAATTATGTGGTTTTCTCCCATTTCAGTTTGCACGTAAATTCCGGTGTACTATGTTTCTGTGGATGTCTATTATGATTTATTGGTTTATAATGCTCTTGATATATTGATGATACATTTCTGATGATGTTAATGATTACATATTTTGGTTAAAAGTGATAAAAATGTGATCATACCGATTACCCCCCCCTCTAAATATTCGAACAATTGGCATCATAGAAGGTCCATCAAGAAATAGTTTAACCACTCAAAGAAGATCATGGAATACACTAAGATTGGAGCACCAAGGTTTGATAGACAAAAATATTCCTTTTGGAATAAAAAGATGAAACCTTTTTATAGGCACATGGATTTTATGTTTGGGAGGTAGTAGTAGATGGATATGCAACACTAGCCACTCCCCCAACTGAGAAAGATGGAAAGAAACTGAGAGAAAACAACTCAAAGGAAAAATGAACCATTCTGAGTAGTCTGGATGATTTCGTATTTATCAAAGTTATGCATTTCAAGAGAGAAAAGGATATTTCAGATAAAATTCAAAATATATATGAAGGAGATACCAAATTCAAGGGAGCTAAGCTTCAAACCCTCATATCTAAGTTTGAGCAACTGAATATGAAGAAATATGAAGACATTGTAGCCTACTTTCTATGATTTGATGAAATACTTAACACTATTAGAGGACCAGGAGAAGAAGTTGATGAGTCAATGGTCATTCAAAATATTCTAATATCTCTACCTATGAGATTTGATCCTAAAATACTAGCCTTGGAAGAAATAATAGATCTTGATAGTTTGAGCATGGATGAGCTACATGGAATATTCAAAGCTTATGAAATGAGGATAGAACAAGAGAACCCAGTTACAAAGGAAGCAATGTTCAAATAATCCAAGAAGATGAAGAAGAAAAACAAGAAAAATTCAAAACCAGATTACAATTGTAGCGATGATTCAGAGGAAGATGAATAAGTGGAAAAATTCATAAGGAAGTTAAAAAGAGGAACCGACAAGTACAACGGTATGCTTCCATTGAAATGTTTTAATTGTGATGGTATTGGTCATTTTGATTCTAAATTTCCTTATGCTAAGAATAGAGGTAGTGATGAAGAAGAATATCCTAAGAAGAAAAAGAAAAATCAAAAGGGAGATAAGAGAAGGAACAAAAAGAAAATTCTTCAAGAAATATTTCTACTTAAAGGAAGACATATCTTCTTCAAACGAGGATGATGATAGTGACAATGATTCGAAAAGAGTACTCTTCATGGCAGTAGAAGATTACAAATAAGATTCCAAAGATTATGAAGAAGAAGGTGAAGTCGATCTCATAGAAGAATTAATCAGTCCCTTAGAAGAACTAGGAAAAGAAATAAAGAAAAGCAAGTCACTCAAGGTAGAGTTAAACAAGAAAGAAGGATCTAAAATTTAAATTCAAAATAAATCGAGCATACAATCATGAAGTTAAAAATCCAAGTAGAAGAAGGAATAAAGATTGAAGAAACACTCAGAAATTAGTTAGAAGATAAGGAGAAGATGATTGAAATATTGGAAGTAGAAATAGTCACCTTAAGAAAAGATATTCAAAAGAAAGATATGCAGCATAATAGCAACAAAATATTGGATGGGATCATAATCAATAAAAGGCCATACTATATGCAGATTAAGAAAGGTTTGAGCTCCAAAACAATAGAACATAAACAAAGAACCTATGCAGAAATAGTCATAGGTGCTCAAGAATAAAATCACAGAGGAATTGGACCACCTAGAAGATTCATAACACATAACCAACAATCAACGACATCTCAACAAGAAGAAGGCTTCAGAAGAGAAACACATTTTAGAAGATTCCTTACATCCATGTATCAAACTAATTTTCTTAGTTTATGTTATTCTTGTAATAATTTTGGTCACAAAGTTGTAAAATGTAGAGCCTATGCCAAGAACATAAGAAACTATGAAGGTTATTTCGAACAACTAGTATCTTAGAGAGTCACATGAAGCATAGAGCAGAAATTACAACAACTTTGATTCACTAAGTAATGAAGTAGAGTGCTAAAAGTGAAACCATTTTGGACACATGGACAAACATTGTAGACTGATTATTCCTCCAAGAGAACCAAAGAAACATATCAAACAGGAACCACAAAGGATATGGAGAAGGAATAAGGGTCAATTCAACTGAAGAATGTTCACTTTCTCTACCAGAGAAACACAAGAAAAGTGGGTGGGACGTTGAAAGTGGTTGTTTGATGCATATGACATGTGACAAGAACAGGTTTCTGACCCTGAATAAGGAACGTGATGGATCAATTTTATTTGGAAATGAAAACTCAACTAGAATTGTAGGTAGAGGTACAATCAAGCTTGGAAGCAAAGATTCCATTGCAGAAAGTGTTCCACTGGTCAAAGATATGAAGAACAATCTACCAAGTGTAATTCAAATGTGTGATCAAGGACACAAACTTTTGTTTGACTCAAAAAAATGATAGATAAGGAAAGAAGGATCATGCAAGTTGGTGGCTACAATTATAAGAAATCCAAGAAACATATATGTCCTGAATAAAATTGGAAAGGAACTATGTTTCTTAGGAAAGAAAAAAAAAAGGTTGGCTCTGGCACAAAAGAATGGGTCACATGAATTTTGATAACCTTGTCAAAATCAGCAGAAAGGAAGCAGTGAAAGAAATGTCTAAGATTTCAAAGCCAACAAATACTCTATGTGATCATTGTCTAAAAGGAAAAAAACGCAGGACCAAGTTCAAATCAAAAGAGTACTCCACAAAAAAAACATTGGATATTATACACGCTGACCTATGTGGACCTACAAGAATGAAGGGATTAAATGGTGAACACTATTTTATGTTATTAGTGGATGACTACATAAGAATGACTGCAATTTGATTTCTCATAAAGAAGTCAGAGGCATTCAAAGACTTCAAGATATAAAAACAAATGGTTGAAACCGAGATGGATTTCAAAATTAAGTGTTTGAGATCAGATAATGGTGGAGATTTTACATCAAAGGAATTTATGGATTTATGTGGTGAAAATGGAATAAAAAGATAGTTCTCAGCAGCCAGGACACCTCCCTAGAATGGATTTGTCGAAAGAAAGAACAAAACAGTACCAGAAATGGCTAGAACCATGTTGAAAGATTCCAAGTTGAGTGACATGTTTTGGGAATAGGAAGTACATACAACAATTCATATCTTGAATAGAGGAATGTTGAGAAGTAATAATGACAAGAATCCCTATGAGTTATGAAAAGGAAGACTAGAAAATGTGAAGCACCTCAGATGATCTAGATTTTATGAGAAGAATGAAATGAATATAGATATATATTATTAACACAAAGATACAATGAAAAATAATAGAGATATAGTAAAACTTGGCTTCTATTCAATAAAGAAATATGTCGAAACTGTAAAATGCATATTGAAGCAAACTTGTTAGAATGGTGGTGGCTTATCTTTGAGAAGAGATGTGACGATTGCACTCATTCACAAGAAGATGAGTAAAATGAGGCTCCAAAGGAATTTTTACATCAAACATGAAATCCAAAACCCTAGACATCCAAAAAACTAACCCTAGGAGATGAAGCACCAAAATTCATGTGGGCCCTATTGGGGTAAGTTGGTACATCAAATTCTCGGAGTTGTAACTTTTGCATATGATCTCTATTTTAGGCACACTATATCCCGTTGGAAAGGTATTTCCAAGGAATACACATTATTCCATAACACTCAAATTATTTATATAGTGTGACTGTGGAAGGCCCAAAAAACATTGTTTAGGGCCTCAAAATGACCCCAGAATTTTAGGACCCAAAAAGATAGAAAAAAATTCCTAGATGAAAACAACATTTAGCACTGTTATCCTCAATTGAACCAAATATTTTTGAAGAATCCAACAATGATGAACACTATATCAAGGCTATGGATGAAGAATTGGATCAGATAGAGAAGAATGACACATGGAAACTAGTTCCAAGCCCGAAGAACAAAAATTTGATTGGCACAAAGTGGGTTTTTAGGAACAAATTGAATGAGGATCGACAGGTAACGAGAAAAAAAAAAAAAAAAAGTTTGTATCCAAAGGATATTCTCAAATTGACGGTACAAATTTTGAAGAGACGTCTTCCCCATTTTCTAGGATGGAAGCAATCAGATTGATCTTAGCCTATGCATGTTCTAAAAGAATCATGGTATATTAGATGGATGACAAGTCATCCTTTCTTAATGGATAATTAGAAGAAGAAGTCTACATTGAACAACCAAAAATATTTCTACTATCATAAAAGGAAGATTATGTTTGCAGACTGAAGAAAGCATTGTATGGACTCAAGCAGGCCCCATAGCATAGTATTCAATATTGGACAGGTATCTACAACAATAAGGATCCAGGAAGGGAAATGAAGACAACAATATATACATAAAATTGGATCGAGATAGTATATTGATAATTGAAGTTTATGTAGATGGAATCATCTTTGGAAGTGATGATGACAAGATGAGTCAAAAAAAATTTAGAGATATGAAAAATGAGTTTGAAATGTCTTTGATTGGTGAATTAAATTTCTTTCTAGGATTACAGATATGTTAGCATGATAAAGGTATTTTCATCTCTCAGAACAAGTATATTAGAGAAATGCTAAAGAAGTTTGGAATGAAAGATTGCAAACCTATGAGTACTCCTTTGCAGACCAGTTACAATTTGAGCAAGGATGATGAATCAAAGGATGCATATCAAATACTCCATCGATCAATGATTGGAATCTTTCTCTATGTGAAAACATAGAGACTAGATGTGATGCAATCATTTGGACAAGTTGTGATATTTCAAGCGTCACTGAAAGAAGAATATGTTATGGAAGTAAAGATAATATTCAAATATCTCAAGGAAATAGAAGAGTTTGGTTTATGGTATCCAAAAGGGAAATATATATCCTTGGTCTCTTAGACAGATGCATATTGGGCAGGTAACATTGATGATAGAAGAAGTACAAGTGGAGTAGTGTTTTACTTGGGTGATTGCCTGGTATCGTGGCTAGGAAAGAAACAATATTTAGTATCTTTGTCAAAAATATAAGCAGAATATATTGCAGTGACAACATATTGCACTCAATTTCTATAGATGAAGAAAACCTTGTAGGATATACAAGTGAGATATGATGACCCCATTTCAACACTCTGTGATAAGCCAACGCTATCAATATATCCAAGAATCTAGTGGTGGGTTCCAAGATGAAACACATTCCAATCAAGTATCACTTTCTATGAGAACATGATACAAAGAAGAACATCAAGCTAGAGTACATTGGGACAAAACAACAAATTGTAGATATCTTCACCAAACCTCTTTCAAGGGAGAGCTTTGAGTATGTTCGAAAAAAACTTGGAATATTTTCTTCCCCACAATGATTCACATGGATTCATGCACGAAAAGACACGAAAATATAGGGGGAGAACAGTGAAAGACTTGAAGAATACAAGTCAAGAATATTTTGAATGTTTTTCATATACATCAAATTTTTACATGAGGAAGCACCATGAAGAGAAAGTAGAGGATTTTAAATAAGGGGAGTATCCCCAAGGAGGATTACCCTTTTCCATTGATGCCAAAGGGGAAGAGAAAGAATAGATTCATGGAAATGGAGAGAAACAATAGATGCATAGAGACAGAGAGAGATATGGTCATAGGGGGAGTAATGAGCACAATGGGATCATGAGATATAGCATGTGTGTTCCCATGCCATCAGTGTTTCCATCAATTCCAAGGGGGGATATCGTTGGATAGTTGGTTTTTATTGATTTCAACAAGTAGTGGATTGATTTCAATTGATGTGATGGGTGTATTTTGAGAAGTATCCAAATTGGTCCCCTTATGGCCTAGCTCTAAGCATCGCCCTCACAAGAAGATGCTTTGAAGAATTCTACAAGAAACCCATAAGTATGGTTATGGAACACGTATTTGATCATGGAATTAGGTCATGAAGGGTGGATTAAATGAAGGTAAATCACTCATGAATGGTTATTCCTCATCATTTCATTTCTAGTGATAAGTGGTATGCCACGTAGTTCCTCACAGTTGAGGTGTTATGGCCTTATGAAGTTAGAAGCCCCAAAGGATGGTCAAGAATCCCCTAGTTGGTTACAAGTTTTTAATAAAAGGGTAAAGTGGTTGTAAAAGAGAAAGTCAAAAATCCCCTAAGTTTAAGGAAATAGTTTTCCCAACAAATGAATAAGTACACATCAAGTAGTCATTCATAAGTACATTCTCTCACTTATTATATTGAATATTTTCTAGTGAACTAGTGATATATTTGACAAGTTTTGTGATTGTGAAATATGAGGTAGCGACAAGTGAGGAGTGCAGGAGTTTTGGGGTTGCAGTGAAGAGGGGAAATTTCTAAGGAAACCCTATTTTAGTTGACCCCTATGGGTTAGACTACTATTGTCCCATGAGGCATACTCATGGGTTACTTAGGACTCGTCATGTGAGGCCCCGCGTGACAGGATGTCTTAGTCTCGCAAGGAAAAGACATATTTAGGGGTGTTAAAATATTCAATGTGCTCATTTTACCATAAAAAATATCACAATATTGTCACCCAACCATAGGCATGCAGCCACCCCCGAGCACCATAACCTTTTCTAGATAGAACAATTCTGGAAGCAGCACTAGAACCAACAGATAACCAAGAGAGTGCATCTTTCTCCAAAGATAACGCACGAGACAGAAAATTCCAAAACCACATAACAAGAATAATACTCAATTGCAATAGTTGTAGTTGCAATTACCAACAATATCACCAAGAATAACATAATGCCACCAACAATGTCATCAAGAATACCACCAAGAGATACTAAGAGATAGGGTGCATATCTTAGGCTAGATACTGCTAGAGAGAGAGACCAAGAAACACCTCATAAGATCCACCTCCCATCCTTGCGTCCACGACTCCAAACTTGTGCCAGACTTGATTGAGAGAGTGAGTGAAGTGATTGAGTAAAAATGATCTATATCATCTCCTATTTATAGTGGTTCTTATCACCTGTCTGGGATGACTTGTCCTTTTAGAGGCTAATACTTTAATATTAATTATTTTACTGAGCCGACTTGTATTCTAGGGTTTTTACACATATATTTAGGGTTTCTCTTACTTTCAAAATATTTTATTCTATACAAAGGTTACACATGGAGTTTAATACCTCCCACAACTAACTGTAATGGTATCAAACACATCCATCCATTTCACATGGTATGGGAAAGGCTTACATAGTCTTGCAGACCATTCTACAGCTAGAATCATCGTATCCACACAGACTATCTCATGATCACGTAGATCAAGTCACGAGCATCATCATCACTATCCATCTGGATGGAAATCACCTCCAACACTATTGGCTGGAACAATACCCTAGGAACCACCTTCAACACTATTTGTAGTGTCCATGGAAATCCGGTAATAGTAAAAAGTTACTACAATGTCATATAATAGATCACAACAATGTCAATCCATAGTAGTACGAACTACTATTTAGTGGTACAAAACCACTCAGCATAACGCACAACTACTGTCTAGTGGCATACAATCACTACCAGTGGAATACATCCACCACAGTAGCACATAGCTACTGTCCAGAGACCCACAGTCTCCACTGCAATCAACTACAAGATATCACCATGCAGTATAACAATCTCCTGGCATGAAATCATATCATCGTCTGCATCATATCGTGAGGCCATACTCCATCTGAGTAATTGGGCATAAGGCTAAATAAGTCATGTGATAGATTTATTGCACTCAATAGAGTGTCTCATATAAATCACTTACTCAACAAAGTAATACAAGGACCATTCTTATAATCTGGACATACATCCTAGAAGAATAGTTGTCCCAACAAATGTTGAATCTCTCCACTACATCATCTCTAAGCCGTACTAGCATGATGCAAATGCATCATATCTAAGTTGTAATGGCATGATGTGGAGTAAAATATACATCATCTCTGTTAGGGTCCTAACCCGCACATAGGTAGAACAATATATTCAGATGTAATAAAGGTCAATATTAATAAGGCCTTTCAATAAAATAGAATAAAGTGGATGCAAGAAGACCTAATAGAAGCTTTCGCTTCTACAAGGATCTTCCTCTAGATGCTTCTTTTAATAGACATATTTAGTATAAATAGAAGTCAAGGGTATGAGAACCCTAGCTTGGATAATATTGTAATAGAGCGCTTCTCAACTGGAGCTTTCCCCCTCAAAGAGTCCTGTGAACATTGCTTTCAGAATAAAAGTGTTATTTCTATTTTTGTTCTTATATCATTTTAGTGCTATTGTGGTGATTTTTCTGGTTATATTGTTGTTATTCTGCCATTTCTAGCATTTTATTTCTGTTCTGCATACTTTTTATATTTGGTATATTACAAGTGGTATCAGAGCACTTTCCTCGGCAGAAAGTGTGGGTTAATTTTTTTTTCAGGGTAGAGATTTATTATGGTGTCTTTAAGCCACAGAGATCTGTAGTTACATGCATAAGCTCGTGGTTGAGGGATTCATACATGCAAGTAATACAAATGGTACTTAAGCGCACATCTGTTGGCCACCCTTGTAACCCCTGTTGGTACCCCTTCGAGTGGTAGCGCATCAGACAACACCTGTGTACGGATAGGCCTAGATTACCTGAAGCCCTCTTTAGATAAATCGATCGACCACCTGACTGCTATAGTGTCACCGAGAACAACACTCAGGAAGATACTCTCTAGTACCTGGGTAGTCGAGTAGTACGGTTAAGGGTACGGTCTATCCTCCTTAGTTAGTGACCTGAGATATTGGGTCGAGTACTACTGTTGGACCCCGCACGTATATCAAAGAGCTATAGCACAGGGAAAACCCTTGTCTGTAGAACCCTTGAATACCTAACCCTTGGGGACATAAACATAAACAAATTAAAACAAACAATATCTATTGCTGCACAACTCTGTTCGGGTTTCCAAATCACTACACATTTCTTCTTGGTTAAGCATTTGGGCATTGCATCACTGTAGTATTCTTCAGACCGGAGTATAAGTCTGGAATTTTTTTCACCATTATTTGAGACCTATTCCATTGGATTCACCTCTTTTCCCTTATCACATTCATCCATATCATTTTTCGGCAACATTTTTTACCTTGCCCACCCCTTTTCAGTTCCCCCATCCTCATGGCCCATACCCATAACCAAGACTTGGAAGCTCGCTTCAACACCTTGCAATCTGGTCTCATTGAGACCCAACAAGAATTCAAACAACTCAGTGCCAATGTTGTCGCCATCAATACAATCATGCAGTCCTCAATGGAGGAAATCAAACAAGACCTCATCCCCCAGCTTCAATCTATCTTTTCAGCACTCTGCACCAAACTGCATATCCCTACAGATAACCCTTCCTCTTCCTCACCTCCACATACTGAAGGTGATCATTCCTCTCATTCCCATAACTTTTAGAACCATCACTTTCAACATGACCTACGCCTTCCACAGGTGGATGTGACCAAATTTGATGGCTCGGACCCCACTGGTTGGGTAACCCAAATGGAACATTATTTCTCTTTATACAACATTATAGTTTACTTGGCCAAACTCTGGTATGGTGTTCTCCATCTAGATCAAGAACGTTGGCAATGGTGGCAATGGAGAAAAACTTCTCGTCAAGGGTATATTGCTTGGATAGACTTTGTGGCAGTGATTTATGAACGCTTTAACACTGACACCAACCATTTGGGCCGTTTGACAAAATTGTAACAATTAGGAATAGTGGAATACTTTATAGCTGCCTTTAAGCACCTGGCTTTTAAAACAGAGGGCATATCTGATGCCTTTTTCCGAGAGTGTTTTATCAGCAACCTCAAGGATGAGATTCAGACCCATGTCCTCATGGCTCGGCCTCAGAGTTTGGTGGATGCTACTAAAATAGATAAAGAATCACAACAGGTTGTATCTTCTCAAAACTAAAAACCCTCCTTTATCCCTCTCCTTAAACCAGTAAATCCCACTACTCCCTCTGCTCCACTAAAGATCGAAAAATTGACCAGGGCTAAAATGGATGAACGCTAACTCAAGGCCTTTGTTATAACTATGATGACAAATATTTCCCAGGACACAATGCAAAGAACAAAAGATTTTTATGGCCATCTCTGAGGATATTTCGGAAGAGGATGTAGAAACTCCCCTTGTGTCTGAGTCACCTGAATCCACTGACATAACCCCTCACTTAGACCCTCCCGAAGTAGAACCGATCATTTCCCTCAATGCTCTCACTGGCTTCTCCACTCCCCAAACCCTCAAGCTAATCGGTTACATCAAGCATCGGAAGGTCATCATTCTGGTTGATAGTGGTATCACCCATAATTTTATTCATCACCGCATTGCCCAATAAAATCATTGCTACATCCATGCCATCAATAATTTCCAAATAATGATTGTCAATGGTGGTTCCATGAAATGTGGAGGGCGTTGTGAAAATGTACATCTCCAAATTGGTTACTACCACCTGAAATCCCATATGTTTGCTATCAACATGGGAGGTTGTGACATTTTGTTGGGTGCAAACTGGCTAAGGACTTTGGGTCCTATTCTCATGGATTTTAAAGACTTAACCATGTAATTTGACCAGGAGGGGCACCAATATAAGTTCCAAGGCATCACCGTCAGTTCACCTGAGATCATTAGTTCCCATCGTATGGAAAAGATGCTCAAAAAGGTCATTCTGGTGTTATCGCCCAACTCTATGTCATACAAGCAACAAAGACACCCTCGGTCCTGCAAGACCTCCAAGCCATCCTTTCTAAACATAAATTGGTATTTTCCACTCCCCAAGGACTCCCTCCTTCCCATGGTGTTCATGATCATTCCATTCCCCTTGTACTCGGAAGCCTTCATCCCAATATTCGTCCGTATCGTCACCCTTTTTCCCAAAAAAATGAAATTGAGAAAATGGTTCAGGAACTCCTTAATGCAGGAATTATCCGCCCTAGTACGAGCCCCTACTCTTCTCTTGTGGTCATGGTCCTAAAGAAATAAGGTTCTTGGTGAATGTGTCCTAACTTCCATGCCTTCAACAAACTTACCATCAAATACAAATTCCCCATCCCTGTCATTAATGACCTCCTGGATGAATTGAGTGGTGCCCAATTATTCACTAAACTTGATCTTCGTTCGGGGTACCACCAGATACATATGAAAGAGGCAGACATTCCCAAGACTGCCATTAGAACTCATGAGGGCCACTATGAGTTTTTTTTCATGCCCTTTGGCTAGTGTAATTCCCCCTCCACCTTCCAAAGCCTCATGAATCGTGTCTTCCATCCTTTTCTCCACCATTTTGTCTTAGTTTTCTTTGATGATATCCTCATCTATAGAAAAACCTGGACATACCATCTTGCTCATGTGGATCGAGTTCTCCATCTACTCTCTCAGCACCAACTTTTCCTGAAACAGTCTAAATGTGCTTTTGGCGCCTCAAAAGTAGAATACTTGGGTCATCTGATTAGCAAGGATGGCGTCAGAGTGGATCCTAAAAAGATTGAATCTATTCAAGATTAGCCTCACCCAAATAATCTTAAGAGCTTGCGTGGATTTCTGGGCTTAACGGGGTATTATCGCAAGTTTGTTAAGAATTATGGGAAGATTGCAGCACCTCTCACTGCTCTCCTCAAAAAGAACTCTTTCACTTGGACTCCAGCCACTGCTTAAGCTTTTCAAACCTTGAATATGGCCATGTGCACCACTCTAGTCCTCGCCCTTCCTGATTTCACAAAGACCTTTGTGTTGGAATGTGATGCCTCAGGGAAAGGTATTGGTGTTTTCCTTATGCAAGAGGGTCGACCTTTGGCCTTTACCGGCAAGCAACTATCTGAAATAAATCTGGGAAAATCCATCTATGAAAAGGAAATGTTGGCTATTTTGCATGTCTTTGATCTGTGGCACCCTTATCTATTGGGGAAACGTTTCCAAATTAAGACAAAACATAAAAGCCTCAAGTATTTTCTGGAACAACGCATTTCCTCCCCAGAACAACAAAAATGGGTGACTAAGCTCTTTGGATATGATTATGAGATCATTTATAAGAAAGGAAAAGACAATGTGGTTGTGGATGCACTTTCCCAAAAATATGAAGATGAAGGATCTCTTTTTTCTCTTTCATTCATTGTACCAGATTGGCTCCAAGCCATTCGCCATGAATGGCTACAAGATCCCAAAAGTTTGCATCTGATCCAACAATTGCAGTCCAATGCTCCAACTTCCCCAGGGTACTCTTGGCTCCATGATGAACTTCAATACAAAGGCCATTTGTATTTAAGTAAACAATCAAAGCTTAAATCCACAGTACTTTCTGAGATTCATGCTACACCCACAGCAGGGCACTCTAGGTTCACCAAAACCTATGATAGGGTCAAACGTTCCTTTTTCTGGGATGGTATGAAAAAGGACATTCACAATTTTTTCACTGAATGTGATGTGTGTCAACACAACAAGGGAGAAATAGTCAAATATCTGGGCACACTACAACCGCTCCTAATTCCACCTGCTAATTGGAAGGATATCTCTATGGATTTTATTACGAGCTTACCCAAATTGGGAAATAAATCAGTCATCATGTTGGTTGTTGATCACCTTTCCAAGTATGCTCATTTATGCGCCCTTCAACAGCCGTTTACAGCATCCATGATGGCTCAAATTTTCATGGATCAGGTCTTCAAGTTTCATGGCATGCCGCACTCTATTGTTTCTGATCGCAACCCAAATTTCACAAACAATTTTTGGCAAGAACTGTTCAAGATACAAGGCACCGAATTGCATCTCAACAGAGCTTATCAGCCCCAGACTGATGGCCAAATGGAAGTTGTCAACAAATGTTTGAAAACATATTTGAGGTGTTTTGCCTCGGAAAATAAAAATCAGTGGGCTCAATGGTTACCCCTAGCTAAATGGTGGTACAACACTTCATACCATACATCTACACACATGACTCCGTTTGAAGCGGTATATGGATAGAAGCCACCTTCAGTTCTCTCATACTTACTGGGTGCCTCGAAGGTTCAGGCAGTTGACCAAACACTTACATCTCGAGAGGCTATTCTCCATACCCTCAAAGATAATTTGGTCATGGCACAGAATCGCATGAAGAAACAAGAAGAACAAGGTCTCTCTGAATGTCAATTTCCAGAAGGGGATCAGGTGTTTCTTCGACTGCAACCTTACAAGCAAACTTTCCTCAAGGTCGAGCATTGTCAGAAGATAGCACCCAAATTTTATGGTCCTTATACCATTCTCAAGCATGTGGGACACGTAGCCTATCAGTTAGCTTTGCCCAGTCATTTGAAGCTACATCATGTTTTTCATGTTTCATGCTTAAAAAAGGTGATTGGAGCTAAGTGCCAAATTCAAACCAACCTTCCCGAGTTTGCTGAAGAAGGATCCATTTGGCTATAGCCAGAAGTAGTTTTGGACCAGCGTGAGTGTCTCCTATGTCAGACAACCATCAAGGAAGTGCTAGTCCATTGGAAAGATACAACTCCAGCAGATACCACTTGGGAACCAACTACCATTCTGCAAAAATTTCCTCATCTCAAGCCTTAAGGACAAGGTTGTTTTTAAGGGGGCGGACATGTTAGGGTCCTAACCTTCACATAGGTAGAACAATATATACAGGTGTAATAAAGGTCAATATTAATAAGGCCTTTCAATAAAATAGAATAAGGTGGATGTAATAAGACCTAATAAAAGATTCCTCTTCTAGAAGGATCTTCCTCTAGATGCTTCTTTTAATAGACATATTTAGTATAAATAGGAGTCGAGGGTATGAGAACCCTAGCTTGGATAATATTGTAATAGAGCATTTCCCAACTAGAGGTTTCCCCCTTGAAGAGGGCTATGAACATTTCTTTCATAATCAAAGTGTTATTTTTGTTGTTGTTGTTATATCATTTCAGTGCTATTGTGGTGATTGTTCTGGTTATATTGTTGTCATTCTGCCATTTCTAGCATTTTATTTTTGTTCTGCATACTTTTTATATCTGGTACATTACAATCTCTAATCCATACTAGCATGATGAAAATGCATCATATCTAAGTTGTACTGGCATGATGTAGATCAATGCCTCTACATCATCTCTAAGTTGTATGATCTTATCTAAGTTGTACTAGCATCATGCTCTACATCATATCTAATTTGTACTAGCATGATGTGAGTCATCTACATCATCTCTAAGCTGTATGATCATATCTAATTTGTAGTAGCATGATGCTCTACATCATATCTAAGTTGTAGTAGCATGATCATATCTAGTATGATGTGACTCGGGCATAAGCATCGTCTCTAAGATGTACTATCATGATGACAATCCATCATATCTAAGTTTTACTAGCACGATGTGTCTCAATACATATGTATCATATCTAATTTGTACTATCATGATGTTGAAGCATCATATATAATATGTACTAGCATGACATAGACCAACAATCTATAACGCCCCATATTTTAGATTTAGGTAGTTAGAACTTTGATTTTTCTCATCTTAGTAATTCATTTCTTAACAACTATTTGGACTCAACAATATTGATATAGACATGTGACAAGTGTACCTATGGACCTATTTATGTGTTTCGTACTATTCTTTTAATTGTTATATTCCCATGATGATGATAACTCTTTGATTTGCTTAAACATGCAAATTAAGATGTGAAATTTAGGTACATGGATAATGATTCAAAGTTATGTTGAGAATACATAACAAATATAATACATGATAAAAATAAACATACATTTCTTAATTGAATGTCAATACAGATATGGATTCTTATATAAAACTATTATGTATATACATGGATATGAGTTATTGGTGAACTAACCTACAGGTTGACGAGCTATGTGATAGCCAAATGACTACAGAGATGAGGTAGCATGGATGTCGTAGACATCAAGAAGATAGCGTATCCTATAAAGTTATAATTATTATTTAATTTATGATTCAAAATATTTCTATGAGTTGTGGTAAGTAAAGTTTTGACATGACAAACGACTTTCCCAGAGTGGTTGTTTGATGACGTGACTCTAAGAATAGTAGTTGCATGGTATGGCTTGATGTAGGGTGTTGACCCTAGTTCTATAAGGAGGGGTGGAGGTATTTCCCACCGTATATCCTCTGAAACCTAGAGTCGTGGGAGGGTTGTGTGAAGTCACGCTCCCCTAGATGTCTGATGACCATTGCTAGTTCTGTTGACCCTAGTTCAATGAGGAGGGTTGGAGGTATTTACCACCGTTTATCCTCTGAAACCTAGAGTCGTGGGAGGGTTGTGTGAAGTCACGCTCCCCTAGACGTGTGATGGCGACTGCTAGTTTCCTGTTGGGGAATATTGGTCAAGATGTATGACACTTCCTCTTACGGGTTCTATCTGGAGCTGGGTCAATATAGTTGACGTTCCAGCTTAGTCCAACAGAGGAAAGGATATGATGGAAGATGGAAGTAGGTTAGAAAGGAAGGATGCTTCGATGTTAGCTGAGAATACTGATTGGGGATTAGAGATGCCATTATTGTTTACTCACTTGGTTCCTATCATGTTTAAAACCCTCTTTTCATTTCCTATTGATATTTGAAGTGTGATAGTGAGTTATTGATTAATTGGTGTAATTTTGTTCATTAAGATTAGTAAATGATGCATTACTTGATATGTTGTCCTACATGTCTTGGTATGATCATATAGTAACTATGCACTAGAGGTAATGGTTGTTTATCGCTATCACATGCATGAGATATGTGTCCGCTATCTATGCACACATACCCAACACATGTACACTAGTACAATTAATTAATGTATTAATTATTACAGTAGATTATTAACTATTTAATTGAATGTTTATTGATTATGTAAATTATATTGCACACAAAATATCTAGAAGTATTAAATATGTTCTTTGACTTTGATTGATAGTTGCTATGATGAATTTAATGAGCATGATGGGGTGTTATGTACATTTTTGGGAAAATTGTCAAATTACATTTATTAGCTAGCATGAGAAGAAAGACTTTTCATTTTATTTATTGTTGTTTAATTCAAGTCATTTATATTTTAGTTTTATTTTAATCTTTTCCCAAAAATCTAGATAAGGGAGGTTGATGGATAATAATGAGGGTGGTTGAGGAGACTTGGGGAAGGGTGTATGGAAACTTGATAAATAGGGAGGAGAAGTGGTGAGGAAGGGAGGGATTTTGGAGAGGTTGGAGCATGATGAGAGGTTGTGAAATCTTTGGAAGATATATTTCTTATGATGGTTTTGTTTGAGCATTTGTGATTTATTGTTCATGGAGTCACGGGCACGGAGGGCCAAGAAAACGAAAGGTTTCTTGGAGCTAGGAAGTTGGCTAGGCTCCTAGTTGGCTGAGAGGATTCCGTTGTTTCACTCTGGGAAAGAGGGAAAAGAATGCTTGAAAGTGCCTAGGACTGCATTACAATTGATGAGCTTCGACAAACTAAGGAAGAGGTATTTTTCAGTGGTATTTTTTGTTGATATTTTGTTTATACTTTTGTTTTAAGTTGCAAATCTTAGAGTTAACCTATTACTTATTTCATCGTGCTATTTAGATTTATCATTGAGAAAATGTAGAAGAATTGTGTAAATGAAATGAAAATATGTTAAAATAAGGTTGTTATTGTGTATGTACTTAATAAATGATCAATTGCTTAGCATCCTGTAGATGGGTGCTACATATGGTATCAAAGCCCGGTTTCAAAGTTGAAACCTGGGCTTGACCACTCACAGCACTAAGATTTTTTCTTTTCATCTACAACCCAATTTGGGTTGTCACATTGTTCCTTGGATAATACGCTCTAAATTCACCTTGTTCATATTCTCTATGCTCATTTTGCATAGCTAGCAGATATTTTCTCCCTACAAACTCAATTGAAATCAAAAAATGGTATAAGCTATTTGTTAGCGATTGGCTAGTTTCTGATCAATTTTGTAAATTAGCAAAATATTTTCTAAAATGTCCACCACAGTTACAAAACTCTTACAAAATTTAGGCCATATTTGGCTAATTCTACATAAAATTCCAAAAATGTGTGATTTCTTTACTTTCTTCTTGTGCACGTTTATTGGTTGGAGGGTAAAGAACACCAGGTTGACCCTGCAAGTACTTATGAAAGGTTTATGGAATAAAAGTGATCTGAACAACAAGTATCGAGGAAAACATATGCATATTATCAATACTCATGCAAAAGGGTCTAAAATCCGGGAGTGGCAACAGAACGGTTTGGCAGTTGAGGTTCTGCATCAAGTGGCCACAAATTCTATACATGAAAAGGGACCCTGCAAATACTAAAATCTTAAGCTTATGAAGGGGATTCACTTGTTGCATGTAATTAAAATTGATCCTATGGTTTTATAGATCACACTATTAAAGAAACCTCCCTCCAAAGGAAAAGAGATCATGGAAAACCACCGAAGAATAGACATATTAAAACAAGGGAAGCAAAACCGGCATAAAAACAAGCCTCTCTTGACCAGCAGTATCCCATATATGTTCCTTGACTGTTTTATAATCAATCACAAGAGTCCTGGTCTAGAACTCAACTCCAATGGTGGCCTTGAATCCAAGCTAAACTCATTCCTCGCAAACCTTGCAAGCAACTATGACTTCACAACCACCGAATCACCAATCAGAACAATCTTAAACACATAGTCTATTTTTGGACTGTAGTCTCCATATGAACCCGCCATTCTTTCTCTAAATTTCTCCTCTTTCTCTTTTGTGTAAGCCAATACCCCCTATAACACTTCCGTGAACACAATCTCACGACTCTGTGTGTGATTTCCCCGGTCAAATGAAATTCAAATTCTACAGAGTTCGGCGGAAAAGCATGCAAATCTGGAATTGAGCTAATTGAAATGAGCCTTGAATTTTCCAAAATCTGTCAAAAGGTTCCAATCCTAGAATTCTATCAAAATTGTCCCAATTAATGGATCAGAAAGCCCGAAAATTTTCAAATCGAGGCACTCGAACAAAAATGAAATTACCACCACCTAAAAACCAGGCTAGAATTTACCCAAGACAAGCAAGGCTTTATGGTTTTCACTGAACTTATATCAAATATGGAAGAAAACTTGATTGATATTGGATCAAGCCACGAATCAGAGCTAAATGGACTCAAAATTAACCTAGTTTCCACAGTTTTCCTCACGGAAAACACCAAAATCTGTAGAATTTCCAAATTCTAGCGTGAATAATCAAATATTTTGATGTTTTTATTTTCAAAATGTTCAGGATTTTCTAAAGATGCGAGCCGCACTTATACTTAATGTATTTCTGAGGTGTTGATGTCCTCGAACACAATAAACAAGGAGAATTAGCCAATATTGAACCCATGACCTACGTGTTGTAGGTAGAAGAAGCAACAAGGCATCTACCTCTCATTGTGGAGGTTCTCCATTTAAAGAAGTCAAAGCTTCTCCTGCGAGTGCTACCCTGATAGATGCAACAACAACACCCACTCCTCCCCATAGAAGCCATCCATTTCCCAGCCTGAAAGGTTCCTTCCATTCTAAGAAAAATAAGTCATCCGGAAGTGGCTTGTAGTGATTGACAATAACATATATGACGGTAAGGCCAACGAATGTTATTAGGAATTGATCTATGAAAAGGAGAATAGCTCGCTCATCTAAACTCATCAAATGACTTAGTTGAATCCCAAGGTAGGATGTTGTTGTTGATTATGCCAGTCCTGTCAACAAAAAGCTCAATCCACATGCTATCATAGTAAGCAGAGTTGTTTTCCCATCCCAAGATACATCCCATCGTTCCAAAATGGGGCAATCCAATTTTTTAAAACTCTTATCTGCACCGTTATCTTTTGAGGTTTTATCATTTTTACAAGAACAAATCCCCCGTCTATCTCCTTTGCCTCATAGCCTGGTCAATTCTTTCCCTCCATTGAAATCTTTGTTGGAGCCAAACTGCGAGACCGTCAATGCGGCATGCGAATTTACAGAATGGAGAGACTTCCCACTGCTAGAGACATTCACAGTAATTCCACCACCAGAAGCAACGAGCAACTGAACGCGTTTCAACCTCACGACCTAACTGAAGCTCTTCGTTAAATTACCGAGGCTCCAGGGAAAAGAATGGACCAACACCGACACCATTCTGTTAAACAGAGAACCAGATTCAAATTCAAGCGTCTTTTGCACACATCCAGTGAATTAAGGTTGTTGTCCATGATTAATTACAGTGGAATGAGCGTCTTCCGAGATTTATCTTTACACTATTTTACGTCGAGAGCAAACAGAATTTTCGATAAGGTTGCAAGTTGTTCATAGACATATAATGAGCTTGTTTTTGTCAATTGAAATGTCCATCTTTTACTATTGCCTACCCTTATGTCATTCATTTGGCCAGCATTATCAAATAATCGACATCATCAATGAGGAACCCCCATTTTCTCAGACCTTCCACCAAAAGAACAACCACAATTTCCTGGTGCTCCTACATACTCCATTTTGAAGCTAGTTCCTGCCAGGCGGGTTAGAGGAGGGATCCTGGACAATACAACCGAAGGATAAGATAAACCTGTCACTTGATCCACAAAACACCACCGAATTGCCCAACTCTCTTACCGATGGATTACGGGTTACGCTTCATGCCATTAATGCAAGAAAGTAGGAACTGGCCATTAAAAAAATATATAAATAAATAAATCATGAATTTGTATGAAAGTTAAGGAAATGATAAGGTTCATTGACACTCTGCATATTTCATTTAAAGTCTATCTAAAACCGAGAAATATTTAATGATGATGGGAAGGATCTCATATAGTCCCATCTCCGAGTCACACCATAGAAATCCAAATCCAAAAGGTCCTTCAAAGAATGAGTAACAATGATAACATGAGCCATTAATACTTTACGTAGAGTGCAAGCCAAAATCATGAATGTGTGAGTGGAAATTTAGTTAGATCGGTAGACTTTGCAAATTCCATTCAACCAATGTCATACATAAAGTTTGTTTGACAAGACCGGTATAATCTTCACGTATCAATCTACAAATTCAATTCACCCAGTCATAGAGTTTGTTTGACAAGATGGGTATCATATTTACGTGTCAATCAATGACTATAACATATAAATTTCAGTTTAATCTTAACTACGTCAAACACCTCCACTCACCATGATTGTGCTTTGCTTTAATGTGTGGAGATGGAAAATGCTTTGCTTTGACGTGGGAGAAATTATTGTCAAACCAACAAAATAATTAATAAACAATAAAATTGAAATAGTGTGATCTTAACTCAAGTATGTATTTAATGTAATAAAATTATTTAGTTGACCATTTAAGATTTTAAAGAATCCATTCATTTGGGATTAAATTTTTAAACAATTCCATAAGAGAGATTAAACTTTTAAAAGCTACATGAAAATGTTTCTTTAAATCCTCACAACTCTATGTACAAAAACCCTCATTGTGTTGTTGTCTTGTTGCATTCCATATATCATGCTAAATAATTAAAATAATATATATATAGTTATTCCAATGTATTATAGTATATGTTATAACTTATATACCATTTCCTAATTAATATGATATTATTTAAGTCACTTTATTTATCCTCTTTATGTCTTTCCTTTTGATATTGCATAGTTGACATTATTTTTTCTTTCATTTTGGTCTAAATTTCTTAATTGCATAGCAAAGACAATGTTGTATGTACTACATATAAGATTCAACTTTACCTAACAAGTGTGATGTGGAAGACACATCTCTCTGAAGACATTCTCAAAGTCTTTTGAAACTTTTGACATGCTTGAAACTTGTAGCCTAGCATTATCCATTCTTTGTAGAATATATGCTTTAAATATCTTTGTTAGATAACACATGTATTCTAATATATATGTAAATAAGGGCGCAAACAAAATAACATATAATACAACATATGGAGAATCAAATTTTTAGAGTGTGGAATAAAGAACTCAAAGTGCACATTATGGTTAAACTTGTTTAGACCATCCAAGTCCAACTTGATATGTTTTAAGATTAAGGGTCATGTAGTGAAACAAATCTTGTAACCTATAAAATAATTTGTTGATGTGGGAAACATTGTAATGAACGACTTAGGGGTTATCCTCCACTTTGTAAGTAAGTGGAAGACCTCAAGTAGAGTTGATTTCAAATGAAAACTTGGTCACAAGCATGGTTCGTAGTGATAATAAGGAAGAATCTAACCATATCAATACTAAGTATGGCTTGTACAGTACCACTTAAAGATTATCTAACCTTAGTAATGCTAAGAGTAAATGATATGTCATTGTTACAAGAAAGACATTGACCACCTACGAGAGGTTATTTTCATGAGAAGGTCAACATCTTTTAAATTTTCCATAGTGTTTATCTTAAGAGTGGAAACTAGTGATGAGTCCTACTCCTAATTTATGGGTATTATATGATGTGTATGTGAGAAGATTCAAGACTTTTCTAGTGATACTTATTCTCTAGAAAGGGGAGGTCATGCAGAAATTTACCATTGGCTAGAAAAATATTACATAGTTAATGGAGAATTTGGTGTGGTGTACCATTGAAGTTTTACTATCTTAAGAGCATAGCTTATCCACTTGGGTTTCTTCTATACTTAGGATTGAGTGGGAAAGAGTCTTGAGCCTAGAGAGAGTGTAGTGCGAAGGAGGAAGTTGTGCATTGTACTTAATCATTATGTAGGTTAGTATGGTGATATTGACAACATAAGACTGTAGTGGGTGCTTATGTTTAGTTCCACATTCTAATGAACATTCAAAGGGATATTGTAAGTGAGCCTATGTTGTGAATTTAAAACTTGAGTTAGAATGATAAGTGAAGTATCATGAAAAGGAATTTTATTATGTCATAAGGTGTGGCATGGTATATCAACCAAGTTCTATTAGTCACTATGCACGAGTTCGTTGTATGAGGGGTGAGTTATCTAAATGGGAGGACACACATTGAATGCATTAATTGGTCTAGCAACTACTTGTTCACTAACAAGGATTTTTCCCTATGAAGAAACTATGTTTGAAAATAAGTAAGTAAATAAATAAATCTATATCAGGAATGATGAACACATGCTTCCCATTGTTAAAAAGCATCTTTCATGGTAGGAGAAAGAACTTGAAAGTGCTAGAAATGGACAAGAAAAGAGCTAGTTACCAAAGTTGGTAAGTACTATGTAGGTATAGAGGATATAATTTTGAGACGTAAGAAGTACAATGTTGAGAAGAGAAGACCTCAAGGACAAATAACTAAATATTTGGAATGAAATATTGTAGTAAATTTATTATTGATATAAAATGTTCACTAACCCACATATCAACACGGTGCTCTTTATGTATAGGCATGTTTGTAATAGTGAATTGATGATAGAAAGCAGTATTTTCCTCAACCGTGATGAAGAGAATCCTATAGTAGACAATTAACTTGTTTGAGATATAATCTATACAACTTAAGAAAAGAGAGATATCCAGGACAATGGAAAAACAAACAGTGAAGTGATGACATCACATGAAAACTATTTAGTAGTATATTAGTCAATGTTCCTAAGCATGGGAAATTTTATGATGGCATATGTATTGTATCACTCAAGTTAGAGTGATAGTAAAGTCAATGATAATTGGTTATTATTTTTAAGATATTCTTGGTGGAATTATATGCTTGGCTTGATTATAAACGAACTCAATATAAGATTCACTTAACTAAAGAACCAATAATGAGATAAGATTATAATTGGCTATCAAACTAGCAGACTATACTTTAATATACACTTAGGAAGAATAAATCTATAAGAGAAGCATGTCCTTCCATTAATTTAATTACCAATGGTAATAAAATAGAGTCAAGACATAGTAAGGTGACTACTAAATAGGCATAGTTGCAATCAATATATTAATAGGCTCAATGTGTTTTAATCAAATCATTATCCAATGAGACCATTATAACGCAAGGTTTGCTATCAAGAAAGATAAATAGAAGTTGTGTCATAAATTATACTCATATTGTGAATGAACATAACTTCGGGACGAAGTTTCTTGAAGGGTGGGTGTATGTAACGCCCCATATTTTGGATTTAGGTAGTTAGAACTTTGATTTTTCTCATCTTAGTAATTCATTTCTTAACAACTATTTCGACTCAACAATATTGATATAGACATGTGAAAAGTGTACCTCTGGACCTATTTATGTGTTGCATATTATTATTTTAATTGTTATATGCTCATGATGATGATCACTCTTTGATTTTCTTAAACATGCAAATTAAGATGTGGAATTTAGGTACATGGATAATGATTCAAAGTTATGCTGAGAATGCATAACAGATATAATACATGATAAAAATAAACATACGTTTCTTAATTGAACGTCAATACAGATATGGATTCTTATATAAAATTATGATGTATATACATGGATATGAGTTATTGGTGAACTAACCTACAAGTTAACGAGCTATGTGATAGCCAAATGACTACAAGGATGAGGTAGCATGGATGTCATAGACATCAAGAAGAAAGTGTATTCTACAAAGTTATAATTATTATTTAATTTATGATTCAAAATATTGTTATGATTCATGGTAAGTGTGGTTTTGACAGGGCACATGACTTTCCCAGAGTGGTTGTTTGATGACGTGACTCTAAGAACAATAGTTGCACAGTATGGCTCGATGTAGGGTGTTGACCCTAGTTCTATAAGGAGGAGTGGAGGTATTTCCCACCGTTTATCCTCTGAAACCTAGAATCATGGGAGGGTTGTGTGAAGTCACCCTCCCCTAGACGTGTGATGATGATTGCTAGTTGTGTTGACCCTAGTTCTATGAGGAGGGGTGGAGATATTTCCCACCGTTTATCCTCCTAAACCTAGAGTCGTGGGAGGGTTGTGTGAAGTCACGCTCCCCTAGACGTGTGATGGCGACTGCTAGTTGCCAGTTAGGGAAGGTTGGTCGAGATGTGCGACACTTCCTCTTACGGGTTCTATCTGGAGTTAGGTCAATATAGTTGACGCTCCAGCTTAGTCCAACAGAGGAAAGGATATGATGGAAGATGGAAGTAGGTTAGAAAGGAAGGATGCTTCGATGTTAGTCGAGAATATTAATTGGGGATTAGAGATGCCATTATTGTTTACTCACTTGGTTCCTACCATGTGTAAAACCCTCTTTTCATTTCCTATTGATATTTTAAGTGTGATAGTGAGTTATTGATCAATTGGTGTAATTTTGTTCATTAAGATTAGTAAATGATGCATTACTTGATCTGTTGTCCTATATGTCTTGGTGTGATCATATAGGAACTATGCACTAGAGGGAATGGTTGTTTATCGCTAGTACATGCATGAGATATGTGTCCGCTATCTACGCACACATACCCAACACATGTACACCAGTACAATTAATTAATGTATTAATTATTACAGTAGATTATTAACTATTTAATTGAATGTTTATTGATTATGCAAATTATATTGCATACAAAATATCTAGAAGCATTAAATATGTTCTTTGACTTTGATTGATAGTTGATATGATTAATTTAATGATCATGATGGGGCGTTATGTACGTTTTTGGGAAAATTGTCAAATTACATTTATTAGCTAGCATGAGAATAAAGACTTTTCATTTTATTTATTGTTGTTTAATTCAAGTCATTTATATTTTAGTTTTATTTTGATCTTTTCCCAAAAATCTAGATAAGGGAGGTTGATGGATAATAATGAGGGTGGTTGAGGAGACTTGGGGAAGGGTGTATGGAAACTTGATAAATAGGGAGGAGAAGTAGTGAGGAAGGGAGGGATGTTGGAGAGGTTGGAGCATGATGAGAGGTTGTGAAATCTTTGGAAGATATATTTCTTATGATGGATTTTTTTGAGCATTTGTGCTTCATTGTTCTTGGAGTCACGAGCATGGAGGGCCAAGAAACCAAAAGGTTTCTTGGAGCTAGGAAGTCGGCTAGGCTCCTAGTTGGCTGGGAGGATTCCATTGTTTCACTCTGGGAAAGCGGGAAAAGAATGCTTGGAAGCGCCTAGGACTACATTACAATTGATGAGCTTCGACAAACTAAGGAAGAAGTATTTTTCAATGGTATGTGTTGTTGATATTTTGTATATACGTTTGTTTTAAGTTGAAAATCTTAGAGTTAACCTATTACTTATTTCATCATGCTATTTAGATTTATCATTGAGCAAATGTAGAAGAATTGTGTAAATGAAATGAAATTATGTTAAAATAAGGTTGTTATTGTGTATGTACTTAATAAATGATTAATTTCTTAACATCTTGTAGATGGGTGCTACACAATCTGTCAACTTGGACCATTCTCCACAGGGAGAATGTATGTCCGCCAACACAATCTCTATCCATGATGTCATATCAACACTCCCTCCCAACCGAGGAATTCATATCCTCCCTTTCAACCAAGGGAGTAATCTCCATGAGTCCCATCTTGGCTTCTCATTGGTGGAGATGTAGTGGAGAATCACTTCTCCCTTCATGAATTTTATCACGAAGAAATGTCTACTTTATCTCAATGTGCTTCGATCTGTAATGTAACACAGGGTTTGTTGAAAGCGTCACACAACTCTGATTGTGACAATTTATCATAATCAAATCTAGCACGTGATCAAATAGTCCAGAAACCACATTACAGATCCATACTTCTTCGGTACAAGCATCACAAGATGTAATATACTTTACTTCTGCAGTGTTGAGTGCAATATAATTTTGTTTCCTGCTAGCCCATGATATCATAGTAGATCCCAAACTGAAACATATACCAAAAGTACTCTTTATGTCATCTACACTCCCTGCCCAAGATGAATCAATAAATCCATGCATTTGTACATCATTGTTTGAGGAATACCTCAAACCATAATTTAGCGTCCCACTAAGAGATCTTAAAATGTGCTTTACAACTATCCAATGCTCATGTCTAGGTTCCACCTGGAACTGGCTCAACGTGTTCACAACAAATCAAATGTCCAGTCAGGTATTAACCAAATACATCAATGAGCCAATCAACTATAGTTACAAGGATGATTCTACTGGATCAGAATTAGAACCTCTCAACTTCCTCATATCTGTCACCATGGGAGTT
Source organism: Picea engelmannii (assembly GCA_009831015.1). Classification (NCBI taxonomy): domain Eukaryota; kingdom Viridiplantae; phylum Streptophyta; class Pinopsida; order Pinales; family Pinaceae; genus Picea; species Picea engelmannii. The sequence continues at coordinate 637,086 of ML779979.1, forward strand.
TCCATGGATTTGCAATCCATCATCCAAAACTTTTGAAGGATCTTTACAACATACTTCCCTTTCCCTAGGAAGATTTTACCATGCTTTTGCCATACTTCTAGTCCCAAATAATAATGCATGAGACAAAGATCCTTCATATTGAATTCAAAGACTAACTCCCTCTTACAATGAATAATGAGAGGCTCTACACCAAGCTCTTAGAGCTTGCTTGAGTCCATACAAGGCCTTCTTTAATTTTCATACATGGGTTTCTCTCAGGTGTACCTCAAAACCTTGAGGTTTCTCTATATATAATTATTCCTCAATTACTCCATTGAGAAAAATAGTATTTACATCCATCTGACGTAAACTCCAACCCATGGATGTTGCAAGAGATACGATGGCTCTAATAGAGGTGTATCTAGAAACTGGAGAAAACATCTCATCATAGTATTCTCCCTCCCGTTGGAAGAACCCTTTAGCCACGAATCCTGCTTTGTTTTTATCGATATTTTTATCCACTACATGATTTATATCGTAAACCAATTTTGAAGTGACTATAGAATTTCCTTCAGTTCTAGGAACAATTTCCCATACATCATTTTCCATGATTGATATTATTCCATCATAGCTTCCTTCCATTCTTTCTTCTTGACTGCTTCTTCAAAGGTGGAAGTTTCTGCATTAGGATATTTTGGAGAACATGTAGTTTCTTCCTTGGTACCTTCATGTTCTTCTTCATCGTTGGGATCCATGGAATCTTCTATAGATTTCTTGAAGCCAATATTTTCATCAAAAGTCACATCTTTGCTAATTTCAACCTTCTATTGACCTAGAGCATAGATTATGTAAGCTTTTGATGACTCACTATATCCAACGAATATTCCCTTCTTTCCTAAAGATTCCAACTTCTTTCTTCTGTCCTCGGGAACATGGATATAGACAGGAAAACCAAGTATCCTCAAGTTTTCAACACTTGGATTCTTTCCAAAGAAGGTCTATTCTCCTCCATTATCAAACCTCAAGATCTGTATCTTCTTCTTAGACATTGGTCCACACATATTTGAGTGAACAGTGTCCAAAACTCCTTTTTCTTACCATGCTTCTATTAAAATTCATACTTGGTGAGATCTGTTGGAAGATTGGTTGTTGTCATTGATGTCAACCCTAGTCATGGGTTTTGGAATGAAAGATTGATGAAGGTATTTGGACATGAAGGAAAATGCACATGCAGATACAACACCCATGGATGGATAGTATACATCATGTTGTTTCCGGTGGTATGTGGCACGTCACATGGATCCTCATGGTTGAGGAGAAATGAATTTTTTAAGATGACAAAGTGAATTGTACATGTAGGCCCTGAAGATAATTAAAGAAAAGAATTACAAAATAAGAAAGTGTCAGGTCGGTCCTAATGTTAAAAGGAAGTGACATAAATGGTATAAATAAACATCATTATACAATCATTTGATACAAGTCGAATTTCAGAGGGAAGAAGAAGTAAAAGAAGGTCGGATTTCAAGGGAGGATGAAGTCTTTTGGTGATGTATTCTAAGGTATGTTATTTTTAGGTCACCTTACCATTTTTGCTATAACTTGTTTTCTAGAATTATTCAAATGGTGAAATCGCTATGGTATTGAGAAGACATATCAAGGTACCTCTGGTAAAAATTTCAGTTCTTTATTGGTTATAATTATGGAGATACACTCTATGGAAGATAGGGTTTGTGACCAATCCTGAAGCTATTCAATAAACAGGTGTTCCGGGTAAAACAGTCATAACTTCTTCATAAAGAATCCAAATGAAGTGGGACCACTTCCATTGGAAAGAGTACGGACTATAGTTTCGTTTGTGCAAGTTTCGGAATCGGATGTTAAATATTGAGCGTGGGGCATGCTGTACAAGTTGGGTCTTCTGAACAGACCAGAATTGAATAAAGTCTACCATTCTTTCTATAACCTCTTTTTGGGGAGGATTCAAGGAGTGAAAATTGGAGGAGTTTCAGAGAAT
>ML779979.1:639132-654332 GCA_009831015.1 Picea engelmannii
AGAAATTGAAGAAGTCTTAGGAAGCATTATCAGGTTCTATGTGATGATTGGTTGATGGTGATGATTTAATGTAAAGTTTTATTATCTCTCATATATTCTTGGGTGGAAGGAAGGGGCAAGGATGGAGAGTTCAAATCTCTCTTGGTATTGGAGGATTATATCTTCCTCTTGGAGGTTTATCCCTCCCTTTACATTTGGAAGCTGTAGCTACCTTTGGAAGTCATTACTTCCCTTGAACAATAACTATTGATTATTTCTCATATATATTGCATGGTGTAACTCTTATACTATTGTTCATTGCTCATTGGATATCGTTGAATGGTTTAAGTATAAGTTGAAAAAGGTTTTAAATTGTACTTGATACTGATTCACCCCCCTCTTAGTATCAACAAGATCACCTACCTCACCACTTGATGGATTCATCTGATCCATGTTTGCAACTGTCATTGTAGGTCCTTCTCAGAGATGTCGCCTATGACCTACTTGGAAAAAGAATAACAAGAGAAAAAGTATTTCCAATAACATTTTCATAAGAACATATCTATAGTTATCATAGAATTTCCAAGTTGACCTGCCAGGGAGCAAAATAAGAGATATCTCCTAGAGGAGAAGTTAGTTCATTTTACAAACAAGTGAAATATGCATATATATCAATACTACTTACATGCAACCAAGTATACTTGACAGTAATATAACCTTTCAAAGATTGTTATCACAGCTATAGTGTTTACTTGTACTATAGAAACTATCAAACTTGACATGTGCAAATTGAAACTTAACAATTTGATCAATCAAACTTGGAACCTGGAGCCTCAACTACGTTTTCCTCCGAATGTATTGAATCCAAGATTATTGCTTGGACAATGTCTCTTGTACTTTCCCTACAAAACACACTCATGCTTTGTTGTATGATATAATATGAAAAGTATATACAAGTGCATACCTTTGAAATTTGCAACATCATTCAACTTGTCTTCTAATCTGAAACTAGACACCATATTGAAAAGAAGAGGTTAGAAACTGAATAAAAAAGGTTTAATGATTTAGAAGAAGATATAAACCTTGAAATTTTAACTTTGACCACAAAATCAATTTTGACAAAAAGTCAACCTTTTTACTTTGACTTTGACCAAAACCTCAAACTTGATGTTTTTGATGGCTAAGAACACAAGAGGGTGTTCTAGGCTAGGGTGCACAAGAATATATGGAAATTAGATCCAACGCTTCACTTAAGGTGCCCAAAGATTTGGATTAGGGTTTGTTGCAACTGCAAAATTAGAAACCCTAGATGCAGTTGCAACTAGTGCCACAACGAGCTTAGAAAGGAACTATCACTCTACCTTCCAGTGGTTATATTGTCCTGAAGGTTGTGTGGGTCCATAACTTGTTAAAATATTCGATGTGCTCATTTTACCATAGACAATATCAAAATATTGTCATCCAACCATAGACATGCAACCAACTCTGACCACCATAAGCTTTGATAGATATAACGATTCTGGAAGAAACACTAGAACCAACAGATAACCAAGAGAGTCCATCTTTCTCCAAAGATAGCGCATTAGAAATAAATTTCCAAAACCACAGAATAAGAATAGTACTGAACTACATCATTTGCAGTTGCAGTTACCAAGAATATCACCAAGAACATCAGAATACCACTAAGAATGTCATCAACAATACCACCAAGAACATCAGAATACCACTAAGAATGTCATCAATAATACCACCAGGAGATACTAATATATAGGGCACATATCTTAGGCTAGATAGCGCTATAGAGAGGGACCAAGAACCATCCCAAAAGATCTGCCTTCCATCCTTGCAGCTGCAACTCCAAACTTGTGTCAGACTTGACTGAGAGAGTGACTGAAGTGAGTGAGTACAAATGAGCTAGATCATCACTTATTTATAATCGTCCTTGTCACCTGTCTTAGTCGACTTGTCCTTTTATAGGATAATACTTTAATATTACTTATTTTACTGAGTCGACTTGTCTTCTAGGGTTTTTACACATCTTCTTAGGGTTTCTCTTGCTTCCAGAATATTCTATTCTAGCCAAAGGTTACACATGGAGGTTAATACCTCCTGGAGCTACCATAATATTAACAGAGGTTGATTCTTGCACCAGGTCCTTGAGGTCAGAAGTAAGCTTCTAGGTTAGCACTATTGTGTATCAGGTCAACTACATAGGTATTGGTATGATTATGTGCTTGTTTTGAAGATTATACTTGGTTGTGGTATGGTACATGTTTTATGTATGTTTGGGCTAGCACATGATTGAGGTATATATTGGCTACATGGTTGATTGAGGTATATTCTTGTATCTGGTTATGACATGCATATTGTAGTTCATTATTAGACACATATCTATGAGATGTGGATGTATGGTTGAGGTATACACTTGGTGTATGGTGGCATATGTATGAGGCGTATTCTTTGGTTCTTTGAGGCACTTTATTGATGATATGGTACATGTCTATACATGATTGATGTTATGGTACATGGTACTAGTTTTATATGTGATTGATGTTCTAGTACATGGTACATGATTAGCTACTCATCATCAATGTTTTAGTATCTACATTTGGCATATCTTATGGTACATGATTGATGCATATTATACTACATATGTTGGTATACATTTGATGGATTATATGGTATAGGTTTTTGTATAGCATATGTTGATGATCAGGTACAAGTTGATGGTAAAGTAACAAAGGCAGTGACATTGATAGTCATAGTGACAGTTGGTATACATTTATATTTCAGGGTGGCAGGATGGGGCAAGGAAAGGGGGTTGTAGCCTCCTTCTGGTTGGTGTCGAAGAACATAGGGAATTGGAGTTTACTTTAGGTTGGATTCAGAGAATCAGGGGGTTGTAACCTCCTCTTGGTTGGAGCCATAGAATTTATGGAGTTATAACTTCCTTTAAGTTGGAACCTATAAATAGGTGATTGTAGCCTCCTTCCAGTTGTAGCTGGAGAATTGGGAAGTTGGTGCTTCCAATGAATGTATTCTTTTGATACATAAGAAAGGAATTATGTGGTTTTCTCCCATTTGGCTTTCCATGTAAATTCTAGTGTATTTTGTTTCTTTGGATGTCTATTATTCTTTGTTGATTTATATTTCTCGTGATATATTGATGATATACAACTAATGATGTTAATGATTACATATTGTGGTTAAAGATAAAAAAAAAAAGTGCTCATACTGATTCACCCCCCTTCTTAGTATTCCAACAGTTTCGGGCCTATTTCTGAATAATAAATGAAGTGTTTCCAAATGTAATTAACCATATATAGATCATAGAAACAAACACTAAGAAAAAACTAAAAAATTATCAATAGTGAGAAGGGTATGGGGGTCTAGATACACACCCACAACCATGGAAGAAGAAATGGTTCTTCCCCAGTGGAGTCACCAATCTACTGAACATAAATTGCAATAAAGATGTATAATTTATTGCAATCTAATGGTTGTGTATTAGGTACAAACAAAAATGAAAACAGAATATGAAAATGATATCGTAAATATGATTCACAAAGTTTCAAACCATAGTCTATTCATGATAAAATAAATAAAATACTACAATAGACATGAATTAACAATTTTAAAGAATGTAGAAAATATCTCCATGAAAAAAAAAAGATCAACTATATCACCCAAGCAGTAGATTTGTTGAAGATGCGGCTCCAAAGTCTCCTCTTTGGGAGGGTCCTTGAATTCATTGATTTGTGTAAATCCCCTCCTAAGTTAAGTGAGCAAGTATCATGAAAATTTAAAGCATTATTAATAGGACGGAGTCCTCAATATATCGAGTGTCATTTTGGAAGCATGTACCTACTATGGATGGACTGATGGATGGAGATACCTAAAGTCTTTATTTATAGGGAAATAGTGCTTAAAACCCCCTCAGAAGGTTATAAAAATAAGAATTAATTGACCATATTTAGCATAATAATAGAAATTAGGGTTTTGAAATGTCCTCTTATAACTAGTTTCCTTTTCTATAAATTATGGATAGAAAGAGTGAAAATTGTGATTTTTATGAGCTAGTGTAGCTTTTGGTAGTACTTTATGCACTAATGGTGCACTTTTTAGGGGTATTGTTATTCTATCCTTAATAGGTCAAATTCAAGATAAGTCTAATGGAGATTGAAAATGAGATGAAATGAGTGGAAAACATGTTGTTTGATGATATATTTTGCAGAAGAAGTTGTGGAAGTATCCAAAGTGAACAATTTTAGGTGATAAATAAGAATATTAATAACAAATAATTTACATTATTTTAGTGATTAGCATAGAATATTCTCGATCATAACTAACATACATGTTGAATGTTGGTTCAACGTAAAAAAATTTACATTATTTTAGTGATTAGTATAGAATATTCTCGATCATAACTAACATACATGTTGAATGTTGGTTCAACGCAAAAATTTATATCTAGTCATAATCGATTTGAATGGAATATTCGTGTCAATAGCCAAGTTGAGAAGTTATAAATCACAATACCAAATGGTACGAGAGGAGAATGAACTATGTCGAATGTTACTTTTTCTTTAGAATCAAAATTAAACAATTGTATTTTTAAAATAAAATATACATATGATTAATTAAGTGTCATATCCATTTGAATATTACGATTGCTGACCTAAGATATATATAAAGAAAAATCTTGATGAAGAATACGAATAATATGGAATCTTGAATATATATACATATGACATTAATGTGAAATGATTATATTGTATTATGTATTATACATAGCTATAATTTGGTGCAAATTTTGATTAATTTTGATTATGGATTATATTTTTTTATTTATGTGGATTGAATTATATATTTAACAATGAATTATTAAAGCTATCCACTCGTCGTCATATTATTAGAACCATTATACATTAATGAATTCGAATATGTAAATAGATATAATAATTGGTAGTTGTTTTAATCTTATGAAGTATGAAATCCATACTAATACTAATGATAAGAGAAGTATTAGTATATGTTTAGTATTTTGTGTTTATTATACATACATATATGTTTTATGTAACTTTTATGTAATTTGTGCAATCTATATAAATATACTCTCAAACATTAATGTTAATTAGGAAATATATATATATATATATATATATATATATATATAAGTTAACACCAAAAGGGGTGTTACATAAAAAAAAAAAATTATATTTGTTTTATTTTTTTTCACAATTTTCTAGAGAAGTTGTAGCCTCAAACTTCACATCTTTATAAGATAAGATGAGTGACGAGAGTTTTAAAGAGGATACTATTTTTTCAGCAATCATAAGACCACTAATTTAAAATTGTTTCCAAAAACAAAATAGGTCTTCCACCTTCCATTAATCATTTTCTCAATGCTATAATTTTAGTTAACATTGTGATGAAGGTTGACTCCCAGACATTTCTATAAAAGAACATCCTCTAAGTTATTATTTCCATACAAAAAATTAGTGTACGTGATATTTTTGAATTTTATTATGATGATCATTGTTTTGTTGATCATACCTATACTAAAACCATATCATTAACATTTTTCAAGAAAATATATTCATTAACAAACAATTCTCTTTTATTTATATACACTCTTTCTTTTTAAAACATATATACAAATCAATTTAAAACTTCATAAATGATCTAAAATATCTAAATAATCTGTAATCTAATTCTACAAAATCTAGATAAATTTAAATGTGCAAATTTCTTTTTAAAACATATATACAAATCAATTTAAAACTTCATAAATGATATAAAATATCTAAATAATCTGTAATCTAATTTTACAAAATCTAGATAATTTTAAATGTGCAAAAAGAGTACATGAATCTAAAATAATTACTACTATGTTAAAAAGTTATATAAATATAGAATAATAATATATATATTCTTTGCGAGAGGAAATGCCACACTTGAAATATGCTACGTGAGATAAGTTATTTATCATTTTTATATATTCAATATTTTGGGATTTTAACTAGTGAATTATATACATAGAATAATATACTATGAAAATATATCATCAATGCTGAGTGTGAAATTAAATTTTGTTTATTATATTTTAAGAAAGGAAATAAATTATTTAGTGCTCTTTAAAATGTTATTTTTTTTATTTAAAAATATTTCTATATCACTATAATGTAAATGATTTAAAAGGTGATGAAGGATAATTGTAATAAATATTTTAAAATTGTGATTTAATATGTTTGTATAGAGGACATTTTAAGAGAAAGAATTTTTCATCTCCAACCATCTTACTCTCACAAAGATAACAAAAGGCTTTCAACCCACAATGTTTTAGGAATTGTCCAATGCCTTGTTTCACTATGAAACTCATAAGAGTTTGTCCTTATTTTAGTAATGTTGATTTTTTTCTTTATGTTAATTAAAAATTATAAGTACTTTTGATATTTCAACTTCGGATTTATCACCTCATTGTATTTTTATTTTCTTGTATCCTTTAATTCTTTATTATATCATAATTTCTCCTTAAATTTAAATGTATTAAAAATTTTAATATTAATATCATATCAAATCAATATGTAGTTTTCCCACCTTAATGTATATATCATTTTCCCACCTTGCCCTAATTGCAAAAATATAAAAAATATATATTAAAAAAAATCTATGTATATTTTATTTTCTTATTAAATGAAGTTTACCAAAATTACAAATTATTTATTCCTATAAAAACAATTAATCCAAAAATTACTATATCACTTACGGAGTTTAGTGCCATGCCACTTAAAACAAAATGAACAATAAATATTTTTCCACATCATTTTCCTCCTTATCACAACATGAATCTAAAGTCATCCTCCTAAGTCTCAAAAATGGATAAAACCCACAAATGTAATTACTAGTCCACACTTGTCGACAAAGTTGTAAATCTAGAATGCCAAAAGAAAAAAATATTAAAAATGTAATGTTATGTTACTATTATTATTGTTAATTTAAAGAATATTTAAAAACATCACAAAGTAGTAAATGAGAATATAAAAGAAAATTATTATATATTATGAAAATATGTTGTGTTTAAAGAATATTTAAAAACATCACAAAGTAGTAAATGAAGTAGTAAATGAGAATATAAAAGAAAATTATTATATATTATGAAAATATGTTGTGTTTAAAATATATGAAAAAATATTTTTAATTAAAAAATGTGTTTTTAATTTCCAATTCTCTTTGTCTCATATTTAATTGGTTTATATATATTTTTCTCACTTTAATTGATTTATAATTTTTTTATTTAATTATAAAAAAAAAAAATTAAAAAAAAAAAAACTGAAATCATTATGATTTTTGTTTTCAAATAAAGTTAACTAAACTTATGCATTTTTGTTTTCAAATAAAGTTTACTAAACTTACCGACAAATTCCTATCCAAACAATTATTCCAAAAAATAAGTTCCATGCCGCATAAAACCTATAATATAAAAAAAAAATAAAAAAAAATAATAAAAAAAAACACTTTTTTCACCTCATCTTCCTACTTGTAACATCATGAATGTAAAGCTATGTCACTTAATTCCTAAAAGCAAAATAAAAAATAAAAGTTAAAGCTAAGTCTCAAGTCGTGACAAAGTTGTGAGTCCCACAAATGGACTGCAAATCGGAATCTTGAAATGTAATTATTATTCCACACTAGCCAACAAAGTTGTAAACCAAGAATACCAAAATAAAGAAGGAATAATAAGAACGTAATTATTATTTTTTTGGAAATGTAATTACGACGAAAGGTGTACACTTATTGATAATGGGCACATTTAATATGTTTTTAGTACTTAATCGTGTTGTATGGACAAGATTAAATATTGTTGGAATATTCTTAGTTTACATGTTTATTTTTTTACTTTTACTTAATCATATTTAAAATTTACTATGATGGCTAGCTGATTGCCACCTCTGAGTGATTAACGTTTCATTTTATAAAGAGCTCAAGTTTACCACCCACGATTTTTACTCCAACTATTATTTATGGAAGGTATTTTCTTGCCTATAAACCAAGAAAATAAATGCATAGATAAATTATAAATGAAAACACATTTAAAATTAAATGAAAAAAATAACTAATACAAATACAAAGTTTAAATGGACAAACATGTTCATTAATAGGATGGAGTTCAACATTTTATTTCTTTATGGAATTTTGGTTCAAATATATTAATAACAAAAGAAGCTATGATAGGGTCTTCCTCTTACTTCTTTCACTTTTCTTCATAATTTTGTTGCTAATGGTTAAGTTAATTATGAGAACAAGTTAGGGTTAAGGTAATGATATAATAGATTTAGAGTTTTATTTGTTTAAAATTTTGTCGAATATTTTATTAAGATTGTTAATAAAAAGGGTTTTTAAATTGTTAAAAATAGAATCAATATATTGTAGATATTGGAGATGGGATCTTGGATATAGGAGGATTCATAAATATTGAAAAATATGAAAATGGATATTTAGTAAAAGTAAAGGATATGTACATTAAAAATAAAGTTTTTATTTATTGGAAAGATGTATTTGGAGGGGAGTTCAACAAAATGATTTTGAGATTTATTTATCAATATCTAATAAAATTAAAGATACTCTTTAATATCCCACAAATTCACATATTATATTATAAGTTCACTAAATAAAAACCTAATATCACAACTAAGAAAATAAATAATTATAACATATATAATTATTTTTTACAAAATAATACAAAATTATTATTTATATAAAATATTTACATTGATATTTAACAATAAAATAAATTAATAAAATATTAATTAAAATATTTCATATTCATTACTCATTATAATATAACATGTTTACCAATGCAAGTATAAAGGAAAAAAACATTCATGATTATAATAAATAACCTATTAGCTAATGCAAATATAAAGGAAGAAAACATTCATGATTATACTAAATAACCTATTAGCTAGCTAGGTTTGAAAATATAAATATGAAATCTGAATTATTTGTAACAAAATGCATGTCATGTGGTTAAAGGAGACACATACATTATGATATGATATCAAGGGCATTAACTTGAAAAAGAAGAGCGTCATTGAATCATGAAATGTGGTAAACAATACACCAAGTTAAGGGCCACATTTGGGTGCCATATCGAGTTATAATAATTCAAGATTTGATATGGGGTATTCAACTTGGTAATTAAGATTATATTGAACATGATTATATGGTATTTAATTTAGTAATTAAGATTGCATAAAATATGATTAAAAACATAATATTTAATATAAATATTATTAACATCATAATAATATATTTTGAAATCATGACATTAAAAGGTTATAATTTAAATAGATTTGGTATCTAATCTTGGAAGTATAGATGCATTTAATGTCAAAGAAATCTAAACTTTATTTTAACATATAAACATGGTCATATATACATAGTTAATGTTATGCATGATAACATATAAGAAACATTAGCTCTAAATCTAAATGAAAATAGATAAGCTATGGAGAATAAAGTTTATGGTCTATAATGATTAAAACAAAGAATAAGATAATGTTGCTTTTGAGGACAAATATTTTCCCAAGTTTAATGTTAAGCCATGAGATTCATATCATTTAACCACTATCTAGAAGTTATGTATTTAGTAGAAGTTATGTATTTAGTGACATCCCAACATATATTTAGCAGTAAACACAAGTGCAAAACTAAGTACCTCAAACTTCACATGCAATCCTTTCAAAGTTAATTCCAATTAAGAAAAGGTACAAGATTCCAATGAAATCATGGATATAAAGAGGTAAGATAACTGACTTTGATAATTAGAAGATTATATTCGATGTTAAGGAATGCTTCACCTACACACACGATGACATTTCAAAGTCCAAAGGTCTCTCGTAATGCATTTGATATTGTGGGAAGAGCCAATAAGGGATAAAACTATTGTTTCCAACTAAGTGTGTTTTTACGAGGACACAATGCCCGATTAAGCTAGGTGATGTAATGTGCATCCCTCATTGTTTTTGGTATATCATTAACCATGGAAAATTTAATTATGAGCATTATAGGTGCACATAAAGGAGAGGTTGAATGATAAACCAAGTGAAAGACGAAGAGTAAATGAAAAGTGAGAAATAATCTAGGTGTCATATAGTATGTATGCATAAAAACAAATAAAGAGGATGTTTAGTTTCATTATTATAGAGTTATCCCATGTTTGTGGATAAAGAACATTATGAATTTCAAGAAGATAGGTTGAAAAGGTATGTGTAAAGCTTGGAGCGTCAACCCCAGGCATGCACACTTCCATTACATATCGAAATGAAGAAAATTGGTCGGGAAGGACATTCGATGCATTTGAAAAAACAAAATCTTATATAGGGAGCGATTTGGGGTTCCCTTGATCGTGCGACGCGTCAAGGGGAAACTAAAACCCAAGACAAATTGTGGCACAATTTAGACATGCAAGTTTGACGAAGGTTGTAAGTAGAAGATTGGTCACATCACCAAAATATAAAATCGGCTAAAGCATGTGGAGGGTACGCTTAGGTGAGTCAAACCCACTCACCTAAGGGACGCACACACCTAAATGACAAGTCGAATAGATGGAAGGTGGTATTAGTTGAAGAGGTTGGTGGACATAGTCGAGGTATTATGCAACATAAGTAAGACCATGGAACAATCGAACAAAGGTTGTGGGAAAGACTTGGGGCGCCCAACAAAATCAATGAGTTGGCCAAGGAAAGGAGGGCGCACTTAAGTGAGTTGACCAAGTCAAGGAGGAAATGCTTTGACAATTCAGGCCGACTCACCTAAGGGACACATTCACCTAAAGAAGGTCGGTCGAATCGGTAAGTGGAAAAAATTTCCAAACAGATGAGTAGGCTCAGACATGGGAAAGGAGATGTGTCAATAAATGAGGGTAGGCACCTATATATGCACAAGGGTGAGAACAAAACGAAATCATCAAATAATACAAGGAACCAAGTGACAAGTTGATGAACAAAGTTTGGCAACTGAGAGAGAGGTCGTACGAACCGAGGTAGGGACAATATGAATTGCAGGAATGAAGCATGAAGGAGAAGTGGCTCGTTTAGCTTTTTGACTGTGGTAACGAAGAGTTTTTCAAGGTGACATGATGGAGGTCTGTCTTTTGTGTTTCACACAGATTTTTGTTGGATAAACTAAGTAGAATCTCATTGTAAGAGCATCTTTGGTGTGGCACGAGCTGCAGGCTCAATACATTGTTGTCTCTATAATAAAAAATGGTTATTAGGTCATTTTGGTCACCCACCTTGCACATTCGTTTAATTTTTTATTGATGTGTTCTTATTACTATTGTGTGTTCTAAGTATGAATGTACTCATAATTTGTTAAGTGGAAAAGAATCTAAGTGTTAGGTGTAGTATGAGCCAAGTAAATCGATGAGGTCTTGCCACTAAGTTGAAAAGTTATGGTAACAGATGCTATGGATAATGGTGGATGTTCCCACCATCTTCTTGATTTCTCCATTGGTGTGACAGTTGGTATCAGAGTGTTTTTCCATTAGCATAGTTCGGTGAGTTCATCTGTAGCAATGGGGAAGATTTGTGCAGGTTCGTCACAAATGATGAAGTGAGACGTGCCTTGGTGAAGATCTAATTGTGGGTTGTGAATAAACAATGCTAGGGTGACCTAGTTTAAGGAGTTAGACAAGGTTTCTGCAAGGTTGAATAAGCTAAGGATCCACATCAGAGGCAGTGAACCTACAAAATGAAGCTTGCAGATTTCGGTGAAGGCTAAGGAAATTTGGGTGAAATATTGAAGCCAGTTCTCGACACATCTTGCACGAATTATGAATATCCTTAAGATTTTGGGCATGGATTGTTCGCATTCATATGGAAGAAACACTAAGAGAGATCCCAAGACACTCAAGATGAAGGGTCGAATCCTTACCTTGGAAAAAACAATTAAGCATATTTAACGGGTGTGATGTGCTTACATGGTGAGAAGGTCAAATGATTGGAGGCCGAAATGGGAACACTTTTTCACAAGTTTAATGAAGTTTTTCGAGAGTTCCAAGAGATAGTGAATCTGATCACTAGTACTCTACATAATGACTTCCAAGACAAACTCTAGGAAACAAAGGATTTCATGGCTTCAATCGACCAAACGGTGAAAGATCAGTAGTACACCATCACATTGCTAAAACAAGTTGCATCCAATGTGATAAGCTCATATGTTGTGAAGATGTGAATCGAGGAGAAAGAACCATAACCATATGATGGAACTTACAACACTAAGTTATTGGGAAATTTCTATTGGGCTATGGAGTAGTACATGGAGAAGTTGGACGAAAGTCTAGACGAGGGCCATGACAAATGTTGCTACTATGTTCTTAAAATGGATTACAAAAATTTGGTGGAGAAATCGTGTGGAAGACTTAGCAGCTAGGAGGACCACCAAAAATATCAAAAACTAGGAAGATATGAAGGAAGCCTTGAAGACACAATTTGGTTCAAGAAACCAAGCCTGGGTCACTACAAACTAGTTGTTGGCTCTCAATCACACTAGTAGGATCTAGAAATTTATCAAGGATTTCACATGCATGATGTTGGAGATCAAAGACTTGTTGGATGAGGATAGGATTTTCCACTTCATGAATGGTTAAATTTAGACTTTGGCGTAGAGTGATCTATGATGCCAAAACATGCAGACCTTTGCAAAAAAAATAATCATGGCAGGCAAGTTGTTAGGCTTCAAGGGTGAAGCCAAAGAAGGACCAAACAATGATAATAGTTAACATGAGAAGTAGATATAGAATATGGAGGATAAGGGGAAGTTGAATGCATCCAAAGGAAACAAAGACAATGCCAAGAAGAAATATTCACAAAAGGAGAAAAACTAGGTTTCATGTTGGATATGTGCGAAGGAGAATTACACTAAGAATTTTTTGTTGAAGTAAAAACCGAATACTTTGGAGAAAGTGGAATGATCATCCATGGGAGTGTTGTAGGTTTTGGGTGTTGTTGCAAAGGAAAAACAAACAACACCTAAAGATCTCGACATGACAAGATTTATCTATGTTAAAGAATAAATAAATGGAAAAATGACTTTAGTTATGGAGGACAATAGTGCTACTAACAACTTCATGAGAGAAGAAATTACATGGAGTCCTAGACTATAGTTTGAGGAAGAATGCACTTCTTTCAAAGTGGTAAACTCAAGTAAATAGGATATTGTTGGTACAACCAAGAATGTTCCTATGAATCTTAGGGAATGGATAGGGAGGGTGAGTTTCAGCATTGTTCCGCTAGATGACTACAAAGTAGTGATGGGTCAAGAGTTCATGCAAACTGATAAGGAAGTTCCCATTCCACGTGTCGATATATTATCTATTTTTTCTGGGTGAATGCCATGTATGGTGCTTATAGTGAGCAATGGAGATGTATTCCTTTCACTTGGTTGAAAATCTTCTCCCTCACTTAGACATCAGTGGATGAGATGAAGAGGTCGTCGAGCTGAATAACTCAGACGATCCAGAAGTGTTGGAAGATTTAGAGTGGTGTGTCAACACGATAGAAGATATATTGGTTGATATTTTTATTGGAATGGATAAGTTCACTGAATTTTATGAAGCAAGTGTTTCAAAGGAAATGATGGAGATGGTGGAGATGAAGAATCCAGAGCTTGTGAAATGAAGAGTTGAATTGTTTGTTGCACAAGTGTGTGATGAGGAAGAACAATTTCCCTGGTACACACGTGTTAAGGAGGAGGTTGGACCAATCATAGAAACACTTGGAGGTGGTGAATAGTGTTATGATCTAGAACTTGAGCATCTCATTGACGAGGGTGATGGTAGAATCGAATCCAATGTTCCATTGTTGATGTACTTGATGAAGAATTATGGTGACACTTTGAAGGTATTGACAAATAAATATGAGGATATAATAAATGGCTTGTGGGGCCATCCCATTCCACTCTCACACTGAAAAAACAAGCATGTTGGATCGATGTCAAAAAGATGAAAACGAGTCGACGAACTGGTGCCTCAGAAGTAGGAACTACAGTGACTTAGGAGGATGCGATTGTTGAGAAGTTATGAAGAGAAACACATGGTTTTGGTGTTGAAGTGAGTTCTTGTGGACTTGGTGTGATGATCGAACTAGCTACCCAACTATCCAATACACAAGGGGATCCACCACACATTGACAATAGAGGCAGTTGAAATAAAGGAACAACAAAGAGACGTAATGTAGAATATGGGGTCATATCAAACATGTCAATTAACCACAACAAATGAAGTAATATTGAGGGTTTCCAGGATGGAAACAACTTGAAGTGGAGGAGGATGTAAGGCCTAGGGTGCTAATACTAGGCACACACACTTCCACCAAAAACTGAAATGAAGAAAATCAGGCAGACAAGATGCTCGATGCATTTGAAGAAATGAAGTATTCATATAGGGGAGGAGTTGGGGTCCCATTGAGCATGAAATTACCCAAGGGGAGACTCAATCCCAATATGACTTATGACACAAGTTAGATATGTAAATTTGATGAATTTCGTGAGAGGAATACTAGGTGCATCACCAAAATGTAAAATTGGCTAAAGCACGAGGAGGGTGAACTTAGGTGAGTCATACCGAAACACCCAAGTGACACACACATATAAATTATGTGTTGGTTGGATGGATGGTGGGATCAGTTGAAGAGTTCATTGGATGTAGTCGAGGCTCTATGCAACATAAGTAAGAACATGGGAAGATTGAATGAAGGTTGTGGGAAATACTTGGGGCACCCAACGAAATGAATGAGTCATCCAAGGGAAGGAGAGCGCACTTAGGCGAGTCTGTATGACTCACCTAAGGGATCTGCACCTAATGAAGGTTGGCCAAATCAGTAAGTGGAAAATTTTTCCAAATGGACGAGTTAGATTTCCCATATGTGTTGATTCATGAGGATGAGCACCTATATATGCACAAGGATGAGACCAAAACTAAATCATCGAATAATACAAGTGTAACGTCCCTGGACACCCATGGCCAGGCCACGCTACATGCAAGATACCAGATATATAAAATATGTAGAACATAAATGAAATGCTAGAAATGACAGAATAACAGTAAAATATCCAGCATAATCTTCACAATACACAGAAATGATAGACGAAATAGCAACAGAAATAGCACTTTGAATCAGATAGCAATGTTCACAGGCCTCTTCGAGGGGGCAACC
>ML779979.1:669794-753594 GCA_009831015.1 Picea engelmannii
CTTAGAAAGAAAGGAATCAGATTGCCTTGTTCTCTGTAGACTTCAATCTCACAAGTGTGCTAAACAGAAGTAAGGCCCAAGGTTCCTGCTTAGACAGAAAGGAACTAAGTGCTTTGTTCTCTGTTAGATAGAGCTTATTGTTTCCTGCATTATTGCTTTCATGAAAGAGTGTTAGTACTGAGTCTCTGTTTGAGAATAAGGGTCATGTTCTCTGATTGCAAGATAATCGTTCTTTCCCATTGCAATGATACTTTAAAATGTAATCCAAGATTCTTAATATTGAACTACAAGGAATTGCAATTAGGGAGATTTCTTTCCTGTGATTTAATTCAGAACTTCAGTTCACTTCAGCAAGTACAGATAGAATAATTTCTTTACTACAACACTAAGTGCTTTTGGAATTGAGCATATATAGTGCGCAGCTATATTTGAAACAAAAGACTTCCCTGGGTTGATAATTTATGTTTCACTTGGTTGTTTGAAATTAATTAAGCAATTATAGTGACCAACAATAGGCTCAGATACAATGAAATGTATGTCTGAAGGATAAATGACTGCATGAGTGAAAAATGGCCATGGAATCATTGACTGGATGACTGAATGATGGAAGGAATCATGGGAGAGATCCCCATAAGAATGAAGGTGAAGGTGTCAAAATGAGCTAAGTCCCCACGATATGTATGCATGTCCCCAACTTGACACCTGTCATGTTGGAAGCTACTTTGGTCCACTTTTCCCCAACTTTCAGAACTCACGATAAAATAATTATTCATACTTTATGTTTTAAGAAATATTAATATAATATTCCTTTTTGGATTAAGCTCTCTAGCTTAGCCCTGACCCTTAAATTTTGGCCCTCCCTTTCCCTAACTGGTGAAGTTTAGTCCCCCATATCTTTTATCGTGGTCGGTCTTTCCGCAACGATGTATTTTATATTAATCATGAGACATATACAAAATAGGCAGACTGGCCTTTAACATCTGGGCGCTCTGGCCTAATTCCAAAACATATGCATCCGGGCTTATAATAACTATATCACCAGCCTATAACACATATCATATACACAACGCTCGATGACCTCCATACTACGCACACTTTAGTTACTGCGCGCGGTATCTGGGAATGTGCACACTACATCATTTTACTGTGTAGTACATGCGCACACTATGCCATGAAAGGTGCATTACAAAATGATGTCAAAACATCTCACCAGCTTAAGTACTCTTACATTAAATTTACAATTGGGTTCGACCGAGGGACATTACAATCCCCTCCCCTTATTTATGCACTATCCTCAGTGCATCATATACCCATATACAACAAAATTTTCAAAAATCCTCAAAAATATGCGGGTATTATGTCCGCATTGCATCGTCATGCTCCCAAGTAGCGTCCTCGGGACCATACCAGGTCCATTGGACCTCTACAAACCCTATGTCTTGATTCTAGAGATGCTTGCTTTTCCGGTCCACAATGTGCACCGGATGCACTTGAAAATCACTTTCTTGTTCCACATGAATCACATTCCAATCAATAACATTATTAGGATCAGGTATATATTTCTTTAGCAATGATACATGGAATACATTATGAAAAGACATAAATGCAGGCAATGCAATCATATAAGCAACTGGGCCAATCCTCTCTAGGATTTCAAATGGCCCACAAAATCTGGTTGCCAACTTGGCGCAACTTCCCAGCTTCAGGGAATCCTATTAGCTTTCACCTTAAGGAAAACATGATCACCCACTTTGAACTCTCTATGGGTTATGTTATTATCGACATAACTTTTCTACCTATCTTGGGCAGCTTTTAAATTCTACTTAATTTTTACCATTTGGTCCTCCATCTCCTTGAGCAACTCTATCCCAACTACTGTCCTATCAACTGGATTATCCCAGCTCACTGGAGTATTGCACTTTCTACCGTAAAGTGCTTCAAATGGGTTCATCTTCAATGATGTCTGATACCCATTGTTGTAAGTGAATTCTACCAAGTGAAGGTAGTCCTCCCATTTCAATGGTTTGTCCATCACATACATTCTCAGTATGTCTTCTATCACTATGTTCACCCTCTCTGTCTGTCCATCAGACTCGGGATCATAAGATGTACTAAAGTTCAATTTCGTTCTGAATCCTTTGAACAATCATTTCCAGAAATTCGAGGTGAATTTTGGGTCTCTGTTGGACACAATTGTTTTAGGAATTCCGTGCAATCGTGCCACTTCCTTCATGAAAATATCAACAACATCTGCTGCCTTGTGAGTAGTTTTCAGTGGAATACAATGGGCATATTTTGTAAGCTTTTCCACCACCACCATGATTGAATCATGCAACTTGCCTGTTCTCGACAATCCCATAATAAAATCCATTGTCACCACTTCCCACTTCCATTCAGGAATGGGAAAAGGTTGCAGCAACCCTGTTGGGTGTCTATGCTCAGCTTTAACTTTCTGGCATTCCATACATCTAGCGATGTATTCAACGATTTCTCTCTTCATACCTCGCCAAAAGTAATGGCTCTTGACCACTGCCATGGTTTTCTAATATCTAGGGTGCCCTACATACGAAACATTATGAATTTCATGCAAAATCATACGTTTCAAGTCCTGGACATTTAGAACAAAAATTTTGTTCTTGTGCAACAATATTCCATCTATTCCCAAATTATAATTATCCACCTTTTGTGGCATCTTACCCTGCTGTAGCTTTGCTACCAATTCTCTGTATTGCAGATCTACATTTGCAGCCTCCAGAATTTTTCTTTTAATATCAGTCTGATACATGATAATGGTTGTAGCATGTAGTTCATGCACCCTCTTGTTGAGTGCATCAGCCACTTTATTATCTTTCCCCTTGATATGTTTTATATCAAAGTCATAGTCGCTTAGAAATTCTAACCATCTGCTTTGCATAGCATTTAGATTTGGCTGATCAAATAAATATTTCAGACCATTCTGGTTTGTTCTTAGCTCAAACCTCTTCCCCATGAGGTAGTGTCTCCATTTCCTCAAGGAATGCACTATGGTTTCCAACTCCAAATCATGAGTGGCATAGTTTCTTTCATTCTCTTTCAACTTCCTTTATTCATAACATATAAAAAAACCACTTTGACTGAGGACTCCACCAAGTCCTTCATTACATGCATCTGTGCATACAATTAAGTCTTCATTTGGGTCTGCAATACTTAATATTGGACCACTTGTCAATAATTGTTTCAAGTGTTGGAAACTCTTTTCGCAATCCAATGTCCATTGAAACTTCACACCCTTTCTTTGCAAGGAAGTGATTGTGTGTGAAATCTTTGAGAATCCTTCAATAAATCTTATGTAGTAGCCTACAAGACCCATAAATGATCTCACCTCTATCACATTCTTTGGCACTGACCATTCTCTAATGAATTCTATCTTTTCAGGATCTACTGCTATTCCATCCTCTGAAATGATATGCCCCAAATAATGAATTTGTTTATGATAAAATGAGCACTTTCTCAATTTGGAATACAATTGATGCTCCCTTAATACTTGCAACAACATCCTCAAATGATTTTCATGCTCTTCTTCTGACTTAGAATATATAAGAATGTCATCCAAAAGGACAATGACAAACTTGTCTAAATATTCTCGAAAAACACCATTCATTAAGCACATGAAAACAACTAATGCATTTGACAACCCAAATGGCACCACTGTGAACTCATAATGACCACACCTTGTCCTAAAGGCAGTCTTGTTGATATCTTCCTCTTTAATCCTTACCTGATGGTATCCTGATCTAAGATCTATCTTTGAAAATATCTTTGCATCGTTCAATTGATCAAAGAGATCATCAATCCTTGGCAGAGGATACTTATTCTTAACAGTCACTTTATTCAACTGTCTGAAGTCAATGCACAATATTAATGTTCCATCTTTATTTTTCACAAACAATACTGGGGCACCCCAAGGTGACACACTTGGGCGTATATACCCCTTCTTCAGAATTTCTTCAAGCTACATTTGCAACTCCTTCAATTCTGGTGTACTCATTTTGTAAGGAGTCTTTGACATTGAAGCTTCTCTAAGCATTAGATTTATAGAGAAATCAATGTCTCTCTTTTGGGGTAGTCCTAGCACTTCCTTGAATACATCTTCAAATTCTTCCAGGACTGCATAATCTTCCAAATTTGGCACCTTATCCTTAGGTGTCTCTTCCATATGAGATGCAAATATTTGACACCCTTTTCTGTAACATTTCTTCAGCTGCAATGCTGAAATTTCTCTAATGGTTACTGCTCTGGGAATTCCCTGCACTTTACTTAGTTTCCCTACCTCATCCAATCAAGTAAATGCTTTGTTCTAACAGTCTAGGAGAGCATGGTGTTGGTCCAACCAATCCATCCTAATTATATATTCATAGGAACCTAAAGGCAAGATGTTCAAATATGCCTTGGTGTTTAGTCCATTCATGTCCATGAGGCATGACTTAACCATCTCATTAACTTTTTCTTTTGGCTCCTGTAGCCAGCTGCACCAACCAAGATTTCCCATGCTTTCTTCTTGGAAAATGCAAACTTTCCACCATCTTAGGGTCTATATAACTATGGCTAGCTCATGAATCAATTAAAATAGCAATGGTTTGGTTGTTGATCATAACTTCCACTTCAATCATGTGGGACTGGTACTCTGCTTTCTTGTTGTCCAGGGTTGCAAAGATCCTTGGCACATAACTGCCCATGTCCTCCACTGTTTCAACTTGTTGTACATTGTGAACAGCCCATCCTTTTTCACTTCTGTGAGGACAATCTTTGAACCTATGATCTCCTTTACAACCCCAACATTGAATAGGTGGCTTCCTTGGCCTTTGACTCCCTGTGTTAATCGCTCTAGGTTCTTTAGGCGTTTGTTGTCCCTGTGGATTATTTATTAAGAATGGTGTCTTAGCTCCCTTATTCCTATGATCCATCTTGAATTTATTTTTGTCTTCCCAAGCCTTTTGGAAAGCTGGCCTGGCTTTCTGCTAATCATATAGGCATTTATCTTGCCTTATGGTCTCTTCCAATGTCTTGGGTTAATCATACTGTATTTTGTCACTGATGAATGATGGAAATCCACTCAAATACCTTTTAATTTTGACTATCTCATCCTTGATGAAAGAGACATACTTCAGCAGTTCTAAAAACCTTCTCTCATATTCATCTATGGTCATACTTCCAAGCTTGAGTTCAAAAACTCTTTCATTTTCTTGTCATAGTATTTCTTAGTCAAGTATTTCTTCTCAAAATACTTCTTGAATTCCCTCCAAGTAACACTTTTCTCTTTAATGTGATGCACCTGCACAAGCTGATCCCACCACATGGAGGCCTTTCCCTTGATTTGATAGATAGAAATTCTACCTTTTGTAAGAGAAGAATAAATATGCAATTGAAAATACTTTCTCATGCCCAGCAACCATGTTTTTGCATCTTCATCCTTCTTGTGCTCACCATCAAATGTAGGAGGTTTGATTTTGTTCATTTCTCCTCATAGCTCATCCACCCGAGGCCTCTTGTTCCTTCTGACAGGGGATGGAATTGATTTGTTGACTGCTCTCTTATTGGAATGCCTTTCAGAGTGATGGTGGTGTCTGTTAACACTTCTTTCTTTTCTTTTCTCATCCGAAGTCTTGTGATCTCCAGATTTTCTTGAGCCACTCTCCTTATCCAATTTCTTTTCTATTATATTCAAGCCCTCCAATAACTTCATGTTGAATTAATCTTGTTGTTCCTTGGCTCTCATAAGCCTTTCATTATCATCCTTATGGATTTGGACCTCCTTCTACAAATTTTTAATGGTCTCTGCCATAATCATGTTTTCGTTCCTTTCTTCTCCATGTCCATTAGAGTTTGTTCCTTCAATGCATAAATGGACATCCATCCCTCTGCTCTCATCTTGCTGACTGTAATTCCCATGTGCCTCTTCCATTCCTATGGACTCTACATTGATCTGATCTGATCTAGTTGTTTTTAATTCTACAAAACGTGCAACCATCGAAACTTATCAGGCTAACTAATTCAACAATTCATGAAAAATATGAACCATTTTGGTTCCATATATACATCAGAATTATCTCTCCTGATTTCCTAGTGTTATCACCATGACAATTCTAGATAAGACCCAAGTCTTTAGATACATCGGGGCAAAAGGAAGTTTACCGAAACCACTTTTTCCAAAGTCTCGATGTCACATGCTTCAATATGTCAAAACCACCACTCGTGGAACGGGCGACGGCTAGTCGGATCACCTTGTTTCTCTCGTTCGGTACTTCACAGTCATATGATGTCAAGTGAACACTGCCATATAACGAACTCAAAAGATAATCATTTGAAATGGATTAACCGTGCATGGAAACCCAACGTATTTGTACATAATTATGTCTGTGATTCATGATTGGGGATCTATAAACACCAATTCTCAATCATGGTGGCTTCATCTTATCCATAAATGGAGTAATCTTCAAATTTTGTTCGACCTTCTGATCTTTGTAAAATCATTTCGATGTCCACAAAATTGAGGTACATGGACAAAGCTACGTCTAGTGAGACTGGTGCTTCTGGCAACATGGTAGATTTTCCTTTGAGTAAGGAGGAAAGGATAATTGTGCATATACTAGTGACAAAGTTTCGCACATAACCTACCATAGACTTGAAAATGGAAGCCAGGTTGAATCCCACTATGAAGGATTTGATCATCAATAGACCAGCTGTTAAGAAGAAATGAAGCAAGCGACAGAAGAAAGAAACCATCGCTGAAACAACTGAAAGTGTTGGAGAGAATCAATCGGTCTGGTTAGATACTTTAAAGGAGGATATCGCTAAGATGAAATGAGTCCTCGAATAAAAGTACATTTAAGCAATTTTTGGAACAGAGGGTAGCAGAGGTAAGGGATCCAGAGATGATAGGTTTGTTCTTAAACGGTCTCTTTACCATAGGATAACTGTTATCATTCCCTTTTTGTAATTTTGGGATTAATACAATTATATGAATGCAGAAGCGGATTTGGACTGTTTATTACAAGACTCTAACTGGTGGTGTTATGAGTCTTGTTTTGTTTCATAATATGCGTTTCTTGTAAGCTTATATTTCACTTCCATATGTCTGAATCAGAGGAATATAAAACTCAGACTTCATCTCTAAGATGCTCTCGGCTTAGCAACCTAGACTATATTTATTTCTTCTCAAACCAACTCTGAATTCATTTTAATTAATGCTCTGATGCGATTGTGTGTTTCTTTTTCCTCTAATACCATGTAAATTTTCTATTAAACTCAGACTCATCACCTTAATTAGCCTTCCAACGACTTCACGCGAACAAAAATTCAACCTGTACACCCATATTTATCGTGCAAAGAAACACCACAAGGTAAATCGTGCTTCCGCGCACCTATATCCATTATGCATTTCTTCTCCGTTGTGCCAATAACTTGCGCGCACTCTTTTTGCGTTGTGCGCCAATATCCACTGCGCATAGTTTTTGTATCACACACTGATATTCCACATGCATTTCTCTCTAAGCATTGCACCATGCCAAATTTCAATATGCCCCCACCGCGCACAATAATCTGTGCACACCATTGAATACAATGTTGCGAGTCAACTTATACTCATACTATGCGCGCACCAACCAAACTCTTCTGTGTTTTGCAATGATGCGCACACCACGTGCACATTACTATGTGTGCGCTCACAATGCAATGCTAAATTTAGCATGCGCATCCACACACAATACTCTTCCATGCGGCACCACAATTTCCCGTGCACACCTGCACACCAACATTTTCCGATCGGTGACAAAATTTTCCATGGACGCTCTGTGACTTGAAATTTGGTCACTTCGAAATTAATCTTCTGTGAATGTTTCCTTCAACTGAACCTTTCCAGCCCATCCAGGCTCAGTGTTGGAACCTGGCTCTGATACCATACCATAATGTCCCCGGCCACCCATGGTCGGGCCACGCTACACGAGGGAACACTTTCGTTCTCTCACTACGGAACATACTGTAACATACCCATTATTCAACTGAGTTATTCCACATAAATTTTCTCTTCAAACTGCATGCAATTATAACATATAAATACAACACTCTTGTGGAATATTTACATATAACATAAACAAACAATTACATTCTGTAAATATACGATTTCATACTGAAATAATAGTAAACACATATATGTAGCATATACAGGGAAATACCCATAAACATACAGACAGTTATAATCACACATATGATAAACTGTAACATAAGCACGTAAATAACAATGCATCATGTAAATTTATCACACGATTGGTACTTATCTTGGAAATATTGTCACCAACTTTGTGCAGACCGTACACAAACCTCCAAGCCTTAGACTACATTGTTCATCACTCTCAACAGTGAGTCACCACCGATATGGGACTAAACTCCACTCGGGTAAAGGGTTTCCTAACCATGCTAAAGGCTCATAGACAAGAGAAAAGACTATGTCTCAGGTTCTCACTCAACTAACAGCCTACATCCTCTCATTCCCCACATGCCTGTCCCACCCAAGGAAGTGTGCCCCTTCTCTGATCAACATTCCTTCGGCTGCCCCACTTCCTTTCCAGGGCTTCAGCAAAAGGCCGGACAGGAAGTCTCAGAGCACTGTAGCTGCATTTTATCAGCTTCATGAAATCAACTCCCACCAATTCTCTTACTCATAGAATTTCTCACAGGCCTGACAACCCACCTCTTCAATTTCCCACGGGCCTGACAACCTGTTTCTTCAATCCCGCTCCCAAGCTAACCAGGTACACCAACAGGAAATGGTTATGGAAACAGGATCAAATACAGTGAAATGTATGTCTGAAGGATAACTAACTGCGTGAGTGAAAAATGGTCATGGAATCATTGACTGGATGACTGAATGATGGAAGGAATCATGGGATAGATCCCCATAAGAATGAAGGTGAAGGTGTCAAAATGAGCTAAGTCCCCACGATATGTATGCATGTCCCCAACTTGACACTTGTCATGTTGGAAGCTACTTTGGTCCACTTGTCCCCAACTTTTAGAACTTAGGATAAAATAATTATCCATACTTTATGTTTTAAGAAATATTAATATAATATTCCTTTTTGGCTTAATCTCTCTAGCTTAGCCCTTTCCCTTAACTTGTGTCCCTCCCTTTCCATAACTGGTGAAGTTTAGTCCCCCATCTCTTTTATCATGGTCGGTCTGTGCATAGCGATGTATTTTATATTAATCATGGCACATATACAAAATAGGCGCACTAGCCTTTAACATCTAGGTGCTCTGGCCTAATTCCAAAACATAAGAATCCCAACTTATAATAATTGGCTCACCAACCTATAACATATATCATATACACAAGGCTCGCTGACCTCCATACTGTGTGCACTTTAGTTACTGCACGCAGTATCCGGGAATGTGCACACTACATCATTTTACTATGCAGTACATGCATGCACTATGCCATGAAAGGTGCATTACAAAATGATGTCAAAACAGCTCACCAGCTTAAGTACTCTTACATTACATTTACAATTGGGTTCGGCCAAGGGACATTACACCAAGGAACCAAGTGATAAGTCGGTGAACACAGTTTGACAACCGAGATAAAGGTTGTACAAACTAAGGAAGGGATAGGATGAATTGTAGGAATGAAGCATGAAGGATAAGTGGCTCATTTAGCTTTATGATTGTGGTAAGGAAGGGTTTCACATGCTGACATTTATGCATTTTGTATTTATCACGGGTTACTTTTGGATGAATTGAGTAGAAGCTCCTGGTAAAAACATATTTGGTGTGTCACGAGCTGCAGGCTTGACACATTGCTACATTTTTAATAAAAAATAGATTTTAGGCCAATTTGGTCACCCACCTTACACATTTGTTTAACTCTATATTGATGTGTTCTTATTACTATTGTATTTTCTAAGTATGAATGTAATCATAAACTATTAAATGGAAAAATATTATAAGTATTAGGCATAGTTCGAGCCATGTAAACCAATGTGGTATTTCCTCTGAGTCAAAAAGTTGTAGTGCCACACATTGTTGAGATCGGTGGATGTTTATTCCATCTGCCCAAGTTCTCCAATTGTGTGACAATATGAAATGAGAATGAAGATATATTAAGTATGAATAAAATGTATTCAACGTAGAATTGGATCATATTGCATGGAGATAACAACATGTAGAGAGAAACATGGAAACGTTTAGAAGAGTGCAAGAATGAATGAACAAATTGACATAGAAATAGGGACACATGTAGAAGAGTGAATGAATAAATTGACATAGAATAAATTAACACAAACAAAGAAAATTTAGACTTAAAATTGTTGGCACACTTACTTATACTGATAGGGGAGGGGGTGAATCAGTATAGGACCATTTCTTATTTTTTTATTGTTCTATATTTATTAATTCGTTAATTTTCAATCATAAGAAATCAATATATACAGAAATACAATATGCAGTACACAAATATTTATCATGGAAACCCAAATGGGAGAAAACAACATAAGTTATATTTATAAGATCATGTAGGCACCAACCTACTGTTACAATATTTGCAGGCACTAACCTACAGGAGACATCAATATCCTTAGTTGAGCACCACCTCAACCACACCTATAGGCACCGGCCTAATGCTACAATATTTGCAGGAACCCACCTATTGGAGACACCAATATTCTTAGTTGAGCACCAACTTAGCAATACCTATGGGTACAAACCCATAGCTGTAATACTAGCAGGCTCCAACTTGTAGGAGACACCCATCTTCAAATCTTTTGTCTAGATAATTTCTTCTTAAACTGTCATTTGTACAACACCTCAAGCTTCCATTTGCATAACAATTACTCTGCCATTTATCCACCTCTTTACAATCATCTAGACATCATAATTTCCTTATTTAACCTTACACCCCCCTTCCACTCTTAGATGATTACATTTTGCTACCTTTTATTCTTTGGCACCCAAGAACCTAAGTGTCTTGGCTTCACTTCCACGCTTCACACTTTTTCTCCAAAAAAAATGAATTTCATAAATATCACGACATCATTATTTATACACTCATCCAATGCATCCAATCCTTTTTCCTTAAGAAGAATTTTTTTCTCATGGGGTCGGCTCCAAATCCCTTGATTCTTTCTTAAAATAAGGTTGCAAAAATCCTTTGAAACTGGTCTGAAACTCCTTCCAGAACGTGTAATTTATTCAGAAACCTTTAATGCTCAGTATTTGTCGGGTGCATCTAGGTTTAATTTGTGATTTTCGATATGTTCACATCCCTATTTTTTTTTTAACTAGGCTATTGCAAATTCATCCATCGGCCCCCCTGAACTTCAACCATATACCTTTAACCTTTTAGTTCGATCTGGTTAACCGTCACTAGACCACTTGGACAACTAGCCACCAAACTCACTAGATCACCAGCCCCTTTGTAATCTTGCTTGCACTGTGTCCTAGCCATCGGGTCACCATCCCAACAGGCCCCTGGGATTTCACTTCAGTTTTTTTCCTTGATTCGATATGCCATAGAGCCATCGGATAATCAACCAACTGGGCCCCCAAACATCTCCTTTAAAATACATACTTCCATTGTGAGTCCAATCTCATCTCAACCGTTGATATTAATGAATGGTCCAGATTCAATACACATAGGTTCACAATTATTCACCAAGTCACTAGAGTATCGCCCCCCTTGGAATCTCATCTATACTATGTGTATCTACCACTAAGACCATTGGGCCATTGACCCATCGAGACACCTTATCACTCCCACTTTTAACTATTGACCCAGTTTGATTACTTCAATCTCATTTGTCGATTGTTTCTCAATAACGGTCATGATTCAACCATGCTCTGGTTCACAAATATTCATGGGAACACCATGTCGACATGGCACAAGGACATGGAATGAAATTTGGCACTATATGTGGCTACTGACATCATCACATCCTCTGGCCCTATTCAGAACTCTAAGTTGGAAACTTGAATGTCCAAGGAACATGGCTTGATATCCTCATGACACGTAGGTAAATTTAAACACTACACATGGCGTTGATGTGGCATCATCCATCAACCCATCAACCATTGGGCACTCGAGACTTCAACATTTCACTTTCACTTCGATCCAGTATGGAACCTTGTCACTTTGTGTTCTAACCATTGGGTCCTGAGATGACCGAGCCACTATCCCTCCAATGTTGCACCCTATCCTTTCACTCTGGTCTAGTTGAAACTTCCCACTGGGGCACTAGACCATCGAGGCCCTAGGAGATCAACCCATCGATCTCACTGAGCCACTGGGCCCCTGAAAAAATTAATCTTAAGTCCAAAATTTCACTTATTTTTCGGTGTTCTGATCTCTAGTATGATGGGACCTACAATTAAAATTTAATACCTACTGTAGGGTTCCGTAGCTCACATGTTCACGTTTCGAACTATGTAAGAGTGCCTTTAAATTATAAATCCATTGAGATAAATTTTCCTTATGCAGGTGGGATAAATCAGATTTCCTCTTATTTTCTTCGATTTGGTTAACAAGGCCATCAAGATCTCCCTTACCAAGATCATTCTTTCTAAGATGTTCACATTCAAATCTTTGCATAAATACTCTTTATAGTTCTCTCATTCTACAATAGGAAATATTAATGAAATCCAAGTTTAGTATAGAACAAGACAACCACATATGCAACTCGAAAACCCTTTATTTCTCCGCTTCCTCTGTTTGGTCCTATTTACAACATGGATGCTTCATATTGTTTATATAATTCACAACATGGACACTTCCTTGATTGTATCTTTGGACTGGGTAGTCTCCCCTTGTTTTTTACTATGATGAGATCAATGACAACACTATTTCCATCAAAAACAACATAGAAGGAAGTCAAAGCAATATGAACAAGCTAGTATAATATAAACTACTAAATTGAAATATCAAGAGAAAAAGATGAATTCAAAGATATTGAAGAAAAATAAAGAGTTGGGGATAAACATTCATCGGAATAATGATAAAAATAAGATGAAGGAGTATTAGTGAGGTTTGATCATAGATTTTATTCAGATAAGGAGTCAATTGAGAGTGAATAGATCCAATACTAGATTAGATAAATTGTGTACTCATATAAAATTATATTAACAAGAGGATATCACTGAAAGGTACTACACTGGTTTTGTCTGTGTGCATTTTTTAATGAGTTAATTACATATAACTATTTATGAGACCACTAATTTTTGGGCTGAAACATAGAGAAGTTGGTGACCTGGGAACACCATGAATTGGTGTATTTCCTTCTTCAATGACCCAATTAGTATAATTAAGATTTTTGTTTTATTTTAAATTTCAAAAAAATAGTCATAATTGTTGGACATTGAGCATTGATGGTTCATCACACATATCCTAGGTTTATCCGGTCGATAGGTCGACCTTCATATGGATATAGTCAGTTTGGAGATCGACCAACACACCACATTAGTTGGTGAGATATTCGATGTACATGTCAATTGGATAGTCTCCAGTAGTCAAAAATAGTCGTTCAATGGATCAACTAGCTCGAAAATCGAGTATGATTTGGATGGATAGTTAGTCAAGTATATTCCTATCAAGCCGACTCAACATAGTGGATTTTTTGGATTCAAATATAACTGTCTATGATTACTTGTGGACAAGATCTCCTGGATTTTATGGAATTTGGTTAGATATTGATATTATAAAGGAATATCCCTTGGATCATTATCAAAATGTGAATTGTGATTATGGAACAGATCATGTGGATCAAGATGCAGAATGCACTGTGATGTTCTGATCATAGTGCATTATGCTTAAGTTTTGTAATGATCTCTTTAGAAACCATCCTCTGAATTCAAGATTTATTTCCCCTCTTTGATTATATTTAGTACCGTTTTCTCTATTTTATGTCATTTTCGACCTAATTTCCAAACATTGTATCAGAGATTATTGCTTAAACCTCAACTTGTTATCTGTAAACTTTGTTGAGTCAGATATGTTGTGTGATCGACTCCAGGCTAGTGGTTTGTCAATTGGAACTTACTGAAAAAGACTAGTCTATCTAGATATCGAACATGGATTCAAATATTGATCCTATTGTTCTGATGTAATGTCCCCATTTTGGGACATTATAAATGTACAATGTTATGCCTACCAGAGTAGCCAGATAGAGGTGACAGAGAGTTCGGTAGATATTGAGGGGTTTTATTGGGCCCGACTTGCATCGTTCATCATCGGGATCCATTTCGAACAGCTTGGTTTTGGTTTCGTTGCATTCCGATGATTCCCGTAATTTTGAGTTATTATGGGTCATATCTTAATTAATTTCACTAAGAAGGCCATAATGGGCATATTACTTGGAGAAACCTCTTAGTGTAATAGCTCATTGGAATCGAGAAGAAGAGAACTACAAGAT
Source organism: Picea engelmannii (assembly GCA_009831015.1). NCBI lineage: Eukaryota > Viridiplantae > Streptophyta > Pinopsida > Pinales > Pinaceae > Picea > Picea engelmannii. Next base: position 684,227 of record ML779979.1, read on the forward strand.
AAGATGATGAGAAGTGACTTTCAGTGGCCGGAGAAACCATAAGAATGAATAAATCACTTTTTAGAGGTAAAATGATTAATTAATTAATTAATTAAGTGATTTAATCAAGGAATAATAAAATAAAGTAAAAGTCAATTGGAGGGAAAAGGTCAACAACGAATTAGGGTTTCAACAGTGAATTAGGGTTTTGGAAAGCTATAAGAGAAGAGTCAGCGACCTAATTCATCATTATGCAGATTATGACTTGTCATTGAGGAGAGAGGCGCATCTCAGGAGAGATAGTTCAGTGGATTCCAGGAGGAAGACACAAGTTGGTTGATTTCGGTGTTGAGAGACACACCCTAGTCATTGGGAAGATCATTCATGTCTTCCATCATTCTTCAGTAGCAGTTATACAGTGTTCAACAGCAAGGGCGCATTCATCCAGAGTGAAGGCGCAACTTCTGAGAGGGTTTTTAGTCGACTTATCCATCCAGGGAGAATTCCAAGATTTCCCTCCGACCCATTTGAGACGAGGGAAAGGCGCATCTTTTGCCTGGTTCCTCATTAGATTCCGACGAAGGAATCAACTGGGACGTATTTTCGAGACTTGGATGTGTGGAAACCTCTTTGTGTAATAGCTCATTGGAATCGGGAAGAAGAGCACTACATGATAAGATGATGAGAAGTGACTTTCAGTGGCCAAAGAAGCCATAAGGATGGATAAATCACTTTTTAGAGGTAAAATGATTAATTAATTAATTAATTAAGTGATTTAATCAAGGAATAATAAAATAAAGTAAAAGTCACTTGGAGGGAAAAGGTCAACAACGAATTAGGGTTTCAGCAGTGAATTAGAGTTTTGGAAAGCTATAAGAGAAGAGTCAGCGACCTAATTCATCATTATGCAGATTATGACTTGTTATTGAGGAGAGAGGCGCATCTCAGGAGAGATAGTTTAATGGATTCCAGGAGGAAGACACTAGTTGGTTGATTTCAGTGTTGAGAGACACACCCTAGTCACCGGGAAGATCATTTAGGTCTTCCATCATTCTTCAACAACAGTTATATAGTGGCCAGCAGCAAGGGCGCATTCATCTAGAGTGAGGGCACAACTTCTGAGAGGGTTTTAGTCGACTTATCCCATCCAGGGAGAATTACGAGATTTCCCTCTGACCCATTTGAGAGGAGGGCAAGGCGCATCTTTTTCCTAGTTCCTCATCAGATTCCGACGAAGGAATCAACTGGGACACATTTTCTAGACTTGGACGTGTGGCACTTTTGGCGGGCACATTTGGGGTTCCAGACCGAGCATCAGACTAGATTCAGGGAAACCCTTCCGACCCATTTCCTAGTATACCAAGGCAGTCATTCTGAGACATATATCGTCTGATTCTGACGGTGGAATCACTAGGACGCATTTTGCCAGAAGAAGAGGGGTGCATTCCCCAAGGGTTTCCATCCGGGGTCTAGATTCATCAACTCCGGGTATTATCTTTTAGTTACTTATTTGTATTCTGGATAAGATCCTTTTGTCTTTTGATCTAGCCAAGTGATGTTATTTTATTCAGCCGCAGTTGCTTATTTGTATTCCAGCTAAGATCCTTTGTCTATTGATCTAGTCGAGTATTGTCAGTTTATTCATCTGCATTCGGCCATTTTGTAATCCACGGAGATATCATAATACAAAATTTACAGTCCTTTGTCGTGTTTATTATTTTTATGATCATTTATATGTTGTAAACCTTTGATCCTACACACACATTAGTAGTGTTTCCTAGACTAGCCAAGTCAGGAACATTACAGTGGTATCAGAGCTGGTTTTCCTGCCAGCCTAAGGGGAAAATCAGATAAGGATCTAGATACATCATTACCAGTGAGTGGATTGACAGATGGATCCTACACCCATTAGATGCAGGGAGCGTTGTTACAGTTGCAAAGTGCCTTGGAAGCCAAATCACAGATGTAGGGGTAAAGGGAAGGTGCACATTGTTGAGGTGCACTATGAGAGCGAGGGTGAGGAGATGCATGTGAATGCAACCATAAATGACTATTTGGAGCAGTCTGATAAGGATAGTGACTCTTGCGCATCTGAGGGAAAGTTGTACAGACAGGATGATAGTGCATATCCTTCATCTTCCCCATCAGGTAATGTTGAGGATTCAACACTTCAGCATAGTGGTGACACTTGTGAGGATTCATATGTGTTGGCACTTAGACATGATGAGATTAGGGGGTTAGATGACCTACCGATGGGTGTATACATGGATTACAAGAAGTCATGTATGGAGAATGATGAGCTTCCTATGATGAGTGAGCCACATTTTTCATCTTCTCAGTCACCTATGATAGCCACGACACATGAGGATATCAGTGGCATTCCTGATATGGTAGAGGAGCCTTGTGTGGGGATTGTACACAAGGAACATATGGATCTGCAGACCCAGGAGAAGAGGTATGGCTTGGAGATAGTTGACCTTACACATACTTATCAGTATGAGGAGAGTGAATCACCACTCTTGGAGATTCCATTGATGGACCAGGTTGTGGAGACCGACAGCTTGTTGGGACACTTACTCCCAAGATTGATCTACAGTAATGAGGATGCACTCCTTATTGGTCGGAATGACCATAGCACGTGTCTGGACACATCTGTATGGGATCCAGGGGAAGATGATATTAGTAGGGTGAGTGCACAGGAGGATACATCTGCCCATACAGGATATGGTGTGATTCATATAGGGGTCGCAATTGATGATGGCGTGCAGTGGCATACAGGAGGACTTAGTAGCACAGGGGACAGTGGGAAGTTCAGTGCCTTATATTTTGAGGAGTGTGTTGTTGGGGATTCTATTGTTAACACTAGCAGTGAGAGGCATGAGGTAGCACCTCAACAGGATTGTGACCAGGAGTCACGACACTTGGCAGGACAATTGAGAGTTAGTGAGGACATGATCATGGCAACCACTAGATGCATTGATGATACACATGCATTGTTGGTAGGTTATTGTTGGAGGACCTCGATGGCATAGGATAGTTCAGATGGGGGACTTGTCATTGATGACTTCCATACACTTAGAGAGAGAGTGATTGTTATGAGAGCTAAATACCAACACTTGTTGATGGATAGGGATTACCTATTGGAGGTTGGCGAGATGTATCACAAGGCACTGAGGGAGAAAGGGATTGAGGTGGATCGACTCACTCATGAGTTGGTGAGCACACAAATATTCTTGGAAGGCACACCGAAAACCCTTCAGAAATCAGAGTCTAGATCAGAAGATCTCCTTAAGGAAATTAGACAGAGATCCACCACATCTATTTCAATAGAGAGTCAGATATATCCCTCAGCCACATTGCGAGAGGATGTTGGTGGTTTAGCAGTGGAGCACCAGTTGAGGAAGGAGCATGAGGAGTACCCAAAATTGTTGATGAGTATGGAGATAGATGATCCAGAGACGTAGGAGGATGTCCATAGGGCACAGGGACCACCCTTCATGAGGGGTGTTGAAACAGTTGGGCACACACATACACATGGGGATTCCAAAGCGAGGGGAAGTTATGAGGACACTTCTATTTATGTTCCAAGATTGGTTGACCTTCATGTAGAGGATGACCCAGTAGTACACCCAGGATCCATGATGTTGCAGGTGTATACAAGAGATCACATGAGTATGGGGCATATAGTGATGAGTGGTAGTTCACAGAGACATACAGAGGTCTATAGTGGGATTCAGGGGGATGCATTGGATTGTAGGGAGGATATGTACTTAGTAGATCATGGAGATTCCTCTCCCTTGCAACATTATACAGATCTCAGAGATCACCTTCATCATAGCAGCAGTTGTGTGAGTGATGAGGGATGGAGAATGATTGACCCTCAGTTTTTGGAGATACCTACTGTTGTACTCGATGGTTGGTGTTTAGTAATGAGTACAGGCGATTATTTACCATAGGTTTCGATGGATGAGCTTTTGGTTAAGTCCTTTGGATTGAACAAAGCATATGATACTTTCCAGTCCTATAGTTGGTTGCAGATATTTATGATAGCCTTTCCCGATACTTTCATCATTGACATCAACACAAGGGGAGCTAGACAGTGGCAGGGGACATGGAGAGTTGGTAGGTCGAGACCACTTAACAGGAGTGTCTTGATTGCATTCATCAAGATAGGGGTGGATCATCAGGGGAAGACTATCGAGGGCATGGGTGTGATGGGGAGTATACTAGGCCATGGGACAGAGGATATCGTAGAGGTTGCTACATATTCAAACTCTCATTGGGATGATGTTGGAGTGTTTTCGACAATTACCAGTAGGACACACCAGTAGTTAGTGGGGATTGGAAGTGATGAAATTCCAAATTTGGCATGGGATCCGAGAGTCCATTTGGTCAATAGTTTGTTTCATCTTATGAGGATCCAGGAGTGGAGGGTCTAGTATGGATACTTTGAGAAGACAATCATGATCAGAGTAGAGAAGAATCGGCATGATAGTCCCTATCAGAGACTAGCATGGGACCCTGGGATTACAAGACCAGGCATTTCATTAACTGATGGAGAAGAGAAGACGTTTGCAGGGGGGAGTCACTTTGATTTTCCCTTGAGTTTCAGTATTGGGGAGAGCACGTCACTGATTGGTGATTCATTGAGGTCTTGTAGTACCTCACTATGGTAGCAGCATGTTAATTCGGTGGGGGTCGTGTTGAGTTTGGTATGGTTTGGTAAGATAGCCCCATTTTGGTTTGAGGCCATGTGTTATTTGCAGGAGACTCATGGTGTTGATATGTTACAGAACTATACTCCACAGGGCATTGTAGTTGACATTATGATATGGGATCCAAGGATTGGAGTGCTTGGTAGTTCAGCGTTTGATGGAGTTGAGTTTCGAGTAGAGTGGTTACTTAGGGAGTTGACTGAGATTCCTCGGCCATTTATCATTCTACTCATCAGTAGCATGTGGGTGTCATGTGTGGTGAGCACTTAGAGATACCACATCTTGAGGGGAGTCTACCTTGTGTCACACAGGTGGATATGGGACCCCGGTATCATATATAGTTGGATTCAGTTATTGCTTGAGGACAAGCAACATTCCGGTAGGGAGGACTGTAATGTCCCCATTTTGGGACATTGTAACTTTACAGTGCTATGCCTACCAGAGTAGCCAGATAGAGGTGAAAGAGAGTTCGGGAGATATTGAGGGGTTTTATTGGGCCTTACTTGCATCGTTCATCATCAGGATCCATTCTGCAGAGCTTAGTTTTGGTTTCGTTGCATTCCGACGATTCCCGTAATTTTGAGTTATTATGGGCCATATCTTAATTAATTTCACTAAGAAGGTCATAATGGGCATATTACTTGGAGAAACCTCTTAGTGTAATAGCTCATTAGAATCAGGAAGAAGAGCACTATAGGATAAGATGATGAGAAGTGACTTCCAGTGGCCGAAGAATCCATAAGGATGGATAAATCACTTTTTAGAGGTAAAATGATTAATTAATTAATTAATTAAGTGATTTAATCAAGGAATAATAAGTAAAAGTCACTTGGAGGGAAAATGTCAACAACGAATTAGGGTTTCGGTAGTGAATTAGGGTTTTGGAAAGCTATAAGAGAAGAGTCAGTGACCTAATTCATCATTATGCAGATTATGACTTGTCATTGAGGAGAGAGGTGCATCTCAGGAGAGATAGTTCAGTGGATTCCAGGAGGAAGACACCATTTGGATGATTTCGGTGTTGAGAGACACACCCTAGTCACCGGGAATATCATTTAGGTCTTCCATCATTCTTCAGCAACAGTTATACAATGTCCAGCAGCAAGGGCGCATTCATCCAGAGTGAGGGCACAGCTTCTGAGAGGGTTTTAGTCGACTTATCCCATCCAGGGAGAATTCTGAGATTTCCCTCCGACCCATTTGAGAGGAGGGAAAGGCGCATATTTTTCCTGGTTCCTCATCAGATTCCGATGGAGGAATCAACCAGGACGCATTTTCCAGACTTGGACGTGCAACACTTTTGGCAGGCACATTTGGGGTTCCAGAGCGAGCATCAAACCAGATTCAGGGAAACCCTTCCGACCCATTTCCTAGTAGACCAAGGCGGTCATTTTGAGACATATCTCGTCCAATTCCAACGGTGGAATCACTAGGATGCATTTTTCCAGAAGAAGAGGGGCGCATTCCCCAGGGGTATCCATCCAGGGTCTAGATTCATCAGCTCCAGGTATTATCTTTTAGTTACTTATTTGTATTCCGGCTAAGATCCTTTTGTCTTTTGATCTAGCCGAGTGTTTTTATTTTATTCAACCGCAGTTGCTTATTTGTATTCCAACTAAGATCCTTTGTCTGTTGATCTAGTCGAGTATTGTCAGTTTATTCAGCCGCATTCGGCCATTTTGTAATCCACAGAGATATCATAATGCAAACTTTGCAGTCCTTTGTCACGTTTATTATTTGTATGATCATTTATATGTTGTAAACCTTTGATCCTACACACACATTAACAACGTTTCCTAGACTAGCCAAGTCAGGAACATTACATCTGAACAGATCAAATTACGCAGTATGGGAACTAGATATGGAAACCCTATTGAAGACTAAGGGACTGTGGAAATATATGAAGGTTGCAATTCTAGATCCACCAGACATTTAGGAAACTTTTTCTATAGATATCAAGAAATATGATGCGGTAGGATTCATCATGACCTACATCTCGCGGGAGATTTGATTTCACCTCATTGTAATTGAGTGCCCTCATTAGGTCTAGAAGAAGCTGAAAACCTTGTTCGAATGATTTGATGAGAGCCACATCATGAAGTGGAGAAAGAGTTGGTCTCTCTTGGTCCTGATTCCTTTAAGAGAATGGAGGACTATTTATCATGTTTCAAAAAACTCCAATCTAAATTAGGAGAATATGAAGATAACTATAAGAACAAGGATGGACAACTCATCAATCTAGTACTGATGAACTTACGAACACCATTCAACATGTTTGTGTCGAATTTCCACACCAATTGGAAAGAATGAAATAAATATGGTAAGGATTATACCTTTGAAGATTTCTATTGTCTTTTAATTATTGATCAACATATATTTCTTGGAAAAGGAAATCTTGGTGGTAAATACTAGGCCCACTTGCTCAAGGGTAAGAGAAATATGGATTCCAAGAATATATTGTAGTCTAATGATTTTACAAAAAACCCTGCATACCATGACGAGGGACCCCAAGGACAACCACAATGAAGTTGAAATAAAAATACATGTTAGTACTATGGAAAGAATGGACATGTGGAGAAAAGTTCTTTAAGAAAACATTCAATTTAGAAGAGAGCGTTAAACACCTTGAAGGAGACATGTCCATTGTACGTTGACCCATTGATAATTTCACCTTCCAAGTCAGGTATTCTCAGGCCTTCTTATCTCATACTATACATAATGAATGGGTTTTCGACTCTAGGTGCACCCATCATATGGCCAAGGATGCCACTTTATTCACAATACTGAGTAAAGATGAGGAGAGTAAAATCTATTTTGCCGATGATTTTTCTTTGGAAATTGTTGGTCTGGGTGATTTAGCTTGTCAACATGGGGATATTGTCTATTTCTATCATGTGCAAAATATTAGTGTCAATATATTGTCTATTTTTCAGTTGACATAAATAGGCAAGATTGTGGAATTTTTTCCAAATCAGTTCTATGTTTGTGGGTTTCTCGACCTGACAAGGATTTTGTACAAGTTTCATGATTTGACTCGACCTGAAACTGAACCAACCATACTTCTTTCTCAAACATATGAGAGAATTCAAATTTGGCATGAATGACTCACACATATAAATTTTTGCAGTCTGCAAGCACTGGAAACTCAGAACATGGTTGTTGGTTTTTCGAAGTTCTGTCCCCCTGGAGGAGTCTTTAAGGGAAGTGTACTTCAGAAGCATAAGAAAGCACCATGTGACTCTGGTAAAGGATGGAAAGCACATAAACTATTGGAATTGGTTCACATTGATGTATGTTGTATCAATTTACATTTACTAGCAGGAGCAAGGTACATTTTAAGCTTAAATTATGATTTATCTCGCTTCACATAGGTATTTTTACTAAAGAATAAGAATCTTATCTTTGAGAAGTTCGAGGAATATTGGGCCTTTGCTGAAAAACAATGCGGTCAACCCATAAAGTGCTTGAGATATAAAAATGGTGGTTAGTATGTCAGTGGACTCTTTGAATAATACCTACTTTGATCTGGGATTGACTAGCAGCAGTTTGTTCATCACACACCTTAGCATAAAGGAGTTGCAAAATCCAAGAATCATACATTAGTCGAAATGGCTAGATGTCTTTTGTAGGCTAAAGACCTTCCTCCTTGCTTCTAGGCTAAAGTGGTATAATATGCAAATTATCTACTCAATCACATCTCAACTCAAGCAATTCCTTCTAGACTACTATATCTGGGTTCGAAATTCAACAAAACCTTGTGATTCTAAGGATAAAATTAATCATATCGTTGCAAATTATGACATAATATTAAAATTTTAATCATTTTTTTTTTCTAGGAACCCCGATAAATTTAATGTCATACTTGTGAAGAACTGATTTATTCATTGATATTGTGACGATAGTTCATCTATATATCAACAAACCTAGATAATTCCAACTCCCTATTTGGAATCATTTCAACGGTCACTTACTTGGTCAACTTTGACATAGTCAACATTCGTCAAAATACCAATGACGGTGAGTGATTTCAATAATTTTTTTGTTGGTGTGACGATTATAAAATATTTTTATGCTCATTGTTCATTACATGAATTATTAGTCTTTTTTCTATGTGCTACTTGCCTCATACCCAATTCTTGATCTGCATAGCTCATATTTTGTACTTTGAAGGTTACAATTTTTTAATATTACTTTTTTCTCTTTTTTAAATACCCACATTGGATCCCTTACCATTAGAGCCTCTTTTATTTGGGGACAAAAAATGTGTACTAGGAAATATGTAGGAACATGTCTACTCAATTCCATTTAATTACTATGCAGTTTGTCTTGGTCTAGTTCTCTTTTATTGTTTGATTTTATTACTTGATTATAGTGAAGCTTTTGGAACTTGCTTATAGTGAAGTTTTGGACCATTTCTTCCTAAGAGGATAGGAATGATCCAGATGGATCTCGGTGGCCATCCACCTTTTCCACGGAATCACTATTTTGAGACTATGGTTTTGATAAACCATAACATTCACCCTTTTGATGGGGAATGGAATGTAATGTCATATTCATTTGGTAATTATAGATATCATGTAATGGTCTTATGTGCATGCCTACACCTTAGCATTAATGCACCAGATCCCATTAGAACTCCACAATTAAGCACGCTCGAGCTAGAGTAGTACTGGGATGGGTGACCGCCTAGGAAGTCCTAGTATTTTCCAGTTTGTGTTCTACAATTTTTTTCTATCTTATTCAGTAATAGAAGTTGGGTTTCACTATATCTTTGTGTTCGCTTCTACATTTTTGTGTATTTAATTGTTATATCTCGATTATATTTCTTCCTTCATGTCGTTCTCAAAATAATCCAGATCAGTGGTATCAGAGTAGGCTTCTCATGTCCGGAAGTTGACTGGTTCCCCTCTCCTAGAGAGGCTAGTCAAAAAATATATGTCCTCTGTCGTGGGCACCAGTGAATGCCCCTCTAACATAAACACCTCTGCATCCGAATGCCAATAATCAACCAAGGCATTCAGTAGCCTAGGTTGTGCCCGCATAAAAGGACATAAGAAGAACTTGAGTAGCCCACATTGCATCAATGCAGCCACAGCATTGGGGTCTTCCCCGACCAACTCACTAACCTCCTCATGCTCTCTTTCTCTCTAGTGAACATACATACTACAAAACACCAAGGTTCTGGAGGGTTAACCCTTTTTTTTTAAACGTTTTTCATTCAATAAGGGGGTCCACGTGGGCTGTAATGCTGACAGTCGCGTGTACACGCGTGCAATTTTTACTCAGCCCAAATGTACATGCAGCCTGTCCTAAGACAACCCGCGTGGACCTAGGGCTGACCTTTTGAACGTCGACGCCCCCCCAAAACATGGAACCCAAAGAAAAAATAAAGATTTAAATTGCAATATAAGAGAGTTTGTACTTACTTGGTCCAGACAGATGGTCGTTTCGTCCACTGTAGCTCCCAGAATCACCACTTTTATCAAAGGGGGTTTTTTGGCTCCAGAGTCAATTTCCAAATCAGCAATGGTGATAATGAGTTGTCAGCTTCTATTTATAGACTTTTTGGCCTCTTTTTGTCACTTTTTTGGCCCCCCTTATCATTTTCTTTAAAAACAAAAACCATTTAGAGTGATTCAGGAGTTGCATTGGAGGGGTGTGATCGGGTATCGGGACAATTTTTTGGATTTTTGGGTAACTTTTGACGGTCCATGGAAAAATTTCAGATAATCAGCTTGAGCATATAGGTTAGGTTTCTACCCTGACTTTTGTATCTCGTTGTATTTTTTCCTTTGCCATAGGATCGACCCCATCAGGTTGCAACACAGAACCATCATTGTTGCTTTAGAAGTGTCGCAAGTCGATGGTAGAGCTTACCGGAACATGGATGCCCTAGGTAGATCCTGGTTGCATTATGGTGTCCATGCTGTCTCTAATCACTGTAGGCTCGAGAGTCCTTGTTGTTTTTTCCTGATTACGAGTTTGAGCCTCATTTGCATGATTCCTTTTCAATCTTGAACTCACCCTAGGGACTCCCAAAAGACATAACAGGTCTTCTTTTAATCCCTTTTCATACCCTCTAAACATGAAAATATCGTCGAGCGATCTTGTGGCCTTTCAAGCTTGTTAAACTAAAATTTGAAGTCACGTCTGTGCGACAGTAGTTTACCCCTTTTTTGTTTTGGATGGTCAATTGTACAAACAAAGGTATACTCTATGGAACTTCAGTTCTCTAGAAGAGTACTCTCAGGTATCATTTTAACCCTTTTTCGGGCTTGAGGGACTAAATTTACAAAAAAGGAACCCCCACGGAGTCCATAGTTAAGCTCTTTTTAGACTCCCTAAAATTGAAAAGATCGTCGAGTGACCTTATTCTTTCACACTCGTTAAACTGGTCCAGAAGAACATTCCTGATGGAGTCCATAGTTAATCTTTTTTCAGACTCCTTAAAAATGAAAAAATGGCCGAGTGATCTTGTCTTTATCACACTCGTAAAAATGGTTTTGAATAGATGTCTTGTCGGTGCTAGTTTACCCCTTTTTCGAACCGACTAGACTACCTTCGAAAAAGGTACCCTAATGGAGTCTCCTTTTACGTTTTTTCAGACTCTCTAAATATGAAAAACCATCAAGCTTACCTTCTCTGGGCTCGTTAAGCTTACATCGAAGGATGTTACCATTGTGTGTTTTGTTAACCGCATTTGCATACCTGTGTCTTTGGTCTAAATGTCAGCTCCATGTTTCTCTCAACTGAACCATCTGAATCATGCCTTATATGCAAGCCTTGTAGCACTTTGCCTCTGCATCTTGACACCTTTGGCCCCTGGAGGATTTTTCCCGAGTGTCATTGTTCTGAACATCAGTCTTGTACTTGCACCTTGAACTTGTATGTTTGTAACACTCGTTCCTCCATTGTAACGTAACATTCTTTCATTCTTTTTTCCAAATTCATTGAAAAAGACAAAAAAATTAAATATACCCCAAAAAGAGGAAGGGAAAATTATTTTCTTTATTGTCAGCACAATAAGTCGCCCTTGGATAAAGCACATATGTTCGTTTGTTCGTCAAACTCTGGGATTTAATACGACCTTAGGAAGCTATTCTCGCTACATAGAGTTGTGTCCTCCTCTGTTTGGTTATTCTTCCAAACATATGGAGAGTTTGCGTTGCCTCCTGCCTCGTAAACTTATGATTAATGCCATGCTGCCTGAGTCTCATCATTTGTCATTTTGTTGTCCAAGGGAAGTTCTTACCAATACTGAGTCAGCCCCTCTGCAGTTTGTCTCTTTCCCTCATACCCGACCATCCTGAACGTCCAATCAAGTCTTTGTTCGAAATCAATGAAGCCTTCAGTCTGATCATTAAGATTCTCTAGTCCATGACCGACGAGTTGTTAAACACCTTTAGGTAGTGAAGTCGTACACTCATATTACACTCCTACCTGAGTTTTGAAAATTTTGAAGTTGTTGCTCGAGATCTGAAGACCTCATCTCCAGCCATAAGGCCTTATCAGCTTCGAAGAAGATGGATACTCTACATGTATATATTTTTTATTTCGAGATGTAGCTCTGTTGTGTATTGTTTGCGGTTACATTTTATATAGTTATATGACATGGATCTACAGTTTATTTTATTGGTAGCCATGAGTTTATTCTATCCTGAGCATGGGTATGCCCGCCTCGGTGAGACGATTGTTATTTTTTGCAGATGGTGCCTCCCAATGTCTGGTCCCTGGGCTCACTTGTTCGACACATCAGTAAATATTGTTAATGTATTTCGGCCATCAGATGCTTTTATGACCTCACACATTAGGGGGCATCTATTATAACCCCAATTTGCACCCGACATACTTACCTGGCATCAAGCCATCTCAGATTCCTTCTTTTCCAAAGAACTGTTGAACAACTCTTCTTAAAAACAATGTTTATAAAGGCCCATGCACCTTGCTCTATTACTGCACATGTGTACACGCTCGCTGACCCAAAATATCCCGTGTGTACCTACAAAATCACGAAAAAAGGAAAGTTGTCGATGGAACACACAGCTTTGGGTGAGTTAACTAAACCTTCTGGCCATGCATGGCCGAGGGTTCGTCCAAATACCTAGCTTCTTCTAGCCTATAAAAGAAGGTTTAGGGGTCCCATTTGGAGGAGGAGAATCATAGTAAAGAAACTGTACCCGATTTCACATTCCCTTTGTCCCAACCCTTTAGCCATCCTTGTGCAAAGAGAAAGATAGAGAAAAGAAGTTGGAGGAAAGTTGAAGAGGATCCTAGGAACAAGTTCATGGAGCAGCGGTCAGCTTCATCATTGTAAGTTGATTTGTTGAAGTTAATAATAAAGAAATACTTTTCCTGTCCCACCATATTAGGTTTTCATGGTTTATTGTATACTTGTTTATTGAATCTCTAACCCATTAATCTATATATCAAATGCATGTGGAGTTTGTTGTTTGTTTTGTGTGAATGTAGGTCAGCCTTGGGAGGAGAGCTGCAATCAAAAATCGATCAAGCGTGAGGAAGGATCTACATCAAACGCCTGAAATAAGGTATGCTCACTTGATCTTCTTAACTATGTATTTACTTAAGAATAATGGGGATTAGGTCTGGGATGACGGTAGAAAGTAGAAATCTTTAGGTCTTTTCTGCATGCATAATTAAACCCTAAGTGCTAGTCCGTAGAGGTATTTCCCACTCACAACACTTGTCAACAAGCTTAACACTTGCAAACATCTTTACCTCATGCTAGGAAAATGACCGAAAAATGAAAGTGCTCAAAATCAAAAACTGAACTTACCAGGAGGTGCACTTGGCTGAGGTGAGTATCCTGGTGTGTTTGGATCTGAGAAAATCCAACTTTTTCTCCTTCAAATTTGATCTGTGGATTTCTGGATTGGTGCTTCTGGTACCTATGGTACTTCTGGTACTTTGTGAAACTAGGGTTTCACTTTCTGGGAGATCCGACCACTAAAAAGGTGCGCTGAGAGTGCCAAACTGATCCTTAGGGGAGGGCACACTTTTCTAGATGGTTTTGGGGCTAAAAATATTTACCATCAAAAAGCCCTAATTTTCATGTACGGTAACAATGACGTTTTTCACTTATGAAAGATGCTTCCTTCAACTTGGCTCTGATACCATGTTAATGTTTAAGCCATTATTATAGATGTTTTCATTTCATTAGATAACAATACCATAATCCAAGATCACTGAGAAATACACAATCACAAGAGACACAACATTTATCCTGAGAAACCCTCTAGGGGAAGAAAGCCCAGCAAAACTTCCTTAATATAGATAGCCAATACAATGCCAAGAGATCTCTTAAACTAATGCATAATATCCTCTCCCAGATATGTGCCACTCTCTCTCCTTCTTCTCTAACCAGCAGATCCAAAACTTGTCTCTTGATTGAGCAAGTGAGTTGTGTGTCTAAGTGAGGTGCTGGCCTCTTTATTTATACAAGTCTGGCACATGTGAAGTGTCTCTTCACTGGCAGGGTTGACTTCTCAAACTGGGTGGGTAAACCCACCTTTATTATATTTCTGGGCCTCTTTAATATCAGTTGGGGCCGAATTCTTATTTTGCCTATTACAATTGTCTTTTGACCAATCCGCAAAAGGGGATTTGGTCCTATTACAATAAATGACATGATCAATCCACAATGGAGATTGATCCTATGAATAATATATCAATAATGATAATAATACTCTTTGCAGTTACATTATTTCAACACATACATGGTCTGGGCCTATTCTCCATGGATGGCATAAAGGTGAAAGATGGAGGACTTGTTGAGTTGGAGTATGTTGGACCATGCCACAACTATAGATATTGGTTGAGGCTGGTCCGATATATTCCAAGTATGTGGAGATATGTATTCATTGAAAATTATATACAACTAAAAGGAAACAATCACAATAAAGGAGGGATAATGTATATTGATGGAAGGCCAAAGGCACCAAGGAATATTGCAAGGCTTATTAACAATACAAGACTGAAGACAACAAGAAAGAAACCCAATTGTATATTTTAGGGGTGTAAAGGAAATATGATTTTCGTATGTGTAGTGAAAACAATAGTTGCATGGGAAGAGTTGTTGGTCGATTATGACTTGAATCAAATTGATGGAAACACTACTATTATGGGGGTAATTATGTTATATCAGTATAACAAGCTTGTAATTAATGTTTTCATTTTTATCTCTTTAACATACATTTTAATATCTCATTCTTATTAGATTATTTTTCTAACATTCTGAAATGTCATGTCTATTATAATGTGGTAGGGTGACCGTGGGAAGGCATTGACTAGCTCACAAAAGGTATAACCATGATTTACATATAAACTCTTGTTGACAATAATTGAATTAACATGTTTATTTGTTGATGTATATGAGTACAACGTCAAAGTATGATGACATGTGGGATGAAATATATGATTCCATCAATCCAATGGAAACAATTTGAAAGGCCTTGAGAAAGGAAAATAGAGAATTCATTGAATTGGCTAGGTGTAAGCCACTTACAAAGGAGGTGTTGTAATCTAGAGAAAAGTAGGGACTATTACCAGTAGAACCTTACATAGTCATCATAGAGATACATGAAAACACATAGAAATATATAGATACATACACAAGTAATGAGAGCCCAAAGAACATTCCTTTAATATATGATAGACAGTACAACACAATTAAATATAACCTCTCACATGAATCCCCTTGAGACTTCATGTGCTTATATATTTATACCTTTATGAGGTAGTTGTAACTACTTAACTACCTAGGTTGGTTGGTTAATAGAGACTCCAACCGAATTCTACTTATAACTATGTTGGTCGACCGACAGGTTCTAAGTCGACCGTCAAGTCTAGTCGACAGGGTCAACTAGCCCCTACAACATGAGGGAAAAGAAAGGATAGAAATTGTAAGGCAGGATATAGAAAAATTTGGGGTAAGTGCAATTTTAAGAAAATATTTTTCCTCACATATATTGATTTATGAAATTTTGTTCGATATTGTTATATGAGAAATACTCAAATGTTTTCTTTCTATATGCATTTTTGGATCCGATGGGACAACTTGATCATGGGGACACTATTGGTAGTAGTGATGCACAAACCCCACAATGTTATAGCATGGGCCACATAACCACGAGGCTATTTGACTGTTCATCTATGGATCAAAGGACTAAAAATCTTAGCGGCCATGAGACACCCCCACCGCACATGCTAGAGCGTGCATGTGATGGTATATAGGTAGAATCTCATGAGGATACTATTTTTTCACCACTATAGCATTGTTATCCTCAAACATCACGTGTTAAAATCTCAAGAACACTATCCATTAGCGTTTAGGTGGATGATAAGTTGGTTCCCTTGAATATACAACAAATCCCATGTATTTTTGAATATATTAAATAGTTCTTACCATTTGATTGAAACCTAAATCTTTCATATTATTATAATATAATTATCATATCCTTTTGGAGGAAACAATTTTTTTTACAATACCTTGCACAACAAATCTTTAGAGATTTTTGGGCCCACTATTCGCACATGATGGAATACCCAGAAGAAAGATTTAAAAAAAAATATTATAAACCATATGGTTGGCTAGTTTGGTGATTCATTCAACATTACTGAAATCACCTCGAGGGCCAGCACATATTTGAAATATGTCAAAGATCAATATAGGGTTAACTTGAAAAATAAACCTAAGTATGATCATTATTTGGCCATTCCTGAAATGGAATGGAAGAATATACATGATGTCGTAAAAGAGAGTGCATAAAGACATGAAGGGAATACACCACCTATCCCTAGAAGGTAATATATGATATTTTGAATTGAATATGATGATTTTTATTTAGTTCTACAGAAAAAATAACATCTTATAATATACTTGAAACTTTTTGTAGGCTCCCAGACACGTCAAAATCAACCAAGGAAAGACTAGAAAAATATGGGAAACACAAACTTGGCCAAGGTGGTTACCCGAAATTAAAATCTTGAATTGTATGTACCAAATACTTTATTCATATTATACATATGATCATGCAAATTTCATATAATTGCATGGAATAATAAAAATATTGATCTTATTCCATGGAATGCAGGGGGATGCATTCAACATTGCTTCCATCGAAGAAGACTTGATGCTCAACTTCAAGTTCGACTTTCAAGAAGTGGTGGAAAAATGACAAAGGAAGGGGAAGACACAATTTGACCCTTCCAATGAGTTGGTAAATGAAATGAA
Organism: Picea engelmannii; assembly: GCA_009831015.1. NCBI lineage: Eukaryota > Viridiplantae > Streptophyta > Pinopsida > Pinales > Pinaceae > Picea > Picea engelmannii. Next base: position 701,171 of record ML779979.1, read on the forward strand.
AAGATTTTAGTTGTTTATTATTATTCAAATATATTGACGATTGATTAATTAATCCATCAATTAATGTGTCTATTTTTTTAAGCAGGAAAGAAACACCGGTTCATTCCACGATGTTGAATAATAACCCCATGATTTTAGCGGTTTGCAAACCCATCATGGTATGTGTTTATTTAAAATAAAATGTGTAATATGAAGATTATAAATATTTACTTGAAGATGGTGTACTTATAAATTTTCTTGTTTTAATGACAAAGCGTGTAGATGAGGGTGCTCGGAGAGGAGATAAACCAACGACAATCCAACCAATGGTGTAGAGCATTCTTCAAGGTAAAAACATAGTAATGATATTTGTACTAATGAAGCATTTCTATGAATAATAACTAACCATGCCCTTTAAACACTTTTTGTTATTGTAGTGGATGCCCCTATAGTGCATCAGTGTCCACATCATGCTACTAGAAGTAGTACAATGCTTTAGATGACCAATCTCTTTCCAATAGAAGAAGAGGGCCCACTAGATGAAGTTTGGGATCAAGAAGAATGTGATGAGAATTTACTCGTGAATTTTATAAAAAAAGAAGAAACACAAAAATAAGTGATTGTAATATTTTCAGGAAATGTTTTATTAATATAAACTATTGACTTTATAATTTTTTGTTTTTCTAGTTGTGTGTGAACCTTATATGTTTATATGCATGTACCTTTTTTCTTTCAATTACCTTTAATTCTTGTTTTGATATTTGTTATGCATGATTGGGTATGAGGAATTGAGAGTGATGTGAAGGGGGAATGGGACAAATGCACTTCCATGTTCATGTGGTTGACCTTGTTCAATACATAATAAATTATTCTCAAAACCAAGAGGAGCTCATTCATGAGGTATTCCCATTTAGTATTTCTAGAGCGTCATACATGTTTAATTGTTATTAATTCATATAATTTTTTATTATCTTGGAAAAATGCAAGATCATAGATTTTTAATTATTATTTAGTCAGATAACCTTTTATTGTCTTTGAAAAATGCATGTTTGAAGGGTGGTCACCTCCACAATCCACAACCCATTTCTGACAACGTATAAATCATTTGTTTCTCTTGTGTCATGAAATTTTCCTTCATTGCATTTTTTATACTTAACTTCAAAATCCAAGGACATATAATGGTGGAAACAACTATTATTCATTTAATAATATAGCTTATAGAGATGATTGACTATAAGTTGATTTGGCTTATTATGTTCTCTCTTAATATTTTTTTCCCAATGTTCAAGGTTCAAAAACACTTATTTAGAAGACTTGGTGATGTAGAATGTTGGCTAGAGTTAGCGATTGATTCAATGAACATTGAAAGCAATATTGATAAATAGTATGGTATGAAAAGCATGAGTTCCACCTTCATACTTACCCTACAAAATCCCAACTGCATACTTATCATTCATCGAAACATTATTAGAATAAGATACTCAACAAATTTTTGGAGGGCCATTTGAAAATTTATGTGGAAAATTGTCTTAGTTTTTTTCCCAAATAAAAAACTCATGTTTTTTCAAATTTGTCAAAATAAAAGAAGAAAATGAATTCATTGGGAGGGCATATTTTATCTTGCTAACCTTGCCCCAAGTATCCCTTATCCAAGGAAACATTTTAGAGGCTAGAGAATTCCATCCATAGAAATACATAGAGCTCGTTACCACGACATCTCTAATCCTTCAAGGATCCAATCATGAGGCACAAAAATATTTCTTTCTTCCCTGCAAACATGAATATAATTCTTCTTCTTCCTAATCCATTAACATTCATACTTATTTGTATTATTGAAACCATGAACCAAAAATTTCCTTCTCACATCCTCTAACACTCAACCAAAACTCCTACCTAACACTAAAACCATTCCCCTTGCTTCCATCCTACAAAGGTATCTACAATAGATGTGACAGTATCTACTCACCTCCATATATAAGGTTTCTTTCCTAAATGTCATAGGCATTCTCTTCCATGATTATTACACATTTTGCAAGTTCAAGCCTCCACTCCTTGTAAATGTGTTGAACCTGCACAGAATATATCTAGCTAGAAAATACTACACACATTTGCAGAGAGAAATTAAGAAAGAAGAAACAAGAGATAAAGAATGGAAGAATTATCATTAACCATAATGAATAATGAATAATTTACACATGATATACTTTGTATAACTCAATCAATGCGCATTGGAGGAGAACCAATGTTCCATATTGGTGGTCTAGAGTGATATGGACACACACAAGCAATTATGGGAGTGAACTTCCACCTAGTCTAGTCTCTCATGAAGTTACGGGAGTGAATTGCGACCTAGTTGAGTTAACTAGTCAACCAGTCTTCAGTTAATTAACTGAAACATAGTGTAGTGAGGAGTAGATCAAGGAATCAAGGGTAATGCGCCAGTATGGTGATGAAACCAAGGATAATGCACATTAGCATGGTGATGATCCCAATGTTGCATGGTGACAAATACAATGCAACATCTAGACTCAACTCAACTAGTCAAACCGAAGTGTCAACTGAAGAGAATATTCTCCAGGTGGAATGTTCTCTCCTAAAATATAGGAGACTAAATAATAAATAATAATGACTAATAAACAAGGAAAAAACTTAGGAAAAACAAATCCTAGGTGTGTGTGAAGTAACTCCAACACCGCTCCTAAACATCACTATGGTGAAAATAAAGAATAGGTCTTGGAAATGAGGCCATGTTAGGTACCCAAATACAAAAGATACACTGAAAATAAAGTGAGGAAAGAGGGAAAACCTCATGGGAAAACCCCCCCCTCAAGCTACAATGTATGTAAAAAGAAGAACTTATAGTTGTTAGGAAACTGTGTCCTTCGCTGCAAGATGACTTCGCGGAGAATGGAACTTCTGCTCAGTGAAGGTCTTGATGAAGATGTCTTCCATATGTTTTGTTGAAGGATGGATTTGTAGGTCGATGATCCCCTCATGTACTAAGTCCCGATTGTAGTGCATGTGGATCTCGATGTGATTCGTCCACTGCCTCATAACTGGATCTCTACAGAACTTCAAAGTGCTCTGGTTGTCACACCAGATGACGATCGACTGATGAAATTGAATGCCCAAATTAGTGAGAAAATGTTGTAGCCATGTAGACTTAATTGTTATTTTAAATACCCCTCTGTACTTTGTCTCGACTGAAGATAGAGAAATGGCATCTTTCTTCTAGATCGACCAATAGATAGGCCCAAAACCAAGACAGAGTGAATAACCAGATGTGGACTTGTGATCAGTGTTATCACCAACCCAGTCAAAATCAGTAAACCCGATGAGATCTAATGTAGAGTCTATTGCATAATGAATCCGAAATGTGGTGTTTCCCTGTATGTATTAAAGGATATGCTTTGCATCCTTCCAATGTAGCTCATGTGACTCCTGCATGAACCTAGAAACTACACCAACTACATAGGAGAGGTCTTGTCTAGAGTGTGTGAGATACAACAAGCTCCCCACTAGCTCTTTGTACAGTGTGTTGTCAACTAGTGGAGTATCCCCTCCATCCTCAAGTTTGACTCCTGATAGGAAAGGAGTCAGAGAAGACTTGTAGTCTATCATGTGAAATCTCTCAAGGAGATCTTGCACTACTTAGCCTGAGATAGTTTGATTCCTAATGCATCCTGACTGATCTTGAGTCCAAGAAAGATGTGTAGTGGACCCATGTCCATCATCAAAAACCTATCATATAGAATCCTCTTGACTGCAGCAATCACTGAAGTCGAGAAACCGGTGATCAAAAAATCATCAACATACATAACTAAGAGTATAAGTGAATCAGTCGTCCTGATCATGTAGACATTTGTGTCTGATTTACAACATACAAATTTCTGTGACAATAGGTAGGAGTCTATCTTGGCATACCATGCCCTCGGAGCCTTCTTGTGGCCAGAAAGGGACTTCTTCAATCGACATACCAAAGATGAGTCCTGCATAAATCCCTGGGGATGCTCAATATAGATATCCTCAGAGATATCACCGCGAACAAATGCATTTTTCACATCCATATGACAGACTTCCCATCCCTTGGTTGCTGCAATGGAAAGTGCCAATCGTATGGAATCCATCTTCGCTACTGGAGAGAAGATCTCATCATAGTCAATACCATGCACCTACTGAAAGCCTTTGGAAACAAGCCTGGCTTTGTATCTGCTAATCTGTCCATTCATTATGCTCCTAGTCCTATAGACCCATCTGCATCTGACAAGTTTCCTTCTAGAAGGAAAGGGAACCATATCCCAAGTCTGATTCTTGAAGAGGGATTTGTACTCCTCCTGCATGGAAGATTCCCAAAAAGGGTTTCCAACAACCTCGCCATAAGACTGTGGATCTGAAGACTAAAACAAGAAAATATGCATGGAGGGAAATTGTTCAGTGGTAGTGAGTGCAACAAGAGGCTCCTTGAAATTAGATCGAGTCCTCCTAGTATCGGTCGGATCACCGATAACATCCCCTGCATCTTGAAGATTAGTTTGTGCCCAGTTGGGCCACTGCTCTGGTTCTGCATCTGCATCTAGATTCTCTGACTCTACATGTGAATGTACTGACTTTGCATATGAACCATCAGAGTCCTCTAAATCATAACTCTCATCTGAAGAATATTGAGCATGTGCATGATCATCATCTCAGACAGGTGGAAGAATGAAGGTGTCTGCATGCGGTTGTTGAGGTACATGTGAGACACTTTCCTCGAATTGGACACTTCTCTCAATGATGATTCATTTTGAGGATAGATCAATAAGTCTATATCCCTTTACACCATCGAGGTATCCAACAAAAATACACTCAGTGCTCTGTGGATCAAGTGCCTTCCTCTTTTTAGAGGGAATCTGGGCCCATGCACGTGAACCAAAAATATGAAAGTGAGTTACTTCCGATTTGAGGCAGCTCCAATCCTCGTAGGTGGTATTATCCTTGACAAATCTATGGGTATATATGTTTTGTATGTATGTTTCACAATTAAGTGCTTCATCCCATACTCTCTATGGTAGTGACTTTGCATGCAACATGCAATATGCCATCTCTTTTAGAGATCTGTTTTTCCGCTCAGCAAGTTCGTTTTGTTGCGGAGTATAGGGAACTGTGTGTTGCAACTGAATCACTTCCTTGTGACAAGGATTATGGATCTCATGATTGACATACTCTACCTCGTTATATGTTCATAGGACTTTGATTTTATTTTTGGACTTGGTCTCAACCAGGGCTTTGAAATCTTTGAGGTGTTGAAAGACCTCGGATTTTTTCCTGAGAAAGTAAATCCATGTGAAACGTGAGAAATCATCAACAAAAATGAGAAAACACCTCACTTTGTTGATAGATGGATGCGTAAAATGACCCATGAGGTCACTATGGATCATATCTAAAGGCACGAAAGATCTTTGAGACTTTCCTTTATCGAATTTCTCTTGAGGGTGTTTTCCAAGAACACATCCCTCACATACCTCCTTGGAGAAATGAATGTCTGGTAGACCATCAACCAATATTTTCTTGCTAAGTTGTTGCATATATCTGAAATTCAAATGTCCAAACCTTTTGTGCCATATTCTACTACTTTCATCAGCATGGGTAAGCAATAAAGCAACATCTGGTTCAATAAATTCATAAAATGTATATAATCTAGATTGATGATTTACCTCACCGGTAGCAACCCTAGAGTTGGTTGGAATTTCATAGATATCCACTGCATTTGGTGTGAATATGACTTTATTTCCGGTTTCAAAATTTGTCATGTGATACACAGAGAGAAGTTTGACAGAAATTTTGGGAACGTGTAGCACATTCTCGAAGCTTCCGTTGGTGAGTTCAATCCTTCCTTTGATGGTGACTTCAACTTGAGAGTTGTCCCCCATCAGAATAGGAGGATATTTGAATGCATCCAATGAATAATAGACAGCTTCTGTGGAATCCATGTTATATGATTCCCCTGAATCTACAATCCAAGCATTGGGAGAGGAGTTGATGGTAATCAAGGCATGGCTAGAATTTCCTTTGTTGGGATTCTGATATTCTGGTTTTTTCTTCTTGGCACCCTCAGGGATGTGATATCCAAGGTTGTTTTGATGAATTATTTTAGTCATTAGATATATTTGTTTCTGCATGCATGTCGATTCTGGATGGAATCCTTTATGGTAGTATGAGCATTTATCCCCTTTTCTTCCCTTTCCCCCTTTGGATCCAAGGGCATCCATAAAGGGTTTTGTGTAGCCTTCCTTCTTTGGATGTGCATGAGATTTCATTTTGTCTTTATTTTTAGATTTATTATATTGATGGCTTCCATATTGCACAGTAATTGCATGCACCTTTGGGCCTTTTGTTTTTCCCACGTTGATGATCTTAGTTTTCTCTTGTGTCAGGGATTCGATAAAGTCCTCAAGAGAAGGCATCTTTCAGGTGGCTAGAGAGGAAAATTTGACTAAATGGAATGTGGACATGAAAATAGAGAATTCAGGACCAATTTTGGAGAGAATGGTGAGAGCCATTTGTTTCTCCTCCTTGGATTTATAAACCCCGCAAGATTTGTGTTGCGATAGTAAATCCTTGAATTTTGTAAAGAAATATTGGATATTGTCGAAGCTTTTTGGATACAATGTGAGAAATTCCACCTCTAGTATGTGTCCCCTCATCTCATCCTGTTTTCCAAAGAGCCTTTCCAAGGTGGTCCAGGCTTCATTCGGGGTTTTACAGGAAGATATGTGAAAAACGAGATCAAGAGAAATAAGACTGCAAATTGTTTTGAATGCTTCATCCATTCGATTTAAGTACTTGGATTTTTCTATGGTTGATGTCAGTTTTGTATTTGTATTCAAGGTTAACCTGTACAATCCTCTAGTTCCTAGATGAAACATTATTCTCTCTTTCCATGCAAAGTAATTATAAGGTGTAAGAATGAATTCTTTTGGGAAATCCATCTTTCCACTGTCTTCAATCTTTTGTACCTGTAAAAACAATTGTGTGGGTTTTTCTTAGCATCATGTCGAATTTGATACCATGTAAATGTGTTGAACCTGCATAGAATATATCTAGCTAGAAAATACTACACATTTGCAGAGAGAAATTAAGAAAGAAGAAGCAAGAGATAAAGAATGGAAGAATTATCATTAACCATAATGAATAATGAATAATTTACACATGATATTCTTTGTATAAATCAATCAATTCACATTGGAGGAGAACCAGTGTTCCATAGTGGTGGTCTAGAGTGATATAGACACACACTAGCAGTTACGGGAGTGAACTTCCACCTAGTCTATTCTCTCAGGCAGTTACAGGAGTGAATTGCCACCTAGTTGAGCTAACTAGTCAATCACTCTTCAGTTAACTGACCGAAACAAAGTGTAGTGAGGAGTAGATCAAGGAATAAAGGTTAATGCTCCATCCTAGTGATGAAACCAAGGATAATGGGCATTAGCATGGTGATGATCCCAATGTTTCATGGTGACAAAACAGATGTAGTATCTAGAATCAACTCAACTAGTCAAACTGAAGTGTCAACTGAAGAGAATATTCTCCAGGTGGAATATTCTCTCCTAAAATATAAGAGAATGGATAAGAACTAATAACGACTAATAAACAAGGAAAACCCTTAGGAAAAATAAATACTAGGTGTGTGTGAATTAACTCCAACACCCCCCTAAACATCATTATGGTGAAAATAAAGAATGGGTCATGGAAACGAGGCCATGTTCGGTACCCAAATACAAAAGATACATTGGAAATAAAGTGAGGAAAGAGGGAAAACCTCATGGGAAAAAAAACCCCTCCAGGTATAATGTATGTAAAAAGAACAACTGACAGTTTCTAGGAAATTATGTCCTTCACTCCAAGACAACTTCGCAGAGAATTGAACTTCTGCTCAGTGAAGGTCTTGGTGAAGATGTATGTCATCTATTCTGCTAAAGGAAAAAATTGTAGGTCGATGATCCCCTCTTGTACTAAGTCATGGATGTAGTGCATGTGGATCTCGATGTGCTTCATCCGCTTCCTCTGAACTAGGTCTTTGCAGAACTTTAGAGTGCTCTGGTTGTCACACCATATGACAATCGACTGATGAAATTGAGTGGCCAACTCATTGATAAAATGATGTAGCCACATAGCCTGAATGGTTATGTTAAATACCTCTTTGTACTATGTCTCGATTGAAGAGAGAGAAATGTAAGCTTACTTCTATCTCGACCAAAAGATAGGCCCAGAACCAAGACTGAGTGAGTAACCAGATGTGGAATTGCGATCAGTGCTATCACTATCCCAGACAGATTCAATAAACCTGATGAGATATAATGTAGATTTTGTTGCATAATAAATCCCAAAGGTGATGGTGCCCTATACGTATTGAAGGATACACTTTGCAGCCTTCCAATGTAGCTTATGTGGCTTCTGCGTGAACCTGGAAACAACACCAACTGCATAGGAGAGGCCTGGTCTGGAGTGTGTGAGATACAAAAATCTCCCCACTAGTTGTTTGTACAGTGTCTTGTCAACTAGTGCAGTATACCTGCTATCCTCAAGTTTGAATCCTGATAATAAAGGAGTCGTAGCAGACTTGCAGTCTGTCATGTGAAATCTCTCAAGGAGATCTTGTGCATACTTGGCCTGAGACAGTTTTATGCCTGATGCATCCTGACTAATCTCGATTCCAAGGAAGAAGTGTAGCAGACCCATGTCCTTCATCAAAAACCAATCATGTAGAATCCTCTTGACTGCAGAAATCACTGAAGTCGAGCAACTAGTGATCAAAAAATCATCAACATACAGAACTAAGAGTAAAAGTGAATCATTCGTCCTAAGCATGTATACATTCAGGTCTGTTTTACAATGTACAAAGTTATGTGACAACAGGTAGGAGTCCATCTTGGCATACCATGCCCTTGGAGCCTTCTTGAAGCCATAAAGGGAGTTCTTAAGTCGACAAACCAAAGATGAGTCATGCATAAATCCCTAGGGCTGCTCCATATAGATCACCATGAATAAATTCATTCTTCACATCAATCTGATGGACTTCCCATCCCTTAGTTGTCACAATGGCAAGTGCCAATCCTATGGAATCCATCTTGTTGAGGAAAAGATATGAAATAATATTACTTAAGCATTTTCATACTATGATTGTCTAGAGGAAAGTAGACGGTAATATCATTCTATGTTTATAGCCAACAAAAATAACATCCTACCTCACAAGTATTAATTACGAGTTCTTAGGCTAGTCTTTTATCAACAAAAAGCTTGCTGGAAATTTAATTTTTATGTAATTTTCTGAACATAGGAGTTTCTGAAATAAATGTAAAGACAGAAGTAAAGTCACCAAGATGATAATCAAGACAAATGAGACATAAAGAAATCCTTTATTTCATTCAAATTCACCAAAGAGTCATTTTCTTTACAAAATCTCATACCGAAATTTTGGACCAAAGCCAAACTTAGAAATCCTCGATGGAACATACAAAAGGACCTATGACAGAAAACCAAAATTGAACTCTAAAATTTGGATCAACTTGCCACATATTGTTGCCTACTCGACTCTGCACAATATCCTTTGTCAGTTATGAAAATTAATTCACAAACAAACAAATCTACACAGACTATCAAAGATAGATCAACACCTCTGAAAAGAAAGTGTCTGAATGATGTGATTCAACCCTAAATATTGTTGTCTACAATAAGACCCTTCTATCATAAAAGATAATTAGGCTTGTGATGAATAATGAATGAATGAAAACTGAACTATCTCAACACAAACTCAAAGAGAAAATCTTAGTATGCTTTTGCTTCTATCCCTGTCTTGTTCCTCCCTTTCCTTTGCTTTTAAACAAATTAGAATTGGTTGAAGTAGTTGAACCAACTCATTATTTAAGTTAATTAAAAGACTCAACATACTTTATTTAGGGAGGAGAGTAATAATTATAATAAGGGTTATCAATAAAATAATAACTATTAGTTGGGACCCCTTGTGACTCCCTTTATTTCATGACAATCATAACAATCATAACATAACTATTAGTTAAGTAAAACACACCTCCTTGTGTCTCCCATTGACATATTCACTTTTGGCAATTTTAACTCGTGAAATTTGAAATTATTTTCAAAAATATTACTCATATATCAGAAATAAAACATGTTGTCCAAAATTTCCTGAAGTCAACTGTCATTAACAATGGATAAAAATAAAACTCAAAAACCATATTTCTCGGTTTGTGATGCAACCCTTCCTTGGTTGTTGTTGTTCCCTCTTGATTTTCTTGAATTTTCCTTTGGTTGTGCAGAGCCTTTAGGCCTAATCTCGTTGATCATGTGGGAACAATCATCCCTCAAATGCATCCGGGAAGACACGGATTTGCCAAAGCCATTGGAGGGTGAGGAAGGGGCAACAGTGGATTTTCCTTTATCAAGAGAATGGGGGGCCTCAGTTTTCAATCTCTTTCTAGAATGGGAGGATTGCACTGGTGAGTGGTCAGGGGAAGCATGGGCAATGGGGTTAATAGGAGGAGGAGTAGGCAAGGACAATTTGGGACAGCCCCGATGTTGGGAGACTGTCGGGTGGACAATCTCCTCCCATCCATCATTTCTGGGGACCTCGGGTTGCAATGAGACATGAGGAGGTACAGGGATAATGAGGGCTTGCGGGGCTTGGAAATGAGGCCTTTCATAACTAGGTTGGACTATTGCCTACCCAATCAATTTGAAAAATCCAGCATGAAACAATTGGCCAAGCTCTTGTGAATCAGCATCAAAATGTATGGAGAACCTGGGCCTTCTTGGGCCTCGATTCCAATTACCTCTACCTCTGTTTCCCCGACCATGGCTACCTCGACTGAAAAAACTCATCCTGCATGTGTGATTGATTAGAAAATAATATTTTAAATAACCATACATGACAACTCTTAAAAATATGAAATAGATTTGGCTCAACAATGTATCAGACTCATGCAATCTAATCCATACAAATTGTTTCATTGTTTAACAATGAGCAGGGGGTGAAAAGGGTTATGGGATATAAAAGGGGTGTGTATTGAGTGAAACATGATACAACGAGGGGGAAACAAATATGGTTACTTCTTAATGACAACAATAATCAACTGCAAAGCAAACTAATAAAACATCACTGTAATCCACAAAAGACACTGCCACTTTCAACTATTTTAACACCGAAATTATCTTGACTGTAATCAATCTCAGAACAGGGAGTGAAAAAATGAATATGGGAAGGTGATGGGATTTGTAATTAGTGGAAAATGAAATAATGGAAGGGAAGCAGAACGATTCTTGTTCATGAAATTAATTAAGTGATCCATAAAACATTCTGTGAAAAGAGATGCACCAACCAACAATTGTTGTGGCCAATTAACAATTTCTACTATTCATAATCAAATATCTAACATAGTGCCATCACAAGACCGTATGCATTCCACGCAATCTACAAAGGGGTTTTGTTCCTTTCATTTACATATTTTTCATCTTAAAACAATTTTCGAACAGTAACCATTCCCAATTTGTAAACCATCAAAATCAACCACTGCCCATACATTACTTCAATCAACAACTATACTCAAAGTCATGTTTCCAAAATTGACAATGAAGTCACACTACCACTGCAATCGGGCTTGTCATTTTGAATGCAATGATATTCATTAAACATATATAGGCAGTAATCAAATAATCCACATCAAATTGCAAAACCTGAATTGACACTTAAACAGACAACAACCACCATTCCAACACAAGTTGTGCGCTGAATAATTCAATCATGCAAGTGTAACTCCATCAGTGTGCAAGCCCAATTTAATGTGACTCTAAAAATATGGGCCACCCATCCAACACGACGAGGTATCAAAAACAAGCTTGTCTCAAAAAATGATCAGGCTACAATAAAACATGCTTAAAACCATGTGGGTATCCATGAGTGTGAAACCCATTCCATCCATGTTATACATAGTGCACAGCCAACAAAACACCACGATGCAACATTTACACTTAAGAAAAACAAACACACAGTCACGGCAATAACTCAACGCATCATGTTGAGCCATCGATTTAATACAATATTGGTTTGATTTAGTCACACTGTAATCGACTCTGCTATGTACACTTGGATCATACAATCAGACAATCATAAGCATACAATGGATGTCATTCATATAGTCTTTTTGGTTTCAATAACCAATCAGCCCTAAAAAAAACTAACAGTTATCATGACAGAAGCACCACACGCACAACGTGATATGCGTGAGCAACATCAAGCATTTGTAACCAATGCCATCTAATCATCCAAACAATCCTTAGCACCAAAATACTAGTGACTATGTACCAACCAACCAACTCACCGTTGTCATGAAAATCAATCGACCTTAACAAGTTGTGGTAACAATGCATACCCATGCATCAATTTGGATTAGGGAAACGACCTTCTCAATTAACAATACTGAGTTATTAAACATAAGGGGAGCGACTATGTAATTTGAATTATGCAAATAACAATGCAGGGTTTACCATTGTTATAACAGAGGCATTAACTAAATACCAAATCAACATGACTGTCATATGACCAACTGGGCAAGTCTGTAATCAAATTAATCGACAATACATTCAATCCACAATAACCCATAGTAAACTTGGCATGCCCGACAATCTTCTCTACACAACTTCAGACTGGAGGCTAAAGGTTTGTTCTATAGCGGACACATGGAGAATAGAGCCAACTCCTTGTAGTAGTGAAAACTCTGAGGCCAATGGTGTACACACATAGAGAGCCATGATTCATTTGTGGACAGGTAACAATCCATTGCAGGGGGCCATAACAAAAAGTTGAGGCTCCCATTCAACCTGCCAATGTTATTTAATGCACGCAGGGTATAACCCTCGTGTCTTCATTCAAATTACCATAGTACTGAGGTGAAGACAGGGCCGAGTAAGAATAGAACACCCACTGCATGACCCTTAGTGGTGGAATCAACCAATGCCCAAGTGAACAAAACATAATGATGCAGAAAGCCTCCAACCACTAAACCCATAAAAGCCAGAGACTTGGCATAGCTGCAAACGCGTGAGGACAACCAGCCAACCCAAAACCAACAAAACCCTCCCTCTAAAACTAGAAAGGATAACAGAGAGCTAGCACCCAGGGTGACCAATAACTTCTATGGACAATGTTATTGCAGAAAAACCATCAATGATTCATTGCAAGAACACATTTTTACACAGTTGCAATACTTAGGAAAACACAAACCAATACACCTGAGCCAGTAATGAACCAATGCTAAAGTGAATGAAACACAATGATGCAGAAAGCCTCTAACCTCTAAACCCATAAATTCAAAGACTTGGCATAGCTGCAAATGTGTGAGGACAGCCAGCCGACCCAAAACCAACAAAACCCTCCCTCTAAAACCAGCAAGGATTTCAGAGAGCTAGCACCCAGGGTGACCAATAACTTCTATGGGAAATGTTATTGCAGAAAAACCATCAATGCTTCATTCCAAGAACACATTTTTACACAGTTGCAATACTTAGGAAAAAACAAACCAATACACCTGAGCCAGTAATCATTTCATAACCAGAGCAGAGTCATGAATGGACAAAAAAACACATACCTGTAATTGAATTCCTTAAACCGAGAGTTGGCTGAGTGGTTTCTCTCTGCTAAGAAATCGGAGTATAACCATAGCAACAAGATCGATCAATAGCCCGACTAGGGTGGCAGCTAACGAGAGGAGTAAAGGTGATGTGCAATAAATGCACGTTGCCTCCACCTACATTTCATTAGTTCAACAGTACATTCCAACAAGTTCTTCATTAACACCATGTATCGAAACCATCACCACATTAAAAGCCAATAGCGTGACTACCATATTCCATTTCACATCATATAACTCTAACAAAATTGCATAACCATTAATGTCCATTACCTTGTCAAATGAGCCACCAACGTCCATTTATCCAAAGATACCATATGTATATTGACCACATAACTCAATTAAATCACATGGCCATTAAATTGCTAGCTATGATTTAGCATAACCATTAAGTCTTTCATGCATATAGCATAGTATATAGGATAGTTTAAATTCTTCACCTTTGCAATTGTTGCATTGTTCCCTATTTCCTTCCAATTGTTTGAATGTGGTATAATAAAATTGCAGAGTTAGATCCCCTTTTCTTTTGCAATTGTTATAGTAATTTTTCCTTTCTTTCAACTACCTTTTATGTGTTTTCACTGACATGTTTTTTGTGCAGGTGCAATAAGAACAGGAGGCAATGATATCAATGAATAGCATAGGCCGTAGTAACATAAGGAACTAACATTTCATAAGCTCAAACCATAACCAATAAAATAAAATTCTCATCAACCATGTAAGTCGTCTTGCACATCATCACAACATAAAAAATGAAGAGATCTGATCTTCAATAGTTCAAGGGGGTCCCACCTACTAGTATTATTTAGCTTTTATAATAATAGGCTTTAGCAACACTTTGAGGCCAAAACTTCGTTGACAATTTTAATTGTCAACAAACTGGCGACTCCACGGGGAATTTGTTTCCAACAAATTTAGAACTCAGAACTCATGGTTTCGCAGACGAAGGACATTAATTTTAGAATTCGTAACCAGAATAATTATGCAACAGGGGGAAGTGAGTGGATTTAATGAAAAGATGACTAGGAATTTGGGAATATTTCATGAAAAGTGTTAATTATGAGGGGTTTTTACCACTGTATACATAATCATTCAAGTGGAATCTTCTCTTAACTTTCAAGGAGGAAAACTTTTAGACGTGCTCTCAAAATCTCAATGGATGAAGAAATGGCAAGAAGAAGTGGGAAATAACGAATTCCTTATAAGACAGCAGTGGAAATATGTAACAAATTCAAGGGCCCTTCAGAAGAGATATCATAACAGCTGTGTAAGCTCAATTTTTATTGACTAAGAATGATTTGCAGGAGTGTCACTATGGCAGGATCAATGCAACATCTTATTTTGACCAAACACTAAAAGATAATAAGGACAAAAATCATAACAGAAGTAACAATGCAGAAATTAAAACAGAAGCAGTAAAAGACTCAATTGAAAACAACAAGGAAAGAAAACTCAACTCAGAAGGAAGAAATCAAAGTATTGTAAGCATAGAAAAGAAGCATAAAAATCGAAAGCAGAGATAGGCTACTATATAGAAATCCAATCAGCATTAGAACTTTTCACACTGGCCCCTTGCAATACTTCAAGCGAGGACTGTTAGAGTTGTAGGAAAACAATTGTCATTGTAATTTCCTTAAAATGTATGAGTTAGTGTCAAAGACAAAAGTAATTTGGAAGGGACCCAACACTTGAAATTCTGATGAAATTATCAGCCCCTTGATGCACATGATTAAATCATCAAGATAAGCATGGAGACTGACCAATTCATTTAAGGTTGTGTGTATAGTCCTTTTAAAGGCAGTACTTGAATCAAATAATCCAGAAGGCGGGAATTTGTAAGGCATAGTATCGCAATTAGAAATAAAAGTGGTTTTGTGAACATTTGCCCCTTTTTACTTTGATTCTCTTGTAACCAAACAAACTGTCAAGTAAGGGTCCTAACTGTGACTCTACCACCTGTTTCAAAAAAATTTCCATATTGAGAGGAGGGAAGGGATTTCTCATAATCGCTTGCCTGAAAGTTTGAAGACTAATACAAGTTCTGATATTATCAATTTTCCTTGAGGTCGATTCCCAAATTGAAACCCATTCAGGGTGGACTGAAAAAATCATTCTAGCCCTTAAGAAATCTCTCAAATCCATTCAAAAGGGTGCTTCAAGTGCAGAGTTAGCAAGTCCTCATTTTTTCCTAGCTAGTTTCATAATATGTTGAACAATACCAAGATCAAAACCACAAAGATCCTCATAGGACCAAGAAAAAACCTTTTGAGATTCACCGAGTAGCCTGGTGGACCCCATCTCTTCTTTAACAGAACATTGGACATTTATTTGAACATTCGTTGAAGACTCAGGTGTCCTAATGTTCAGGAGGATGGCTTCAACCACCTTCTTTCGTAACTCCTCTTCTTTATGTTTTTCTTCATTGCCTACAACACTCAATGAAAACAAACTCTCAAGAGGAGTCAAGCCCTCAGGAATCTTATTATTTTCTATGGGTATAATCTCCTCGGGCTTAAGAGGTTCATTTTGATTGACAACACAAATGTTCTCATCATTAGGGATGGCCTTCCAAGATCCTTCATTTTCAGGGATGTAAGGACAATGTAGAGACTGAAAAGCACAATCAGGCCTGTGAGGAAAAAGTTGTTTATTAGGAGAGGTTTCAAAGACAACTAATCGATCAGCCATTGAATTCAACTCCTTCTTAACATGAGTGATGTTGAAAGATAGAAGGTTCGAGACAAGTGCCCAAATAGTCTGGGATTATCATTCCATCATCTTGTTGCTAGGAGAGCATATCTTACGCATTAGCTTCACAACAAGCTCAGAATTTCCAAAACCTGAAAGGTGACCACAACCAAGATTAAGGGCATTCTCAATACCTAATAATAAAGCTTCAAATTCAGTGACATTGTTTGAACAAGCAAACTCTAACCTGTAGGACAGATTATGAATTTTCCCTGCAGGAGAAACCAAGATAATGCCAGCCCCATTACCTTCACTAGAGCATGAACCATCAAAGTGCATATGCCATATATCATCATCTAAATCAATTTTTTCCAAAGGAATATTATCCTCTTCAGCAAAGATGGAATACACTCCTAGGTCTTCTTCAATATAGTTTACGCCAGATTACAGAACACTCTCTATGTAGGGTGAAATTCTTCCCTCTCTAAGGACTATAACATTATTACCATTCTGAGGAACAGATAAATGTGTCTCGTCGAGCGAGAGGTATCCACCTATTAATTCTTTCCAATCTCTCCCCAAGATAATTGAGTAGTTTCTTATAGGCATATCAATTACCTGAATGTTGAGGGTTGTCCTTATCTTAGGATGAGTTCATAAAACAAGGGTTACATCCTTATTCTCTCCTATAGTTGTTTTTTGTAGAATATTATAGGAGAGCATGCTTCTAGAGTTTCCATTTGTATAAGACAAGCCTAGCTCTTCCATAATAATCTTCGACATCACGCTTGGGCCTGAACCACCATCTATGAGGCAACAAAGGGCAATCTTATCCATGATATTTACATAAATATAAAAAGGGGGATTTTTTACAGGGTATCTAAAGTTATCTAAACCTACTTTATTTATAGAAGAATCCTCTTTGTTGACCTCTTCAGAAAGATTGTCTATAAAGGAATCTTTTCCTTCCATGAATTGTTTCAAATGCATTTGTTGTTAAGGGATGGCAACCATGTCTAGGAGGCTTGCATCTACTTTGATGTTGGCCAATTGATTCAAGATAGTGTATTTGGAAGAGGGGGGATGAGGAGTGATTCCTTGACTCTCAAGAATTTTAGGAACCTGGGGCACAGCAGCGGTTGAGGATGATCTTGGGCTAGAAGAACTATGGGGAGAATCAAATTTTCCTTTGGGGGCGTAGGCTTTCTTCCTAGTGTTGATGACCATGATATCCTCTGGCTCTGAAAATCCTAGGACAACAATAGTAGCTTCTATTATTTTACCAAATATCTTATCTTTGGCACTCTTCTTTACCTCACATGTGGTTTCCTCATGGTGATCCTCACAAAAGTTACACAAACTCCGAGGCAGGATAGCTTTAGGCTAAAATTGTTCTCAACCGGATTTCTAAAGGGGGGTGCAGAAGAGGATGAAGCTCTAGGGGTGAGAGGGGAAACAATACCCTTCTGCTCAAATGCTATCATACAATTGTTCATATCATGTACTAGTTGTAGGAGAGAAAACATGTCTATATGTCTAATCGATTCTCCCTGGGGAACACTAGTTCTTTCGAGTTTTTCTTCATACTTCGAGCAAGTATGCAGAGCGGAATCGAGATTATCAATGGCCTTTTCTTCAATCCTATGATGGTATGGGGAAGGAAATGCATTGTAGTAATGCATGAAAGAGACTTTGTTATGAGGTCAAATAAGTTCAAGGATTTGACTGTACAACTTGGTGAAACTCAAGTTGAAAGACTTGATGGTCTCGCCATCCTTATAGCTGACATTATTGTATTCCCTTAACTTCTCAGTGGGGCTTTTGGATTGCCCATAAGTGGATCAAAACCAATAAATTAACTCCTCCCAAGTAGACAAGATCTTAGGGGGAAGATCAAATAAATCGACCGTAGCCCTTCCTTCCAAGGAATTGATGAACAAGCGCATGCAAGTGTCATTGTCATTATCCCCTATGTTATGACAAGCATTAGAAAATTCCACCAGGTGTTTGTTTGTACTGACAATGTTATTTCCTGAAAACTTAGGCAAATGCTCTTTAAACTTTGGAAGTGGACGAGTAGCAGGTGCTAAGTTAAGAGGAGAGGACACATGCAATGGTGTGGTTTTGGCGTCTTCTTCGAACTGAAAAATCCCATACTTTTTAATGACTTTGGTGGGGTTTGTGGTAGATTGTACATGGATATGGTAGCTATATAGGCTACCAATCATTGATGACGATGAATATTGAGAAGATGGAGCACTTCCAGTTCCACTAGACCCACCACTAGATGACATATTGTGCATGATATATGAGGGAAAGAAAGATGATCTAGATGAATCAGATAAAGTTCTCCTTAGAGAACTTTGTTGGGAAGATAACACAACGTTTCTTCTTCCTATTTCAGTAATAGGATTGATTTCAGACGACAAGCCTCTTCTTCTTCTAGAAGCACGAGAGTCTAAGGACATGAAAGAAAGGTCAGAACTTGAAGAAACAAATAGTTACTGTTGATTTCTAGGTTGTCTATGTCTAGCCTCTAATTTTTCTTGACCACTAATATCTCGTTCAATTTCTACCCAAGAATGGTTAAGCTCAACACGGGTATTGGCATTGTCTAGAATGGTGTTAAACAGGTTCAAAGCAATGTTGGTCTGGTCTTGAAGAACACGCTCGATATTGGGTTGTCTTGCAACAGGAACAATCATTAATAGAAAAACAATCAAAGAATCAATTTCAAAAAAATAAAGATGTATCAATGAAAATTGAGTATAAAACAAATAACTGGAGAGATATCGAAGATCTCCCAAGTATGGTCGCCAAATAAATGTTGAGGAAAAGATATGAAATAATCTTACTCAAGCATTTTCAGACTCTGCTTGGATAGAGAAAACTAGACGGGAATATCACCCTATGTTTATATCCAACAAAAATAACATCATAACTCACAAGTATTAATTACAAGTGCTTAGGCTAGTCTTTTATCAACAAAAAGCTTGCTAGAAATTTATTTTTTATGTAATTTTCTGAACATATGAGTTGCTGAAATAAATGTAAAGACAGAAGTAAAGTCACCACAATGATAATCAAGACAGATGAGACATAAAGCAATCCTTTATTTCATTCAAATTCACTAAAGAGTCATTTTCTTTACAAAATCTCAGATAGAAATTTTGGACCAAAGTCAAACTTAGAAATCCCCAATGGAACATACAAAAGGACCTCTGACAGAAAACCAAAACAGAACTCTAAACGCTGGATCAACTTGCCACAAATTTATGCCCACTCGACTCTGCACAATAGCCTTTGTTAGTCATGAAAATTAATTCACAAACAAACAATTCTACACAGACTATCAAAGATAGATCAACAACTCTGAAAAACAAGTGTATGAATGATGTGATTTAGCCCTGAATATTTTTGTCTACAATAAGACCCTGCTATCATAAAGAGAATTAGGCTTGTGATGAATAATGAATGAATGAAAACTAAACTATCTCAACATAAACTCAAAGAGAAAACCTTAGTATGCTTATGCTTCCATCCCCCTCTTGTTCCTCCCTTTCCTTTCTTTTAAACAAATTAGAATTGGTTGAAGTAGTTGAACCAACTCATTAGTTAAGTTAATTAAAAGACTCAACTAACTTTAGTTAGGGGGAAGAGTAATAATTATAATAAGGGTTATAAATAAAATAATAACTAGTAGGTGGGACCCCTTGTGACTCCCTTTAGTTCATGACAATCATAACAATCATAACATAACCATTAGTTAAGTAAAACACACCTCCTTGTGTCCCCCATCAACATATTCACTTTTGGCAATTTTAGCTCATGAAATTTGAAATTATTTTCAAAAATATTACTCATATATCCAAAATAAAACATGTTGTCCAAAATTTTCTGAAGTCAACTGTCATTAACAATGGATAAAAATAAAACTCAAAAACCATATTTCCTGGTCTGCGATGCAACCCTTCCTTGGTTGTTGTTGTCCCCTCTTGATTTTCCTAAATTTGACTTTGGATGTGCAGAGCCTTTAGGCCTAATCTCGTTGATCACGTGGGAAAAATCATCCCTCAAATGCATCCGGGAAGATACAGATTTGTCAGAGCCATTGGAGGGTGGGGAAGGGCCAAGAATGGCTTTTCCTTTATCAAGGGCATGGTGGGAATCAGTTTTCAATCTCTTCCTAGCATGGGAGGATTGCACTGGAAAGTGGTCAGAGGCAGCTTGGGAAATGGGGTTAATAGGCGAAGGAGCAGGCAAGGACAAGTTGGGCCAACCCTGATGTTGGGATATTGTCGGGTGGACAATCTCTTGCCATCCATCATTTTATGAGACCTCCGGTTGCAATGAGACATGAGGATGTATGAGGATACCGAGGGCTTGTGGGGCTTGGAAATGAGGCCTTTCAGGCCTAGGTTGGACTATTCCCTGCCCAATCCAATTGAAAAATTCGACATGAAACAATTGGCCAAGCTCTTGTGAATCAACATCAAAATGTATGGAGAACCCGGGCCTCCTTGGGCCTCGGTTCAAATTACCTCTACCTCTGTTTCCCTGGCCATGGCTACCTCGACTGAAAAAACTCATCCTGCATGCGTGATTGATTAGCAAATAGTCTTTTAAATAACCATAAATGACAACTCTTAAAAATATAAAATTGAATTCGCTCAACAATGTATCAAACTCATGCAATCCAATCCATACAAATTGTTTCACTGTTTATCAATGAGCAGGGGGTGAAAAGGGTTTTGGGATGTGTGAGGGGTTTGTATTGAGCGAAACATGATACAATGAGGGGGAAATGAACATGGTTACTACTCAATGACAACAACAATCAACTGCAGATCAAACCAATAAAACATCACTTTAATCCACACAAGACACTATGAATTTCAATTGTTTTAACACCGCAATTCTCTTGACTGTAATCAATCTCAGAACAGGGAGTGGAAAAATGAGTATGGGAAGGTGATGGGATTTTTAATTAGCAGAAAATGAAATAATGGAAGGGAAGAAGAACGATTAATGTTCATGAAATTAATTAAGTGATCCATAAAAAAAACTATGAGAAGAGATGCACCAACCAACAATCATTGTGACCAATTAACAATTTCTACTGTGCATAATCAAATATCCAACACAGTGCCATCACAAGACAGTATGCATTCCACACAATCTTGAAAGGGGTTTTGTTCCTTTCATTTACATATTTTGCATCTTAAAACAATTTTCGAACAGTAACCATTCCCAATCTGTAAACCATCAAAATCAACCACTTCCCATACGTTACTTCAATCAACAACTATACTCAAAGTCATGTTTCCAAAATTGACAATGAAATCACACTACCACTGCAATCAGGCCTATCATTTTGAATGCAATTATATTCGTTAAACATATATAGGTAGTAATCAAATAATCTAGATCAAATTGAAAAACCTGAATTGACAATTAAACAAACAACAACCACCATTCCAACACAAGGTGTGTGCTGAATAATTCAATCATGAAAGTGTAACTCCATCAGTGTGCAAGCCCAATTTAATGTGACTCTAAAAATCTAGGCCACCCATCCAACACGATGAGGTATCAACAACAAGCATGTCTCAACAAATGATCGGTCTACAACAAAACATGCTTAAAACCCTGTGGGTGTCCCTGAGTGTGAAACCCAAGCCATCCATGTTATACATAGTGTGCAACCAACAAGACAACACGATTAAAATTTTCACTTAACAAAAACAAACACACAGTCACGGCAATAACTCAACCCATCGTGTTGAGCCATTGATTTAATACAATATTTTTATGATTTAGTCACACTGTAATTGACTATGATGTAAACACTTGGCTCATACAATCAGACAATCATAAGCATGAAGTGGATGTCGTTCATACAGTCTTCCTGGTTGCAATAAGCAATCATCCCCAAAAGAAACTAACAGTTATCATGACAGAAGCACCACACACACAATGCGGTATGCATGAGGAACATCAAGCATTTGTAACCAATGCAAGCTAATCATCCAAACAATCCTTAGCACAAAAATACCAATGATTGTGTATCAACCAACCAACTCACCATTGTCGTGAAAAACAATCGACCTTAACAAGTTGTGGTAACCACGCATACCCACGCATCAATTTGGATCGGGGCAGCGACCTTCTCAAATAACAGTACTGATTTATTAAACATAAGGGGAATGATTGTGTAATTTGAGTTATGAAAATAACAATGCAGGTTTTACCATTGTTATAACAGAGGCGGTAACTAAATTCCAAATCAACACGACTGTCATATGACCGACTGGGCGAGTATGTAATCAAATTAATCAACAATACATTCAATCCACAATAACCCATAGTAAACTTGACAGGCTCGAAGTCTTCTCTACAAAAATTTAGATTGGAGGTTAAAGGTTTGTTTTATAGCGGACACAAAGAGAACATAGCCAACTCCTTGTAGTGGTGAAAACATCGAGGCCAATGGTGTACACACAGATAGAGCCATGATTCATCCGTGGATAGGTAACAATCCATGGCAGGGGGGCATAACAAAAAGGTGAGGCTCCCATTCAGCCTGGCAATGTTATTTAATGCACGCAGGGTATAACCCTCATGTTCTTCATTCAAATTACCACAGTACTGAGGTGAAGATAGGGTTGATTAAGAATAGAACACCCACTTCATGACCCTTAGTGGCGGAATCAACTAATTCCCAAGTGAACAAAACATAGTGACGCAGAAAGCCTCCAACCGCTAAACCCATAAAATACAGAGACTTGGCATAGTTGGGAAAGCATGAGGACAACCAGCTGACCCAAAACCAACAAAACCCTCCCTCTAAAACCAGCAAGGATAACAGAGAGCTAGCACCCAGGGTGACCAATAAATTCTATGGGCAATGTTATTGCAAAAAAACCATCAATGATTCATTCCAAGAACACATTTGTACATAGTTGCAATACTTAGGAAAACACAAACCAATACACCTGAGCTAGTAATCATTTCATAACCAGAGCAGAGTCATGAATGGCCAAAAAAATGCATACCTATAATCGAATTCCTTAAAATGAGAGTTGGTCGAGTGATTCCTCTCTACTAATAAATCAGAGCATAACCATAGCAGCAAGATCGATCAATAGCCCGACTAGGGTTGCGGCTAATGGAAGGAGCAAAGGTGACATGCAGTAAGTGCACATCACCTCCACCCACATTTCATTAATCCAACAGTACATGCCAACAAATTCTTCATTAACACAATTAATCAAACCATGTATAGAAACCATCACCCCATTAAAATCCAATAGCACTACCACCATATTCCATTTCACGTCATATAACTCAAACAAAATCGCATAACCATTAACGTCCATTACCTTATCAAATGATCCACCAAATCCATTTATCCAAAGATAACATATGTATATCGACCACATAACTCAATTAAATCGCATGGCCATTAAATTGCTAGCTATGATTTACCATAACCATTAAGTCTTGCATGCATATAGTATAGTATATATGATAGTTTAAATTATTCACCTTTGCCACTGTTGCATTGCTCCCTATTTGCTTCCAATTGTTTGTATGTGGTATAATAAAATTGAAGAGTTAGATCCCCTTTTGTTTTGCAATTGTTATAGTAATTTTGCCTTTCTTTCAACTTCCTTTTATGTGTTTTCACTGGCATGTTTGTTGTGCAGGTGCGATAAGAACAGGAGGCAATGATATCAATGAATAGCATAGGTCGTAGCAACATAAGGAACTAACATTTCATAAGCTCAAACAATAGCCAATAAAATAAAATTCTCATCAACCATGTAAGTTGTATCACACATCATCACAACATAAAAAATGAAGAGATCTGATCTTCAATAATTCAAGGGGATCCCACCTACTAGTATATTTAGCTTTTATAATAATAGGCCTTAGCAACACTTTGCGGGAAAAACTTCGTTGACAATTTTAATCGTCAAAACATATTCGCTACCAGAGTGAAGGTCTCATCATAGTCAATACCATGCACCTATTGAAATTCTTTGGCAACAAGCCTGACTTTGGATTTGCTAATCTGTCCATCCATTGCACTCTTGGTCCTGCAGACCCATCTGCATATGACAAGTTTCCTTCTAGAATGAAAGGGAACCATATCCCAAGTCTGGTTCTCGAGGAGGGAGTTGTACTCCTCCTGCATGGTGGATTCCCAAAAGGTGTTTCTAGTAGCCTCACCATAAGACCGTGGATATGAAAAATGAACCAATAAAATATGTCTGGAGGCAAATGGCTCAGTGGGAGTGAGTGCGAAATGAGGATCCTAAAAATCAGATCGAGTCCTCCTAGTATCGGTTGTATCACCAAAAATATCCACTGCATCCTGAAGAGTAGTTTGTGCCCACTTGGGCCTTTTCTCTAGCTCTGCATCTGCATCTAGATGCTCTGACTCTACATCTGACTATAATGAATTTGTATCTAAATAATCAGATTCCTCTGAATCATAACTCTCATCTGAAGAAGATTCAGAATGTGCATGTTCATCATCTCAGACGGGTGGAAGAATGAAGGTGTATGCATGCATCTTTTGAGATACATGCAAGACACTTTCCTTGAATTGGACACTTTGCTCATTTATGAGCCGGTCCAAGGAAAGATCAATAAATCTATATCCCTTCACACCATCGAGATATCCAACAAAAATACACTCAGTTCTTTGTGGATCAAGTTCCTTCCTCTTTTTAGAGGGAAACCAGGCCCATACACATGAACCAAAAATATGAAAGTGAGTCACCTTCGATTTGAGGTCGCTCCAAGCCTCATAGGGGGTCTGATCCTTGACATATTAATGGAGATATTTGTTTTGGATGTATTTTGCAAAATTAAGTGCGTCGGCCAATAGTCTCTCTGGTAGTGACTTTGCATGAAGCATGCAAGATGCCATCTCTTTTAGAGATCTGTTTTTCCACTCAACAACTCCATTTTGCTATGCAGTATAGGGAACTATGTGCTGCGACTAAATCCCTAACTCATAACAAATATTATGGATATCTTTATTGACATACTCTCCCCCATTATCAGTTTGGAGTATTTGATTTTCTTTCTAGGCTGTGTCTCAACCAGGGATTTGAAATCTTTGAGGTGTTGAAAGACCTCATATGTTTTCCTGAGAAAGTAAATCCATGTGAAACATGAGAAATCATAAAAAAAAATGAGAACAAACATTGCTTTATTGATAGATGGATGCAGAAAAGGACCCATGAGGTCACAATGGATCAGATATAAAGTCGTGGAAGCTCTCTGAGACTTTCCTTTGTCGAATTTCTCTTCAGGGTGTTTTCCAAGAACACATCCCTCACATACCCCCTTGGAGAAATGGATGTTTGGTAACCATCAACCAATATTTACTTTCTAAGTTGTTGCATATATTTGAAATTCAAATGTCCAAACCTTTCATTCCATATCCTACTACTTTCATTAGCATGGGTGAGCAATAAATAAAAATCTGGTTCAAGAAATTCAAAAAATGTATACAATCTAGATTGATGATTTACCTCCCCGGTAGAAACCCTGGATTTGGTTTGCATGTCATAGATGTCCACTTCATTTAGTGTGAATATGACTTTTTTTTTTGTGCCATAATTCTTCATTGATACACAGAGAGAAGGTTGACGGAAAGTTTGGGAATGTGCAACACATTCTCGAAGCTTCCATTGGTGAGTTCAATCCTTCCTTTGTTGATGAATTCGACTAGAGAGTTGTCCCCCATCAGAATTGGAGGACCTTTGCATGCATCCAATGAAGCATAGAATTCTTCTATGGAAACCATTTGATGTGATGCTCATGAATCTATGATCCAAGCATCAGGAGAGGAGCTGATGGAAATCAAGGCATGGATATAATTTCCATTCTTGGGATTCTGATCTTCTAGCTTCTTCTTCTTATAACCCTCGGGGATGTGATGTCCAAGGTTGATTTTATGAAGTATTTGAGTCATTAAATCTATTTGTTTCTGCATGCATGAGGATTCTGGATGGAATCCTTTATGGAAGTATGATCATTTCTCCCCTTTTCTTCCCTTTCCCCCTTTGGATCTAAGGGCATCGATGAAGGGTTTTGTGTACCCTTCCTTCTTCGGATGTGCATGAGATTTCATTTTTTATTTATCTTTAGATTTCTAATATTGATGGATTCCATATTTGTTGGCATAGGGGCAGGCCCAGGTTTCACTCCAAGAGCGCACCAACAAGCCCTAGCTACTGGCCCTTTCGGCAACACCTGCGAAGCAGATGTAGTCTCACCCAAAGAAGCTAAGAGGGGGGGTTGCAGGACAGAGATGTCTGCAACCAAGGGAATATCAAGTGGGAATAATACAACAATAATGCAACATTCGTATATCTCTTATCAGCTATATCTACTCTGTGTAGCTATACATCTTATCTAACACAATAATGCAAATAACAGTATAACAATGACAAAGATCTAGGCATCAATCACACATACGACACAAAATATACGTGGTTCACCCTCTCTCTAGGGATACGTCCACAGAACTGTGTTTATGATATATTAAGATAAAGCTTACAGTTTTGATCTGCACTTTTAGTCAGCAGATATTCTCTCTTCTTCTCTATGTCTCCCACCTTCCTGCACACCCAGCTGTAGGACATGATCTTCTCACCCAGCTGAAGATCTTACAATACCAGAAGGCTCTCGCACTCAACACTCCCCTCTCTCACAGTACAATAATATTTCAACCAACAACAATCAATATCAATCCCCAACACTAGTACCGCCCCGACCTAGGTCCTATCGACCTCTATTTATACATTATAGTCCCTCACTGACAACCTTAAATCGAAACATAGGTGTCAAAACCCTAATTACCCAAAACCCTATGTGTCTAAAACCCTAGGTCAACTTGACCCACCTTTTCAGGGCTTCTCCAGCCTATCTTTCCTCCCTTCTCGCGCGGTGCTCCAAAGCATCCAATGGTGGATTTATCTGCTTGTTGAGTTGTCCTCGATTCATTTTCCTTGTTGATCTATCATCCTCATTCTCCCCATCCAACAACTTGCTTTTTCGTACTTCTCTTCGACTTTTCTGCTCTTTTGCTTACTTCGACCCAGTGATAGTCATTGTGTCTCCCGTGCATTTTACATTTGATATTTTATTCCTCGATCTTCGCTTCCTTCCATAACCAAGGGTCAACAGGCCCACAACACTCACTTGTGACTCGTCCCAAGGCACTTCAGATCTGATCCTTCCATTTCACTTTGACTTTCGACTGCGTAGTGAAGCCTTTTCTTTTTGCTTTATGCCTCCTTCCCACCCTTGTGAAAACTGTCTTTTCTGTGTCTGATACCTAGTTTCAACTACACCTGGTACCTAGACCCTTTTCTCCTTTCTTTTACTAAGAGCTGTGAGGCAGCTGGTTGTCATAATACAACTTCAGCCGACTCCCATTCACTAATCCTTCTTTCCATTCTCCCTTTAATGTCTTCAGCTGCACAACTCCTCCTTCTGTAACATAGGTGATCTCATATGGTCCAAGCCAATGCGTTCTGAACTTCCCTTGATGTTTTATAAATTTACTGTCATACACCAATACTAAATCACCTTGCTTAAAATATTTCTTCTTGATGTGTCTGTCATGATAGGCATTATCTCTTTCCTTCTATACCTGCTGATGGAATCTTGCAATAAATCAGTCTTCTTCTAGTTCAACCAACTGGGCAAGCCTCTCACGAACAACGCCAGTATCATCCATGTCTGTAAATGCAACAATTCTTAATCTTGGTACCAAGTAATCCATCAAGACAACAACTTCGAGACCATAAACCAAATTGAAAGGGGTCTGCATTGTTAATTTCTTGCAAGTGGTTCTATAATCCCAGAGTACTGTTGGTACTCTTGAATCCCAGTCATCCATGTTCACACTGCAAATCTTTGTCAATGTTGTCTCCAAGATTTTGTTGAATTCTTCAACCATTCCATTTGCTTGTGGATGGTAAGGTGTACTCTTCTGATGGTGAAATGCAAATTCTTCAGTCAGGGATTCAACTGTCTTTTTGATGAAATGAGAGCCTTGATTGTTCATAAGGGTCTTAGGGCATCCAAACCTGGTTATTATGTCATCAAATATAAAACGCGTAGCTATATTTCCACTACAGTCCTTGACTTCTCTTGCTTCGACCCATCTAGTCAGGTATTTTGTCGCAGTGATAATGTACCTTGCTCTTGTGTGCTTCCCTGGTGGGTTTATAGGTCCCACGAAGTCAATGGCCCACTTTTCAAATGTTTGTAGGGTCATCTGTGGTGCTAGTGGCATTTCATCTCTTCGGGATGGTTTTCCAACTCTCTGGCATACATCACATGCTCTGGCATACTCTTTAGCATCTCTATGTAAAGTAGGCCACCAAAGCCCAGCTCGCAGAACCTTCTGCACAGTTTCTTTCCCTACGTAATGTCCTCCTGTGATGCCTTCATGAGATTCTACGAGGATCAGTGGTCCCTCTGTCTCCATAACACATCTTCTTAGTATCTCATCAGGTCCCATCTTATATAGCTGACCAACTATCAGTGAAAAGTCTGTAGCGCACACCACTAGTTGTTTCTTCTGGGAAATTGTATACTCACTTGGATCCATTCGTGTTGACAAGAATTGGACTATGTCTATGAAGAGGTCATCCATATTCCTAATGGAGAGCAGCTATGCATCCGGTATTGTATCCTCCAGACTGGTGGGTTATTTTCCATGTTCCAACCTCGACAGGTGGTCGAGACCCTTGTTCATTCTTCCTGGCTTAACTATGATCTCAAAATCATATTCTTGAAATAGGAGAAGACATCTGCATATTCATCCCCCCAACACTGGCTTGTTGACTAGGTACTTCAATGTAAAGTGATCAGTAAATATTTTAAAGTGTCCTCCTAGTAAACAATGGCGGAATTTTTGCAACGCGTACACCATGGCTAGTCCCTCTCTCTCTGTAGTGGTGTAATTGACTTCAGTTGTAGATAGATTTCTACTGGTGAATGCTAATGGATGATCAGTGTCCCCTTCTCTAGGTTGTGCCAGTATAGATCCTAATGAAATAGAAGATGCATCGACATGCACATGCAATTCTTTGCTCCAGTCTGGAAAGGCCAAAATAGGCACAATCACCATCTTTTGTTTCAGTGTGTCGAAGCTCTGCTGGCATTCGTCTGTCCAACCAAACTAATAGTATTTCTTTAATAACTTCTCCATTGGCACAGTAATCTGAGCATATCCTTTGATAAATTTCATGTAATAGCCAATATGTCCTAGCGCAGTGCGCAGTTGTTTGACTGAAGTAGGAGGCGGTAAGTTGACTATAATTGCAATTTTTTATGGATCCACCAGCAATCCTTGCTTGCATACAATATGTCCTAATAATACTCCAAATGGTGAGAATAAGATGCACTTCTTCAAATTTAAAGCAATTTGACATTGCCTGCATTTGTCCAACATTAGTCTTAGACATTGAATATTATTTTTCAGCAAACTAAAAACAGTCCAGTCATCAAAATATGCTTCTAAACACTTATGCAAAAATTCTTTGAACGCTTCGACCACCACCTTAGAGAAGATGGTTGGGGCATTCTTCAATCCAAATGGCATCACTGTGTATTGGTAGGATCTCCATTCTGTGGCAAATGTGGTCTTGTGGTGGTCCTCCTTGGCAATCTAGATCTGATGGTATCCTGAAAACCCATCTGTAAAAGAATATACCTTATGGCGTCTCACATTATCCAACACTTCGTCTGTGAATGGTGTAGGGAAAGGATCATGCAAACAAGCATCATTCAGCTTCCTGAGATCTACGCAGATCCTGATCTCTTCTGTCTTCTTGTCTTGCACCACCATAGGGCTGATCCACTCCGACTCTTCGACAGGTTCAATAATCCGTGCTTCTAACATTTTGTCGAGCTCAATCTTCACTTTTTCCTTATATTTTGGGTTCAATCTGTGGGGTCTTTGCTTGACTGGCTTCACATCTGGTTTCAAAGGTATTCTCATCTCTCCCATAGGTCCTTTGATACCCTTCATATCAGTGAACTTGGTCGGAAACAAGTCTTGATACTCGTGCAGTAATTATGTAATTTTGTCAATGGTAGCAGCATCCTAGTAATCTCTGACATTGACAAGCTTCGGTGTCTCCTATGTCCCAATATTGACTTTCTTTATCTTGATCAGTTGTCCAATGAATGAAAACTCAACTCCTGGTCCTTCCACATCCCTATGGCCTTCTATCTCAACAATGTTTACTTTCCTCGGATCATCATCTGTGTCGGCATTAATGTTATAACATTATTGTAGTTTATGGAATGGCGCAGTCCATTCGTCTTCTTCTTTCTCCAAAGGAAAGCTAGATGCCTCCTTAAACACTCCCTATCTAAAACTTTGTAGCGCTTTATCTACTGAAGGAAATTCAGTTTCAAACAAAAAGGTGGTTACAAAATTCTTAAGCATACCTTCCCAATCTGCAGTGATGAGGTGTAGCTCCGCTTGAAGGTACTAGTTAATAGGGATCGTGTCCAGTGTGTTAATGAATCTGTGTACACATTTTTCTCGAGAGATGTCACTCCAGGCTTCTTCACAGCTTCGCACATGGTCCTTTGGGAAGCTTCGACCTGTGTACCTCACTTCGCAACTTCCTACTTGTGTTGAGAACCACGCTGTCATCAAGGTTTGACATTATGTCTAGTCTGTAATATTGCTTTTGTGCATCACCCACAATCTTGTTGGTGTAGCTTTCAGGGCCTCATCCATAGCCAACAACCTCTGTTGTGCTAGTACACTTGTTTCAAAATTTGAGAGGAAGGCTTCTAGAGGTTTTGTTAAGGTCCTAACCCGCACATAGGTAGATCAATGTATTCGGATGTAATAAAGGTCAATATTAATAAGGCCTTTCAATAAAATAGAATAAGGCGGATGTAAGAAGACCTAATAGAAGCTTTCGCTTCTAGAAGGATCTTCCTCTAGATTCTTCTCTTAATAGACATATTTAGTATAAATAAGAGTCGAGGGTATGAAAACCCTAGCTTGGAGATTATTGTAACAGAGCACTGCTCGATTGGAGGTTGCCCCCTCGAAGAGGCCTGTGAACATTGCTTTCTAAATCAAAGTGTTATTTCTATTGCTATTGTTATATAATTTCTGTGTATTGTGAAGATTATGCTGGATATTTTACTGTTATTTTGACATTTCTAGCATTTTATTTATGTTCTGCATATTTTATATATCTAGTATCTTGCAAGTGGTATCAGAGCACTTTCCTTGGCAGAAATTGTGGGTATTTTTTTTTTCAGAGTAGAGACGTATTCCAGCGTCTTTAAGCCACAGATATCTGTCATTACGTGCATAAACCTGTGGTTGAGGGATTCATACATGCAGGAAATACAAGTGGTTCTTAAGCGCACATCTGTTGGCCACCCTTGTAACCCCTGTTGGTACCCCTTCGAGTGGTAGCGCATCAAAGGTAAGCAATTTACTTATTGTTGTACCAATCCAACGAACTTCTCTGGGCAGTCAAGCACATATCCTTATGGATACTTCATACATCTGGTTCTGCCAGTTCTCCAGCGCTTCTTCTGAGTCTGATGAACATGCATTGTCACTTTTCCAACTTAGATCCCCATCGGCTGTAGGATTGATATAATCATGTTGTTTGGCTGTTAATTTATATATGTTTTCCAGCTCATATGCCTGGTCTTCTTCTCTGATGGGCTCTGTATATTTCGGACCTTCATCTGGATCTAAGGGTGTAATGACCCTAAAGAGAGATCTTTCAAATTTCATGTGTCTTTTCTTTAAATCAACAACAGTAGAATTGTCAAAGGCCCAATCAATTCCTAGCAATGCAGGGTAAGGGCATTTATCATCAACAATTTCAATTACCTCAAAATCTGCAAAGGTCCTAACTCCGTCAATGTCCAGAGGGACATGATCCAATCATCCAAATGGGCTGACAGCTTGTTGATTAGCCATTCTAAGACTGATAGGGGAATAGATCAACTTCGGTTTTCCCATTAGTGCCCAAGTTTTCTTCATCACGACATTGACCTCCGACCCTAAGTCGAGGACCACATTTTCTATATCATACTCTCCTATTTGAGCATTCAAATGTAATTCTTTGTTCGTTCTTCTCTTCTTACCAATCTGGTGTACTTCCCTATTTAGTAAGGGGTCTACCTTTCCTAGCTCATACTTCCTAATTAGGTTCTATAACTCTTGCACAGCATTCTCATCCCTAATTAACTTAAGACAAGTGTACAAAAAATTGATGAGTTTACTTACCTCTTTTCCTTCTTTTGGTGAAGCCAATTGATCAAATGCCTGAGAAATTCCATACTCTTTTATTTCTGGTCGCATTTTAGATGAGGATCCTTGGTCCCCCTTGAAATCCTATCTTTCTTTGTCTTTCTTTCCTTGCATCGAAAGCCTGAGTCTTCTCCACATATTTCCTGATATGTGACTCTTCTGCGATCTTTCTTTGGATTATTCTATCTTCTCCTATAGCAGCGCCTCCTCGAGTAATAACAGTGACTCTAGGGTCTGTTCCAGGTGGTTCATCATATATCAGTTTCATTTGTGGGTTATGCTGGGGTCCTCATCTTTCCTAAAGCTTAGCCAACAACACAGGGCATTCTTCTATGACATGCTCGAAAGAGTTACAATAACTACAGGTTGTGCAAGGATTCTAACAATCCCTTGCCAAGTGTCCTGGCTGCACATAGTTATAATATATTATTTGTCCTCAGCCTCAGCCCATACCTCCTCCTCATCCTCGTCCTCTGTATCCACCGCAAGGATTGAAGTTTCCTCTCCCTGGAGAGTTGTACTATGGAGTGTTTCATTCTTGCTGTACTTCACCTTGAATCTTGTATATGTCCCTCGACCTCTCATGCATGAGATCGTAAGCTCTACAATATCGATCATCATGCCCCACTAATTTACAGAATGTGAAACACAATTTTTTGGGTGTCTGAACATATTTCTTCATGTAATAGCACTCACCTGGGCGATGCCTATTTATGCATACATCGCACCAAGGAAGGTTAACTTGCTTCAAGGGGATCGACGCTCCTGAGGCCAAATGCTCATGAAATAAGGGATAGTGTTCCTTATCATGACCTTCAAATCTACATCTTACACACCATATATCTTCTATTTTTTCCTTCCCCTTGTCCTTCTTCATATCCTCAACCTGCAGAGACAAACTAGTCAGCTGGCTCAAGATCTGGCTCATGCCTGAGCTAGATTCTCCCATAGGTGTTGATTCAAGCTTCATGGCGATCTCCAAAGCTTCTGCCTGTGATGCAATCTTCTGTTGCATCAGAGGGACTCTGATGTGTAGTAACAACACCGCGGTGAACCATTCTTTGTTATGTTCATCAGGGATTTGAAAAGTTAATCGGCCTGTTAGGGTCCTGAATCTCTAGTCGAACTCCCAAACAGGTTTTTCTACCTTTTCTTTGATCTCTTTTATCTCTGTAATACATTGTGACTCCGACTTAGGTTTCTTGAACTCTACAATCAACGCATTCTTGATCTCGTTCAGTGGCTTAGGCTGCGCCAGTCCTTGGACAATTTTCATATACCATCTAAGCATGCGGTCCCTTAGCGTAGTGTTGAACTGGGTTCTCTTGATGTCTTCGTCGGTGATAATTTTAATATTCCACACAGCCTCACATAGGAACCAGTGTTGATCAGGATCCTCAGATCCATCTCCCCTGAATATAGGGAGCCTCATCTCATCTTCCATAGAGTTCCCTAAGGTTCCTGTCTGAGTATAGACGGAGTTTCTAGTTACAGCACTCTGAAGACCCTGGTGGTTCTAGCTATTCCGGCTACTTGGTGCTATTGAAACAATAGGAGGCCTAATGTTATTTACTTTAGTAATCTGTGCAGTTCCTGAGGTTTCTGGCTGGCTTTGGTGAAGTTCTTTAGCTTCCCCTTCATCTGTTCTAGTGGGTTTTGAATGTTCTTCATCGGTTAGATCTGCCTCTTCTCCACTGTAGAAACCCTCTTCTCCATATTTTTTCTTAAACAAGTTCTCAAGGTGAACCCCTCTGAATACTCTTCCATTGCGCGTATGTCCAGCTTCTGTGTCATTGTCGCTGTCTGAATTTATGAACATTAGCCCTTTTAGGTCCATCCAATCTACTGTATCTTCAAGATGTTATTTTCATGCAACATCATCTTGATTCTTAGCTTCAGAAATTGTAAAAACTTTCCTCTAGGTCCTTTGAAGAAGTATCTCTAGGCCTGGCTATATGATTCGGTTCTGTCGATAATAAATTCAATAATATACCCTCCAATGGTACTATTGAACCAGTGATCTACAACCCTTGATACAGCTTTGTCGACTCTCTTAACCTTCTTAATAATCTCTGATGTCCAGCCCACAGGAGGTCTAGATATGATCTTGAACTGGGTATCGACTAACCTAGCTAACCACTCGTATAGCTCTTGATGAATTCCTCCAAAGAAGATCTCGTGAATATTGGTGAAGATGTGTCTCTGCAGCCAACCTTCAGTACTTGGCTTAAGGTTTTTGTTTTGGGCTTTCGCGAAGTCCCTCTCTTGATCCTCTTTCTACTTCTGAATCTTTGTCTTCGATGCGAACCACCTTGACATTCCCTTACACAAATTATTGTCCCAGCAACGGAACCATTTGTTGGCATAGGGGCAGACCTAGGGTTCACTCCAAGAGTGCACCAACAAGCCCTAGCTACTGGCCCTTTTAGCAACACCTGCGAAGTAGATGTAGTCTCACCCGAAGCAACTAAGAGGGGGGGTTGTTGGACAGAGATGTCTACAACAAGGGGAATATCAAGTGGGACTAATACAACAATAATGCAGCATTCATATATCTCTTATCAGCTATATCTACTCTGCGCAACTATACATCTGATCTAACACAATAATGCAAATAACAGTATAAAAATGACAGAGATCCAGGCATCAATCACACATACGACACAAAATATACGTGGTTCACCCTCTCTCTAGGGATACATCCACAGAACTATGCTTATGATATATTAAGATAAATATTACAGTTCTGATCTGCACTTTTAGTCAGTAGATCTTCTCTCTTCTTCTCTCTATCTCCCACCTTCCTGCGCACCTAGCTGCAAGACTTGATCTTCGTACCCAGCTGAATATATTACAATACCAGAAGGCTCTCGCACTCAACACTCCCCTCTCTCATAGTACAATAATATCTCAACCAACAACAATCAATATCAATACCCAACACTAGTACCACCCCGACCTAGGTCCTCTCGACCTCTATTTATACATTATAGTCCCTCACCGACAGCCTTAGGTCGAAACCTAGGTGTCAAAACCCTAATTACCCAAAACCCTAGGTGTCTAAAACCCTAGGTCAACTTGACCCACCTTTTTAGGGCTTCGCCAGCCTGTCTTTCCTCCCTTCTCACGCAGTGCTCCAAAGAATCCAATGGTGGCTTTCTCTACTTTCTGAGTTGTCCTCGATTCATCTTCCTTGTTGATATGTCATCCTCGATCTCCCCATCCAACAACTTGCTTTTCTGTACTTTGCTCTGGTTTTTCTGCTCGTTTTCTTACTTTGACCCAGTGACAGTCACTGTGTCTCCCACACAGTTCGAGTTTGATATTTTCTTCCTCAATATTTGCTTCCTTCCATAACCAAGGGCCAACAATATTTCACAGTAAGTGCATGCACCTTTGGGCCTTTGATTTTTCCCCTATTGATGAGCTTAGTTTTCTCTTGTGTCAGAGATTCGATAAAGTCCTCAAGAGAAGGAATATTCCAGGTGACTCCAGAGGTGAATTTGACTAAATTGAATGTGGACATGACCACAAATAATTTAGGACCAAGTTTGGAGAGAATGGTGAGAACCATTTGTTTCTCCTCCTTATATTTATCAACCCCGCAAGCCTTGAGTTGCGACAGTAAATCCTTGAATTTTGTAAATAAATATTAGATATTGTCGAATATTTTTGGATCCAATGTGAGAAATTCCACCTCCATCATGTCTCCCCTCATATCATCCTATTTTCCAAATATCCCTTCCAAGGTGGTCCATGATTCATTGGGGGTTTTACATGAAGATATGTGAAAAAGGAGGTCGGGAGAAATAAGACTGCAAATTGTTCTGAATGCTTCATCCATTCGCTTTAAGTACTTGGATTTTTCTATGGATGATGTCGGTTATGTATATGTATTCAAGTTTAACCTATACAATCCTATGGTTCAGAGATGATTCATTATTATCTCCTTCCATGCAAATTAATTGTAAGGTGTAAGAACAAATTCTTTTGGGAAATCCATCTTTTCGTTGTCTTCAATCTTTTGTACCTGCAAAAATTTTGGTGTAGATTTTGCTTAGTAGTATGTCGTCTCTGATACCATGTAAATGTGTTGAATCTTCACATAATAGATCTAGCTAGAAAATACTACACACATTTGCAGATAGAAATTAAGAAAGAAGAAGTAAGAGAGAAAGAATCAAAGAATTTTCATTAATTGTAATGAATAATGAATAATTTACACATGATATACTCTGTATAACTCAATCAATTCACACTTGAGGAGAACCAATGTGCCATAGTGGTGTCATATAGTGATATCGACACACACCAGTAGTTACAGGAGTTAACTTGCACCTAGTCTAGTCTCTCAGGAAGTTACAGTAGTGAACTCCCACCTAGTTGAGTTAACTAGTCAACCAATCTTTAGTTAACTGACTGAAATAGAGTGTAGTGAAGAGTAGATCAAGGAATCAAGGGTAATGTGCCAATATGGTGATGAAACCAAAGCTAGTGTGCATTAGTATGGTGATGATCCCAATTTTTCATGGTGACAAAACCAATGCAACATCTAAACTCAACTCAACTAGTCAAACTGAAGTGTCAACTGAAGAGAATATTCTCCAGGTGGAATATTCTCTCCTAAAATATAGGAGAATGGATAATGACTAATAATGAATAATAAAAAAGAAAAAACCTTAGGAAAAAGAAATCTTAAGTGTGTGTGAAGTAACTCCAACACTCCTAAGTTCAAGAATTTAGTATTACCATTAATTATTAGGGTGGGTGAAATGGTGATGATAGCTGGACATGTTTAAAAAATTTATTAATGGTTAATGAGGGGATTTTTCCCCCTAAGGGACACACAATCCTCTTGGCCACCTGGACAAGTATGAAAACCAACAAAATTCCATTGAAACGATTATCATATCGGTTGAAACACCGCCAACCGTACTATGCAACATTTCCAAATAGAGAAACATCATAAGTTATGATTGTCAAAATTTAGTACGCATTTTGGTTTTTCAATGCGTTTAAGGTACTAGTACAATACCTAGGGGGCAATTTCCTGCAACATGGATTGAATCCCATGGATCCTTACCCCCACATATTTGGATCACCTAGTTGAGGTCTGAGGTGTTCGGACTTGGATAGAACTACCTTGTCGTCAATTTCTCACAACCCTTTTGTGATTTCTATAAATGTCAATATGTCCTTTAATGAATTTATATTATTTTTAGGACTGCATATTTTTGGCTAATTTCCTCCTAGTTTTGTTTATGTGGAAAATACTTCATCTATTCTAATCATTTATGTGGCTAATACAATCAAGCATCAACCCTAATTCTACCAAAATTATGGCCTCATTCATCATTTTGTTGTCTTGTTTCCTAGTAGATTGGTGGGTCTACAAAACTAAATTTATCACATATATAATCCCCTTTTATTGAAGGAGTTTTATGTCTATATATATTTGATACAAACCCCCACCACTCACATGGGTTCACGCAACCTCCTAGTCTAAGGATAGTTTACACTAAGGAGTCGAATCAGCTCTCGGGCCCTTCCTGAGCCCTCAAAATTATTTACCACGGGCCTTTACCCTTTCCCTTGTGCATAAAATCAAGTTTGCGAGGGTATTAATGCTCCTACAGAGTCTTCCATGTGGCCTCAGAACAAAACCATGGGCTAGCTTTCAATAGGTGACAAAATTCAGGACTTTGTAGCTCCGGGATTAAGGAGTTCCAACAACAACACTCAATGTTTCTCCCAAATGTCGAACTCACGGATAGCCAAATAAAGGAATGGATCCACAGTCCTCATCACATGTTGTGAATATACGGTACATAGGGGTTTCATGACTCTGGGATTTGGGAGTTCTAAGAGGTTAACACACACAACTGCCCAGATCATCGAACTCTGTAGTGGCGAGGAGTCACTATCTGTGATCCACGTTTCCTTACAATTAGACGGCCTAGATCTGCTCCAGGATTCAGGGGTCTCCACAATACCCCACTCCAAAATCATTGAACTTTGAATTGGCGAAGGTTGGATCTATTATCCATGTGTCCCTCTCAACTGACGGTCAAGATCTACTTCGATCATCAGGCCTTCGGGATTTCTCGACTCAAAAATATTTACACCTATGTTTCCCAAGACTACCAAACTTATGAAACATCAGAAATATGTTGACATGTGGCTCTAACACCAATGCCCAAGATCCACTCTGGCCTTCAATGTTTCAGGAAACTTGCACGCTCCTACAACCACACTTCGATTTCTCTGGACAGCCAAACTTTCGAATAATTATTGATCTATGAACACGTGTCCCTCGACCACTAATGGTCTAGATCAATTTTGGACTTTGAAAATTCAAGAAATATGTCTCCTTTATACCCAACTCACATAAATCGTTGAAGTCGCGAAGTCTGAAGGACTTCAAGGGTTAAAACTGACACTTCTTCTTCATATCCAACGGTCGTGAAATACTTTGGTTCCTCTTGAATGGATTCCCTCCATTTGTCCTCCAAACAAAGTGAATCCTTCCTCCAAGGAATTTTTCCTGCTATTCCTCCTATGTTTTACCACTTTAAGTGATTCAAACCTCTGGCACACTCCTTGAGATACTCTTTGAAAACTTAAGGATTGAATATTTTTGGAAAATACTCCTATGCACTCCTTGTGCTCATCCTCCTTGAGAATATTTAAACACTTGAATAAGTGTTGCCCATGTGCACACCTTGCACACATCTCCTCAAGAGTTTATAGTCCACTAAGTATGTGTGCACTCCTTTCACTCACTTCTTTGAATTTTCACACTATCGCTCCTGAGAAAATGAGTCTAAATATGACTCTGCCTTCACACTGCTTCTGTTGCACTATGCACTACTTGCACCAGGGTTTTCAGAAGAGAAAAAATTGAAGCTTGAAGAACATCAAAGCTTCATTCATTCAACCATGAAATACACATAGGCATATAAAACATAGGAAAAACATAGATAACATAGCATTACCCGAATTAACTCAGACATAAGAAAACTCAGACATTTGAAGCAAACCTCCTCTATTATATTCCTTTAGCAAAACATTTACAAAGTGTTCTTGCAGTTCTCAACTCCTCTTCTTCAGCAAGATAAAAAATAAACTCCAACAAAATAACAAATAAACTTCAACAACCTCTTTTGGGCATAAATTACATACATTTATACATGGAGGGGCTTCTCAAGCCTTCCTTCTGAATACTCTAGTGCTTTCACATCATAATTAAAGCATTCTACCACTAAGGCTTATTACAATAAATGGATAATTAAAACCCATATATGAGTTGATGCTTGATATATGTACAATCCTATAGCTAATTAAGGCAATTACAATCTCATGCGATCTCACACAATGGCTCAAGCCTCAAAACATTAAAGGGTCTTTAATTTCAATACTTTCAAAATAGTAAAATGACACACTTTCCTTGGGATCCAAAATAGTTTGAATGCATGTTGGATGTTGATTTTTCCTCCACTTGGCTTCATTGAATGTTGATGGTGATGTTCCTGCATCAATATGCATGGGGTTTCTTGTAACATCCCCAGCGTCCAACTGGGCTATGCCACGTAAAAAAAATTGAATTGTATGCAAATTAAATCATATACACACAAAACGCTTATGGAACTTTATATATATAACTTAAAACAGAAAAATACATTATGTAATGCACATATTCATACAGAGATAACAATAAACATATACAATATGTAGCATAGACAGGAAATGCCCATGAATATAACACATAAATAATAATGCAACATATAAATTAACAAACAATTGACACTTATCTTGGTAAGAATATCACCAACTGCGTGCAGAACTTCCACAAACCTCCTAGCCTTAGACCACACTGCTCATCACTCTCATCAGTGGGTCACCCCTGAGTTGGGACTAAACTCCACCTGGGTAAAGGGGTTCCTAACTAGGCTGATGTATCTGAGATAATAAGAAAGATTATGTCACAAGTGCCAACTCAAACTAACATCCTACAGTCCCTCATTCCCCACATGCATGTCCCACCCCAGAAAGTGTGCCCCTTCTATTCTCAACATTCCCTCGGCTACCCCACTTCCCTTCCCTTCTAGGGCTTCAGCAACATGCCAGACAGGAAGTCTCAGAGACTTGTAGTTACAGTTTAGCACCTTCAAGAAATCAATTCCCATCAATTCTCTCACTCAGAGATAAATTGCTCACGGGCCTAACAAATCTCCTCATAAATATCCCACGGGCCTAACAACCCATTTCTTTAGTCCACTTCCCAAGCTAACCAAGTACAGGTATAGGTACGAGTATTGTATTGGTTAAGGTACAAATACATGTATAATAAGATACGGAGGACAACTCAATGAGTGTGTGAATGATGATGAAATGATTGGAAAATGAACTAATTCCAAGCTATATGTATGCATGTTCCCAACTTGAAACTTGTCATGTTGGGAGGTACTTTGGCCCACTTGTCCCCATTTTTAGAACATAGGATAAAATAATTTTCCATACTTTATACTTTAAGGAATAGTAATATAATATTCCTTTTTATCTTAATCTCCCTAGCTTAGTCCTTTTCCTTAAATTTTATCCCCCCCTTTCCCTAACTAGTGGAGTTTAGTCCCCCATACTCTTTTTTTGTGGTCGGTCTACATGTACTGATGTATTTTATATTAATGATAAGACATATACAAAAATAGGCTCAATGGCCTTTAACATCTAGGCTCTCTAGCCTAATAATCACATAATCCTTCTGGCTTATAATAAACTAGCTCACCTGCCTATAACACTCAACATATACAAAAAGTCTCCCTGGCCTCAAAATCGCATGCACTTAAGTTTGTTTCACGCAATATCTTGGAATGTGCACACTTCATCATTTTATTGTGCAGTACATGTGTGCAGTATACCATGGAAGGTGCATACAAAAATGATATCAAATAGCTAACCAACTTAAGTACATTTTCATTTACATTTACAATTGGGTTCAACCTAGGGGTATTACAATCCCCTCCCCGTATTTATGCACTTTCCTCAGTGCATTATGTACACATATCAACAAGATTTCCAAAATCTTCAAAAAGATTTGGGTTTTATGCCTTCATTGCTTCCTCATGCTACCAAGTAGCGTCCTCATGACCGTACCAAGTCCATTGGACCTTTACAATCCCTATGGCTCAATTCTAGAGATGTTTGATTTTCTACTCCATAATGTGTACCGAATGTACTTGGAAAGTGTTTTCTTTCTCCACCTGAATCACATTCCAACCAATAACATCATTAGCATCAAGTATATATTTCTTGAGCAATGATACATGGAATACATTATGAAAATACATAGATGCAGGAAATGCAATCATATAAGCTATTGGACCAATCCTCTCTAGGATTTCAAACGACCCACAATAGCGAGCTGCCAACTTTGAACAATTTCCCAACTTCAGGGAACTTTTGTTGGCCTTCACTTTCAAGAATACATGGTCCCCCACTTTAAGTTCCCTGTGAGTTCTGCCCTTATCAGCATAGATTTTCTTCTTGTGTTGGGAAACCTTTAAATTTTGTTTCATTTTCAACATTTTCTCCTCCATTTCCCTGAGTAAATCTAGCTCAACTACTGCTATATCTATTGGGTTGTCCCATCTTACTGGTGTGTTGCACTTTCTGCCATAAATTTCCTCAAATGGGCTCATCTTTAGAGATGTTTGATACCCATTGTTATAAGAAAACTCTACTAAGTGTAGGTAGTCTTCCCATTTTGATGGTTTATCCATCACATACATCATCAAAATATACTCAATCACTTGATTCACCCTCTTTTTTTTGTCCATCTGACTCTGGATGATAAGTTGTGCTAAAATTCAAATTTGTTCCAAATCCCTTAAATAATCCCTTCCAAAAATTTGAGGTAAATTTTGGATCTCTGTCAGACACAATTGTCTTAGGTATACCATGTAATCGACCAATTTCTCTCATATAAACATCAACAATGTTGGCTGCCTTGTGAGTGAGCTTATTTGGAATAAAATAGGCAGCTTTAGTAAGATTATCCACCACTACCATGATAGAATCATGTTGCTTGTTTGTTCTTAGCATTTTTGTGATGAAATCCATTGTTACAACTTCCCATTTCCACTCAAGAATGGGTAATGGTTGTAGCAAACCAACTGGGTGTCTATGCTCAACCTTTACCTTTTTACATTCCAAACATTTGGCAATAAAATCAACAACTTCTTCCTTCATGACTGGCCAATAATAATGGCTCTTGACAACTGCAATAGTTTTCTGATAACCTAGGTGCCCAACATAAGGTACATTATGCATTTCTCTCACTATCATATTTTTCAATTCATGGGAATTTGGTACATAAATTATGCCCCTGTATATGAGAATTTCATCATTTTCTAGATTATAGTCTTCAATTTTCTACTGCAAATTACCTTGTTGTAATTTTTCCACTAATTCCTTGTATTGCAAATCCAATTTTGTAGCCTCCAAAATTCTGGATTTCAAATCTGATTGGTACATGCTAATGCTTATAGCATGCAACTCATGCTCTCTTCTGTTGAGTGCATCAACCACTTTGTTCTCTTTCCCCTTGATATGCTTTATATCAAACTCATATTCACTGAGAAATTATAACCATATGTTGTGCCTAGAATTTAGAGTTGGTTGATCAAATAAATATTTCATACCATTATGGTATGTCCTCAGCTCAAACCTTTTCCCCATCAGGTAGTGTCTGCATTTCCTCAAGGCATGCACTATGGCTACCAAATCCAAATAATGAGTGGCATAGTGTCTTTCATGCTCCTTCAACTTCCTTGATTCATAACACACAACAAACCCATTTTGACTGAGGAATCCACCAAGTCCTTCTTTACACGCATTTATGCATACAATGAAGTCTTCATTTGGATCTACAATCCTTGAAACTGGAGCACTAGTTAATAATTTCTTCGAGTGTTGGAAACTCTTTTCACAATCCAATTTCCACTGAAACTTCACACCCTTCTTTTGCAAGGAAGTGATTGGGTGTG
Organism: Picea engelmannii; assembly: GCA_009831015.1. Lineage (NCBI taxonomy): Eukaryota > Viridiplantae > Streptophyta > Pinopsida > Pinales > Pinaceae > Picea > Picea engelmannii. Next base: position 744,907 of record ML779979.1, read on the forward strand.
AAATCTTTGAGAATCCTTCAATAAACCTCCTATAGTAGCCTGCAAGGCTCATGAATGATCTGACCTCTGTCACATTCTTTGGCACTGACCATCCTCTAATGGCTTCTATCTTCTCAGGATCCACTGCTATCCCATCCTCTGAAATGATATGCCAAATACTGAATTTACTTCTAATAAAATGAGCACTTGTTCAATTTGGCATACAACTGATGCTCCCTTAATACTTGTAATACCATCCTCAAGTGTTGTTCATGCTCTTCCTCTGAATTAGAATATATAATAATGTCATCTAAAAACACAATGACAAACTTATCTAAGTATTCTCTAAAAATACCATTAATTAAACACATGAAGACAGATGGTGCATTTGATAATCCAAAAGACAACACTGTGAACTCATAATGACCATACCGTGTTCTGAACGCAGTCTTGTTGATGTCTTCTTCTCTAATTATTACTTGATGATAACCGTACCTAAGGTCAATCTTGGATAATATTTTTGCATCTTTCAATTGATCAAAGAGGTCATCAATCCTTGGCAAAGGATACTTATTCTTCACAGTTACCTTGTTCAACTACCTAAATTCAATGCAAAGTCTCAATGTCCCATCCTTTTTCTCCACAAATAAAACTGGGACACCCCAAGGTGATACACTTGGGCGTATATAAAACTTCTTCAAGAGCTCTTCAAGTTGCATTTGCAACTCCTTGAATTCTTGTGTATTCATCCTATATGGAGTCTTGGATACTGGAGCTGCTCCAGGCATCAAATTTATGGAGAAATCAATGTCTCTTTTTGGGGGTAATATTGATATTTCCTTAAACACATCTTCAAACTCTTTTAGGACTACATAATATTCAATATTTGACACCTTATCTTTAGGTGTCGATTCCATATGTGCTGCAAATATTTGACACCCTTTTCTGTAACATTTCTTCAACTGCAATGATGAAATTTCTTTGATGGTTACTGCCCTAGGAATTTCGTGCATTGTCCTTAGGTTCCCTTCCTCATCCAAGCAAGTCAATTCCTTGTTATGACAGTCTAGGATAGCATGATTTTGGTGCAACCAATCCATTCCAATTAGACAGTCATAGGAACCTAAAGGCAAGATGTTCAAATCTTCCTTGGTGTTCAGTCCATTCATATCCATAAGACATGACTTAACCATCTCATTGACTTTTCTTTTGGCTCTGGTATCTAGCTGAACCAACCAATATTTTCCATGCTTAATTCTTGAGAAATGCAAACTGTCCACCATCTTAGGATCTATATAACTATGACTAGCTCTTGAATCAATTAAAATAACAATGGTTTGGTTGTTGATCATACCTTCCACTTCAATCATATGTGGATGATACTCTGTTTGTTTGTTGTCTAGGGCTGCATAGATCCTTGGTACATTTCTTACCATGTCCTCCATTGTTTCAACTTGTTGTACATTGTGAACAATCCTCACTTTTTCACCTTTGTGAGGACAATATTTGAACATATGATCTCCTTTACAACCCCAACATTGAATAGGTGGTTTTCTTAGCCTTTTCCCCCTGTCTCAATAGTTCTGGGTTCTCTAGAAATTGGTTGTCCCTGAGGATTATTTCTTAAGAATGGTGGCTTAGTATCCTTCTTCCTCTGATCCAAATTGAGTTTCGTTTTGTCTTCCCAAGGTTTTTGGAAAGTTAGCCTTGGTTTTTGTTGATCATGTAGGCATTTATATCTCCTTTTGGTCTCCTCCAATGTCTTGGGATCATCATATTGTATTTTTTCACTGATAAATGATGAAAATCCACTCAAATACCTTTGAATCTTAACTTTCTCATCCTTGATGAAAGAAACATACTTCAGAAGTTCTATAAACCTTATTTCATATTCATCTATGGTCATACTCCCAATTTTAAGTTCAAAGAACTCTTTCATTTTCTTGTCATAGTATCTCTTAGTCAAGTATTTCCTTTCAAAATATTTCTTGAATTCCTTCCGAGTAACATTTTTCTCTTTAATGTGTTGCACCTAGACAAGATGATCTCACCACATGGATGCCTTTCCCTTGAGTTGATAGATGAAAATTCTTCCTTATACATGAGATGAATAATTATGCAATTGAAAATACTTTCTCATGCCTAGTAGCCATGTCTTTGTATCTTCATCCTTCTTGTGCTCACCATCAAATGTAGGAGGTTTGATTTTGTTCATTTCTCCTCATAGCTCATCCACCCCAGAACTCTTATGCTTCTTTAAATGTGATGGACTTGAGCTGATGTGTGCTCTCTTATTGTAATGCCTCGAGGAGTGAGGGTGATGTTTGTTAACACTTCTTGTTATTCTTTTCTCATCATGAGACATGTGACTTCCTGATTTGCTTGAGCCACTCTCCTTATCCAATTTCTTTTCTATTATGTTTAAGATTTGAATTAACTTCATGTTGAAGTCCTCCTGCTACTCCTTGGATCTCATAATCCTTTCATTATCACCTTTATAGATTTGTACATCCTTCTGCAAATGTTTAGTGGTCTTTACCATATTCATGTTTTCATCCCTTCCTTCTCCATGCCCATTGGAGTTTGTTCCTTTAATGCCCAAATGGACATCCATCCCTCTGATCTCATATTCTTAGTTGTAAGTCCCTTGTGCATCTTCAATTCCCCTACACTTTGTGTTGATCCTGATCTAATCTATTTTTTATTAACTCTACAAAATTTGCATCCAACAAAACTTTGTTAAGTTAACTGACTCATCAATTTCATGAAAATATGAACCATTCTGGTTCAATAATATATCGTAATTATTTCTTCTGATTTCCTGAAAAATTCAATTCCCAGATCAATTTTTTGGGTGAATAATTATATTCTAATATCCAACAACTTTCCAACGATTGCTTCCATGCTCAATTCTGAGTCTTGAGCAAAAAGTTATGGTTATTTGAAAATTGTCCATTAATTTGTATGTTCACTCTTCAACTTGGTGCAACATTGCGCTGTAATTATGCATTTTTGAACCTAATCCATTGGAGTTTTACTAGGAGATAAATTGGGTTTATTTATATACATATTTTGGACATTCTGTCCAAGTTTCACCTTTTTTTGGGTTCTGGGATGTTAGTTACAACAGGTTGAAGTTCTAGGCCAATTCGTGTTTTTGGTCTGGAATGCTACAGGTACCTTCTTTTCCATATTAAAGATTTTCAACATGCCAAGAAATTTAATTCAGCTCTAGGAATGTATTTTATGGTTCAATATCTTTCCATTGACTACTCCTGTGCCTCAATCTGATTCTGGAGCAAAAAGTTATGGCTCTTCGAAGTTAGTTGGGTTTTAAAATTTACCCTCCATTGTTTGTCCTGTAACTTTCTCATAAAAGCTTCGTTTGACGAACGGTTTACACCATTAGAAAGCTCTCTCCGGGCTCTTTTATTTGAGCTATAGAACCTTGATACAATATGTTCTCAGGGTTTTTGAGTAGCTGAAAACGTTGTTTAGTGCCTCAAAAACACGTTGTAAAAAGATGACCTTCAAACAGTATAAAATGTCACGGAAAATCGTTGGTTTTCTGTTGTTGTTGACCATCCAAACGCGTTCGCGGGCACAAAATTGAACCTATACACCCATATTTAGCATGTGAATCAATACCATAAGGTAGCGCATGCTCCACGCACCTATAACCAATGTGGTTCACTTCTCTGTCACTATAACTGTCATGCACTACTTTTTATCCCGTGAAAATATCTATCATGCACAATTTTGGTTCATGCACTAATACCTATTGCGTGAAATTTTTGTGTCACGCGCATTTTAATCTACACGCTACACCATGTCAAATTTTAGTACGCCCCCACCGTGCACTAGTACTCTGCGTGCACCATTAATTAAATTGTCGCACGACAACATATACCCATATTGCACGTGCACCAACAAAATTTCTCTGCGCTCTGCCAATACTGCGTACACCGCGCACACCATTATTATGTGTGTGGACACCGTGCGCTCCAGTATTACGCATGCGCCAGTCAATATTCACCTCGCAATGTTAAATTTAGTGCGCACACCCATGCGGAAATAGTTTTCCGCGCAGTGTCAAATTTTAGCGCACGCACCCGCATGCCAATATTTTTCCGCGCATCACCAAGTTTTAGCACGCACACCTGCATGCCAATATTTTTCCACGTAGCCCCAAATTGTAGTGCGCGCACCCGCATGCCAATATTTTTCCACGTAGTGCCAAATTTTAGTGTGCGCACCCACATGCCAATATTTTTCCGTGTGGCACCAAATTTTAGCGCGCGCACCCGCACGCCAATATTTTCCAGATATCACAATCTTTTCACTGCGCATCATGCATTTTTAGTGCACCCACCTGTGCACATTCATTTTTATGCGCATCAATTCCTCGTGAATTCCACTGTATAAATTGGAGCTTTTGCTTAACTTTTTCCCAATTTTTACCATAGATATTCTGCAACTTTGAAATTTGTTCAATTTCACCATGATAACACCAATTCAGCCTCTATAACAACAAATCGTTGTTGGTTGACATTTCTGGAATGAATTTTTCCCAAACTCAATTCACGAATTGAGAATGTTAATCAACTAATCTCACTCCATCTGTCATGGCTTCCCTATAACTTCAAATTCGACCAATTCCAGTCCTGAATTTGCTAGAATAGATATTAACTTAAGAATATCTCACTAATTGGCCGAATTTCTCAATTTTCCCATGAATTTAACATAAATTGAGACTTTTTCCTAATTCCACGCAATTGCTTCTAATTTTTACCATGGATGCTCTGTAACTTGAAATTTGGCCACTTCAAAGTCAATCATTTGTGAAATTTCTCTTCAACTCAACTTGTTCGACCCATCCAGGCTCAGTGTTGAAAACTGAAGCTCTGATACCATATTGTAACATCCCCAACATCCAACTGGGCTATGCCACGTAAACATTTTTGAATTGTATGCAAATTAAATCATATACACACAGAAACTCTTGCATAACTTTATATATATAACTTAAAACAGACAAATACATAATGTAAATGCACATATTCATATGGAAACAACAATAAACATATACATGCATCATAGACAGGAAATGCCCATAAATATAACACATAAATAATAATGCAACATATAAATTAAAACACAATTGACACTTATCCTAGTAATAATATCACCAACTGCATGCATACCTTCCACAAATGATCCAAAAAGGATCCATAGAAGGCTAAGAACAACTAAGAACTTGTAGAGGCAACACATAACGCTCAGAATGGCTTCAACAGACAAAGAAAGGGAAAAAACTCAAAGTCCCCAAAACTCAATGAAAATGGCATGATCACGAAGAGCGTGTCACGATATTTCTAACAGTGCAAACGTCTCCTCAAACAGAGTTATGGATCGAAAGATATTCATGGTCAAAGTTTTGGTCAACCTAGCCCATTCAGCAGGCATGAGTCAGCGTCCATATTGTTGACGTCACCATCAATACAGATGACATCATCATCTGTACATAATACATGGAAAGTGTAGAGGGCAACATGTCTCATGATGTTGTCAGCATGATGATGTGGCAGCATAAGAAGCTTCCATGTGTCACTCATTTTTGGACTTTTTGGGATGATGTGTGGACCAATGAAAAGTTGCCACGTGGCAGTCCATACAAGACACATGGCATCCGTACACTACATGGAAGGGTGACGTGCTAGGAAGGTGATGTGGCAGGTTGATCGTGCAAAAGAGGTGACGTGGGCCAATGATTGGCTGCCATGTGGAAGTGGGAAAATGCCCAATGACAGCCAACAACCAAAATATTAAAAAAAATCTAAATTACATGCCGCCAAATCTTGCGGTGGTTCCACCAGATTTGGTGGAATATTCCATCGAGGCGCCAAATGTAGCAGCGTGCTAAACCGCCACCAGAATCTCTGCCAAAACTGATTAAAAAAACACCAAAGGAAACAAAGGTCCACGGGTTCGACCCCAGAACCTCCTCCAGCCAACGACTTAAATATAGCTCTGCTAACCACCGCGCCAAACAACCTCATTATTACACAACTGCCAAAAAGAATTATAAAAGGGGGCCTTCGCGAGTGTATGAGAAGAGGGAGTATAGACCAGGGCATGGATTTTGATACAAACACGCATTTCAATATTTTTCCATTCATTTATTGCAGAGGCATGCACGGAAACCAAGGCAGGGGTGTCTATTTGGCCTGAAAGTGCCAGACTCAGATAGAGGCGTGGAGACAATCATTTTTAGGTAATCTGACGCCACGAACGTAGTGGTGATGTTTATTTTTTGATCTGAGCAAATATTTTGTAGCTTAACTCGAGAATGAGGTATACTTATGTATTTTTCCCAATTCTTTTGTGGAGTTAATAAAAAGGCCTACCCATTTGAGAGTAGGACCCGGAGACGTAGTCCACCGGGGACAAACTCCATTATCAATTTATTCATGTTCTATTCCATGATTATGTCTTTTTCCTTTTTAGCTTTTCCTTTTTTATGGTGTACTTTAGTTTATGCTCATTTAATACAGTTCTTTAATAAGTCACCTGACAAAAAGATCCCAGATCATGTTGGTATCAGAGAAGTTGTCTTTGACTTGAATTGTTGAGTATGAATGCATACTAGGGCCAAGCATAAGAAGGGTGAAGGAACTCTTAATACTTTCAATCCTAAAGTTGGTTGTGCATCCCAAAAGAAGAATATGGCAAAAGAGGACAAGCATGATGAACAAGAGAAAAACTTTCACATGGTCTTCTATCGCATGTTGGACATGGTCGAGAAAATGTATGGATATTATGAGAAGAGGATGAAGAATAAAGGGAAGAAAAAGGAAGTAACACCTGATGATGATGCTTCAGCAAAACAAGGGGCTGGAGGATACCCTCTTGAGCCTCCATCTTCGCCTTCAAGTTCTAGTTCTTCTTCCTCTGAGCATTATCATCATTCTAGCCATAAAACCTCTTTTAAGAAACCACTATTAAAGCTTGATGTAAATTTTTCTTTACCTATCCTTAATGGAGATGCTAATACTAAAAAACTAGATAATTAGATACGATAGGTTGAAGTATATTGTTGTGTTCAGTATATTGATGAAGAGGAAGTTAAAGTGTAATTGGCTTCTCTTCGGTTGGAAGGCACCGCTCTCGTATGGTGGGAGAGCAAGATATAGGAGAGAAGTAAGTGTGGTAATATTATTTCCTCATGGTTGGAATTTGAATCAAAGATAAGGAGGAAGTTCTATCCATTAGGGTATTTACATAAAGCGATGATGGAGTGGAAAAATTTAAGGAAAAGTAAAGGTCCAATTGTACAAAGTTTCACAGAAGAATTTAGGAAGAAAGCTCTATCATTGAACATTCATTCACATTGTTATGAAATTTTAATGAAGTATATTAGCACACTTCACATTTATATTCGTCATACTTTTCTCTTGTTTAACCCCACTAGTCTTCACGAAGTTTGTGTGCAAGCCACTCACCTTGAGAATAGGGGGAAACATGTTCAAGAAGATCCCACGAAGAAACCTTCCAATTTCTTACACAAGACTTTCAAGAAGTTTAAAAGGAAGTACAAGAAGACCAATAGAGTGACAAGAAAAGGAGGAAAACCATCTTGCACTCATTGCAAGAAGGGAGGTAATGATGAATAACATTGTTGGAAACTACATCCACAAAAGAAACCGAAACAGTTTGGTGGAAAGGGGAAGACAAAGATTGTTTCTACAGTTGATTAAGGTTGGTTGTCATTGATGTCAACCCTTGAAGAAAGCCTCGTAGAAAAAAGGTTGGGTAATGGACCCAAGATTGTTTGATGTAAATATGACTCATTATTGTCTTGTCATGGTTGATAATAAGTAGAAATGGATGAACTCCAAAATGGTCCCCTTATGGTGAAATCCCTCACGGGAAGACGCTTTGTGGATTGAGTTATCCTAGAAGTATGGTTAGAGAACCCATGATTATTTCTAAAATAATGAGATGAATGCCAGTGAATTTGTTAGTGAAACTATTCTATATGGATATTGCTTGTCATGCCATTTCCGGTGGTATGTGGAACGTCACATAACTCTTCACGGTTAGAGAGTTATGGCCATGAGAAGTTGGAGAACCCAGGTTTGGGTAATGGAGCCAAGCTTGTTTGATGGATAACAGTATGAGTTTTGATATATTTTTAGGTAATACTATTCTATATGGATAGTACATGTCATTCCATTTCTGGTGGTATGTGTAACGTCACATAACTCCTCACGGTTTGAGAGTTATGGCCTTATGAAGTTGGAGGACCCTCATATATCATCTAGAAGCCCCAAAAGGTCAAAGTAGTCAAAGTGGTTTAAGAGATTTTAAAATGTAAATAATAAAGTGAAGTGATGAGTGTAATATAATTCAAAGTGAATACAAAATAAATTAATTCAATAATAAATTTAATGGATAAATTAGAAGCGGGTTAACCCTAAAATAAGGAAAGTGGGCAAACTGACCTAGAAGATGTTTTTAAGGAAGATACTTGGAGAGTATAAATAAGAGGCAAGGATCTCTCATTTAAGACACACTTGAGCATATTGAATACCTATAGGTGTCTGAGGTAACCAAAGGATATATAAGCTGAATTTCTGAGGAAAGTGAAGAAAAGAAGGCCAGAATTCAAGGAAGGATAAATTCTTTTGATGATGCTTTCTAAGGTAT
>ML779979.1:799362-816692 GCA_009831015.1 Picea engelmannii
GTAGTTGGAGCATCGAATTCGTGACAGCAAGAAGAAAAATCCTAACCAACTCCAGATGTTCAAGCAGCAATCATCAAATCGATTTTGTCTGGGATTTGTTGTTTCGTTTGTTTTTAAAAACAGTCCACAGGTGTCAATTGTTGTAACTACTTTTCTATTTTTAGAAAGCAGAGAGGTAGATCTTGAGTCTTGAAAGGCCAGGGGTTTTGTTTATTATTTATAGAGATGTAAAAAACAGAGAAGGGGTTCGACTGGGCGGTGAGAGAGGTTTCGACCTGTGGAGTGTTTCTCCATTTGGATGGACCTGTTAGAGGTGTTTTATTTTGCTGACTGTGGGTTGTGCTTGGCCAGAAGACTTTTTTCTGTAACCTTTAATGACTGATCAGTAAAGAACATGTTTTCTTTTATATGATTCTTGTGTGGAGATATTGGTGGATTTTTTTCTCTGTTAAATTAATTTTACTGTCATCTTTCTCTTGTTTCAGTTCTTATTGTCAGAAGAAAGTAAACAGAGAAGAATTTATTGGCAAATACTCTGCATCTGTCCTTTTGACAATCTTTATGTTATTCATCTAAAGAGCCCAGCTTAGGAATTCTTAGCTGCTCCTTTGCCTAGCTTTTTCCTCCCCTATTTCTTCCTCAAACCGACACCATCAAAACTTGATTCGATCCAATATTGTCGCTACCTTGCCCTGTGAAAAAACTTTGTCCAGATCTGAGAGTAAATCACATTGTTTAAAGTGCAGACCCCATTTTCCCAATGGCCCTCCTTGTTGTCCCAAACTAACCATTTAAAAATCAAAACCTTATACTTTTATAGCTAGCCTAAAACCCATCCCTTACAAACCAAGTTAAATAAAAAAGAGAGATCCCTCTCTGAGTCTTGGAGGGCTAGATCCAAGACTCGAAGCGGTTCGAGGTTACCTCTGTGATTGCCTCAGCAGCCTTAGGCAAATTACATAGCGCTAACACCTTCTACTACCATTTTAACGATTGGGTGTGTCTACAGATTTCCTGACAGAATCTCATCCATCGATCCACACCTATCAGGGATAAGGTACTTAACCTTCCAACTTCTTCCTCCGATCTAACGGCCGTGAGTGACCACAGATCTCCCGATAGGACCTCATTCGTTGATTCGATACTTCTTCCTTATACGGTCATCTCGGGTTTTCAAGAGGACCATTCCTCCTCGTGCAGGGTTACTAAGGTCTTACGCCTTCACGTTTTCTTTCCCAATTCTTGATGGGATTTTCAAGGAGGGGATCTCTATGGGGAGGTTTACCCAGGGTGCTATCTGAGGCATATACGGGTACCTTTCTCCCACGAATCAGACATGCATTCTGAATTAGGTCAGTAAGCATATAATAGCAATTCATGAGGACATAAGCCATGCGTAGTCTTTCCATACAAATATACAACTACTAGTACTGATCAAAACACCATACAGACATTCTTATAATGAAATCATTCACAGTTTCACATCTTATGAGCATAATTATTAGAATACATATATTTCAAGATTCTGAAAGCAAAACACTTATCAGAAAAAACACCAGGGGTTAAGCAACTGCTGAGAGGGGTGATCGTTTCCACCCAACCGTAGGCTTAGCGACTCCCAGTAGATTTACCACTACCCTCCCCCGAGCTGAGACCACGATGCTATGAGACTACGTTTTCGTCTGCCAGTGACCAGGAGCGAAGGTTACTCTCCTTCCTCTCTGCTATCACTCACTCTGCATAATTCCAGAGTTCTCCCCTCGCGTCTGCCCCCCCAATCGCTTATACCCTACGCCTTATCCTCTTGCGAGGTTGTGTGTGGCACGATTACCGTCGCGCTGGTCAGGCTTGACGGCTCTACGGATGGACGGTTCACCTCCCATCCCTCATTAAGCCATCTACCTACCAGCCTGCGAGACATTTAATTCGGGGCCAACGTGCCTCTTTTGGTTCTCCGGGCCAGTGGAGTCCAAATACGGTATTAATTCTCGGTGGAAGTTAACGCCACCTTTCCAGGTGCCTTCCATCGCCATCGTGGTCTCTTTTTTTGCACATCCCCTCTCAGCAGTTCTTCAATAATTCATAATGGTATTCACATTCATTGACCTTTTCCTCAAGGTCCATTTACATCACATATTCACATTTATGAGTTTGCCATAGTTCTTGGCCAGTCCAATTATTTTTACAAACTGGGGGAAACAGGGTGTTACAATACCAGGGAAGGTGCATACAAAAATGATATCAAACAACTCACCATCTTAAGTACATTTGCATTTACATTTACAATTGGTTTCGGCCTAGGGTTATTACATTTCTTCAGTGTATAATTTGATGCAACTCCAAATAGGGACATTATTATCCATTATGGACACTATTTTTGGGCATTTTATCTCCTTGAAAAGCATCCCTAGTACCTTACACTCTACAAGATTCCATTGGAAATGGAGCACCTTCAAGAATGGTTGGACCACTAGAGTGCCTATAAACCCACCTGGTGTGTTCATACCTAGCATCTTCATTTCACTATGCTTATTGGGGACTCTCTCTTGATGCAATGAAACAAGATTTTATTTTTTAGATCGATAACTTTGTGCATCACTAAACTTGACAGAATGCAGTGAAACATCTCTGAGAGCGATGAGAAAGATCGCATAGTCAAACCCACAGATGGCACAAGTGTGGAAAATTGGTAAACTTTCATCTTAAAAAAAATTCAGAATTTTCACCTCAAAACTTGAGGATCCCCAAATATATTGCCAATTAACTTTCAACATTGACTCTGAATCTAAAATATAAATTGCAATAGCATATATTTCATTTATGTGCAACAAAAATACATAGGGAAACATAAGAAAATACATAGTTAAAAAATGTTTATGGACAACATTGAAAACATTTTGAATTTGGTTAACCAATTCAAATAATACAAATGTGATATCGATAAATGAAATAAATGCTAACAAAATGAAATGAACCAATTCTATAGTTGTAGTCACAAATAATCCACACACTAAATTTGTTGTTGCAGAGAAAAACAAATATGAATGTTATATCTGATTTTCACTAATCAAATTATTAAAAATCATATAAACCACACAATTGAGAAATAAATCTATACTACAATGCAACATTTCCTGACTAAGCAGGGGGACCTCCTCCTTAGTCTAGGCACTGGTTAAAACTCCAATCACACATCAATATTAAACATGATTTACATAGGAGACTTCAACTAGAGCTGCAACAATATCTTTATTAAATGAAAAGATAATTCAGATTACAAAAAACATTGTCCTAAAACTCTCATTGATCCAAGTCTTTATACAATTATTTACATCCTTTTATTAGTAAATAAGTGTTGAGGAAACCCATGAGGATCTATGATCCTCAGGTTGTTCTCAATATCATCTAACAACTCAAATTGAATAAGCATGAGGGATATTTGTGTGACTCGACCCCTCTTCTGATTTGGACATCTGTTGGGATGGTTTTATGTGTTCATATCTTTCTCATTTTAACCCTTTCTTCCATGTCCTCCTGCATATTATGGGGTACCATGCAAATAGTATTTTTTTGGACATGGTTATAGAATTTGGCATCTTCGAATAATTCTATTGGAAATTGACTCGGGAGTTGTTGTGTCATGTTGCAACTACGAGGAGTAGCAGTGTTACTAGATGGTATTGCAACATTGTGTAATATCATGTTGCAACAACTAGGGGCCATGTTGCATCAACTAAACGTGGTGTTGCAACAACTTGGGACCATTTTGCAACAACTAAGGACCATGTTGCAAAAAGGTTCAGTCATAGTACAATAGCGTCGTTGACATCCCTGTGACACACATTTTTTGATACATTTTGTTAATAAGCATGAAATGTTCAATATTTCCTCATTTACACTAGCAAGATCACTTAAAATGACATAAATCATAGAGTGACATACCTGATACAAAAATGCATTAATTATACCGAATATAGTACTAAAATGATTGAATGTTATCATGAAAAAGAAAAAGAAAAGTCATGAATAAGATGGTGTTTTAGACACACATCATCTCCCCCAAACCAAAAGTGTTGCATGTCCTCATGCAACTAGTTAGTCTGATTCTAAAAGAGTGGAAATGTTGTGGATGTTTTTGATGCTATACTTAACGTGACCTTTTCTAAAGGTCAATAAGTAACCTCCATATATCTCTATCCTCTTCCTCCCTTTAGCCTATCTCAAAACTTCACCAATACTCATTTGCTAACAACCAAATCAGTGGGTAGTGAAAATTAATTCCTACCCAGCGTCTCCCACATGTATTCAAATATTGGATGTACCTTCTTACTCATTTCAATGCCACTACAAAGTTGTGGTAATTTAAAGAATATTTATTTTTGATCCCTTTTGTTCCCTATTTGCATCGATGTATGCTCCCCTCCAAATCATTTTGTAGCAGAGATGTTATTCATTTTGAGCATTTTTCAATGGCCTCTTCGCGATTTTGGGCCATGATTGGCCCATGTGTCACAAAATCAGCCCAAGATAAATGTGAGATGAGAATGATCTTAGGGTTATGGAATTCTCCCCTTATCCATATATCACTTGTCTTGTTTTTCTGGGTGATGGTAAGAGCACTATCCCATTGAGTGTTATAGAAAGATTTGCCTCACCCTATGCAATCTTGCATAGAGGGCCTTTTTCCATTTCCCTATGTAGACTTTTCATCCCTTTTTGAAAATCCCAGAGATAAAAAATACATTTTTTCCACATGTACGCACCTTTCCTACTATACAACATGCGTATACGCAGGCTGCACCACTACAACTCGCGTACATCGGGATTTGTTCCCAAAAATGAAAAATGGTGTCGGTTTTCCATGTCACAACAAGAGATATATGATCTTTGGCCTTCAATATACTGGAAACGTTCCAACTCGACCCTTCAATTCCATTTGAAGGCTATAAATGGTCCAATTCCGAGCTATGGAAAAGAGGAGAAAGAATTCAACTTTGAGAGCAAAGTTACTCTAGAGAAATTAGTCACTTCATATTGAGTCTGCATCCCTTTGTCCTTTAAGTTTGAACACAGTGTTCAGCCCCCAAGCTCGTCCCTTATTGAGTGAGAACTCCATTGTCTCTCTTCTATGATATTTCCTTTGGTGGAGGATTGAAGTGGTGGAGGCCCAACTAGAAGGAACTTAGTTTCTTTGTTCCGAACCGTGCCGAAACGAAAGTTTGTAACTTTTTCACTTATGTTGATCATATATTAATAAAAATACTCTTTTCCCATCCAATTGATATCTTGCAAATATTTGAATTATTATTCCATGGGCGTATTTGTTATGTATATTAATGGATTATGCTATTGAATGTGCTAACATCATATATTATCACCATATGCTTGCTTTTCTTTTTTGTTGAGGACTAGTTGAAGGTATATTACTTTGGGTCAAGTGTTAAACGATGGACTTCATCAAACGTCTGGATGAGGTAGGCCTTTTATCTTGTCTTGATAGCATATTTTTTTATATAGCATACTTGATAATAGAGTTGATTTCTGCACTCATTTATGTCTATTGTGGTTTGCCCCTAGCCATCGAGAGATTTTCCTCGTAACAGAATTGACGACCATACCGTGGATAGAATCTTCTTTATTTGGGTTTGGAGTGTTTTTATCCTTAGATTTCTCTCATTCCTATTGGGTTTCTTGTCGTATCATGGCTTGACAAACTCTGTTCACTCTAGGTCTGAGTTTTTTAGGCTTCTCCTTTGCCTAGATTTGTTTTTGAAACATATACGTGGGTTTTTTCTTGACAGTCGCGTATATACGCATGTTGTCCTTCTGCAAGTTGCGTATATATGGGATGTTTCCTTGAACAATCGCATACATCAACCTCTTTTTCTTGTTGGATGGGTTTGGTGGTTGTTGGGTAGGTTTAGATGATTGTTGAGTCTTCTTGGGTCTCTGTAGTGACTGTTAACTGTCTGTGGGATGACAGGAAACCTGTCTTTGGTTGAATTTTTGGGCGGAAGTCTTTCTCATCACATTTTCATTTTGATTGTCCTTATACATTGGGCTGGGTGTCTTGCTTGTTGGTATCCTACTTGATTTGTCTCTTTCTATACACAGTAGAGTTTTTATATATCAAGTTGTTGTCCAGTCCATGCATTTTCATTTTTCTTATATGGAAAATACAAAAATATTAGGCATTTTTCATTGCTTGGCATTTTGATATTTTGAGTCTTTGTCATTAGCTTAGTGCATGTAAAGAAAGATTGCATTTTTTACTTCAGAATTGCAGAGTTGAAATTGAAAATTGCATTGTTTTAAGAAGCATATCATTTATTGAAAATTGAAGTTAGGGCTTTTCATTGTTATCATATTTACTTTACTTGTTGAGTCATAACACTATGAGTTTCACTACCATACCTTTTTGAGTAAGCACAACCATTAAAATTAACGCTATAATTTCAAATTGATTAGTCATGATTTTATTTTCTATGGTTCACAAACTAGCTTAGGATTTAGTGCCTTGGATTAGGATTTTGTGAGTAAACTTCTCCAAGGCTATTAAATCAACATATGTGTCTAACAAAGGGACTGGAGAAATCCATTGTATAATCAGCAATATCAGGATGCTTAACTTACACAGAAGTTAATCACGAGATCGTGCGAGATTGGTTGAAGGAATATCCCCCCGATACCTTCTTAGCGTCAGAGATATTTCTGGGGATCTTGCTAGTGCCCTTACCTCCATGAGAGGCAGTGATTTCAAGGTTTCAGGCTTTCCTACCCTGCCCATACGATGGACCTGACTTACGACTGCTCCCCTGTGCATCAGTTATACATTGGTTTCTTAGTTGCTTGACTTAGGTTCTACATAGGTTACTTCCAGGGGTTAGTTTGCAGGTGCCCTGGGTCAGATAACGGTCGGACAACACACGGCCTTTATGGAGGATTACCTCTCTGGGGGGGATTTGGCCGACTAGTTTTTAAGCCCATGAGGGCCCTTATAACTGATTTTTTTACCTCTGATCTTTAGCATGGAATCTCAGGCCCCTCTTGGGTGAGACATACCTTCTTTAGGGAGGGAGGCCCCTTTTAACAACTTTACCCCATTTGTGTGCTTATTGGTCATTTGATTTTTGGTGTTCTCTTTGATTACTATTTGGTCTTAGGATTTATTTTTTGTATCTTGAGTATTAATTCATTGTGGAGTCGGACCAGCGTCCCCGCCAGTCCCGTCTCTTGTTACAGTTACCACCGGATTTCGAGTCTGTTCCTTCTAAAAGGCATAGAGTTATCAGACGTGGTACACACACCTCCACTGTTTAGACTTGTGATTCTACAAGGATGAGTATTGAACCGAGTCTTCAGAATACTAGGAGCCCTTCTACTCCCTCGCCTACTATAGTTAATGGCACCCCTTCGACTCCTTCAACCACAATGGTTGTAGTGCCGGAGGTACCTATCATTACTATTGCTCGTTCTATAGTGAATACTCAATCTCTCACCTTGAACACATTTGGGTCTCTTGGTCACTCATCGGGCTATAATGTTTAGTCCATCCCTATGGCCTCTAGTCCTTTTTCCTATGGTATGTCGAATTTTACTTCACAGTTTTCAAACTCCATCCCAATTGTTGGCCCTAATGCTAGCATTTGACTTGGGGGAATTACACCTCCTTATACTCCATTCTCATTTGGTGGTTCTTAGATCCCTCAAACGAATCCTAATATGGGAGGCATTCCTTCTTTTAACCTCGGTTCTAATCCTCTTACTTCTGGGTGGAGCAACCAACCTGGCAGACAAGCTTTTTCTCAAGTTTCGTCCTATACCCTTACCTCCTCAATGTCGATTATGACCAACACGTTTGGCATGGTGAATCCACCTCTATCCTCCGGATTCACACCCCGAGGAGGTCAGTTTCACACCTTGGGAAACCCCCAACCTAAAGCCACTCCGGCTGGGGGAAATTTTTATAACCCCCATCAGAACATTCCTACTGGAATGATTCCCAACCAACCTCTTATGAATAATATTAGAGGAGGGTCTTACAATCCTAAACAGAACCATGATACTTACCAGAACCCTGGATGGGCTGCAGCTCCTTAAACACAATCTTTCTAGGGAGCTTGGTGCCAGATGTCGCAACCCCATCTCCCTTTTTTGGCTACGCTTAATCTTCCAGACTTGTCTAAGTTGATGAACAACCCTGTGTGTCATGATCCTACATGGCCCCCCATCCCCACTAAGCTTCCTTCGGAGATTCTAAAATTTGAAGGTAAGAATGGAGAGGATCCTGGTGATCACGTTACTACCTTTCACCTATGGCGCTCCTCGAATTTCGTTAATAATGTTTCCATTTGGTTAAGATTATTTCAACGCACCCTCATTGGGGTCGATGTGAAATGTTATATCAAGCTACCTAGGGGGACATATGGGACCTTAACCACTTATCGGTTCGTTACGATGTTGGCCTAGAACTTATGTCAACTTTACGCTAGAACATAACCACTCATATCTCGGATCATATCCAGGAGTGGCGTAGATGAAAGAGGTTGATTAAGACCTCCATACTCCCAGCCTTTCTTTTAGAATGGTTCCTTAAGTCTTTGTAGCCTCCTATCTCGAAGGATGTTGCTACATCTAGGGTTACAACTAAGGAAGAAGCGATCTTCAAATCCCAATAGTTAGATCTTATATACGCTCAGTCTGGGATGTTATACCACATTCTTCCGGATGCACCGTGGTCAACCTATGACCCTAGAAAAAATCCTGGACCTCATGCCGATGACATTGTAAGCTTCGCCAATGTAAAATACGGAGACTCGATGACAAGCAATTTGAAAGAGTTGTCTCTAAACTAGTTTGCAGGAGGGCCAACTTTGTCTATGTCTTCCAATACCACTCAATCGACGGATGTAGATTATGTGTAATCGTCGAGCGACCCAAATGGTAACCAACAACCAGGAGGGAATAATAAGAAAGGACATAATAATAATCGTAAGGGTGGGAAATATAAAACAAGTACAATGGTAATAATGAGAAGATGAATAATAATGTTGGAGAGGGGAAGAAAGAGACACGTAAGGTGAACTTTCCATGTAATCTTTGTACAAACAATCATCTTACTCATTTATGCCCCAAACTTGCGGAAGTTGCAAGGCTCTTATTTATACCACACGAGTGATGACGAATCCTTTCCCACATAACCAACACCTGGCCTTGAGCTCCTCAAATGCTGGAAATGCAGTCGGTGGGAGTCAAAACCCGTTGTCGTAAGACGGTGACTATTTTTGTATCAATATGGTTGATGCTAAGGTTCATGTAGCCACTCGATATTGAGATTATAGTTCTTCACAGGCTATACCTGGTCTAAAATATCCTCCTCCTCCTCCAGATATGACTTTACAGACTGAAAAACCAGAGCCACCACCTCGTATTCCGAAAGGAGTACTCAAGTTCTCTACCCATAATCCAAATGCTAGAGCTGCCCGTAATTACTTTACTGTTGAGGACCTGGATCAAACCCCTTGTGCAATATTGGCTCTAGAGGTACTCCAGATGTTTCCTTCACATAGGAATGCCTTGCTATCTGCGTTAGGAGCTCTACATCCTAGTTGCTCGAAAGTTATCAAGTTTGACGTCACAGATGTGAAGCCTCACTTTCCTTACCATGTGGCATTCCAAATCCACGTGGGGTACTCAAAGTATAACATCAAACGTGTGGTTGTTGATAAAGGCGTCGCTACATGTGTGATGTCCCTGATATGTTGGAAATATCTCGACTCTCTGACTCTCTCTCAATCGTCGACCATGTTGACTGCTTTTGACGGTCATTCCTTCTGCCCTCACAGTATTCTTCCTGCCTTTCCGGTCTAGTTAGGTGGGAATACAGTAGAGGTGGATGTTGAGGTAGTTGATGCACCTATTGTTTATAACTTGTTACTAGGACTCAATTGGAACTATGCTATGACTGTCGTCATGTCGTTTGTCTTCCTCACTCTTTGTTTTCCACTCGATGGGAAGATCGTGACGATCGACCAGTTATCCTTTGCGTATGCTAGTCCCAATGCATTTGTTGGACCGTCAATCCCTGTGGTCGAAAATTATCAGCTGATAACTGATAATATCGGTGTCAAAATGTATTCATCCCTTATGGGTACCTTCGACTTCATGGCACCAATTCACCATGTTTACGCCATGTCCAGTAGGCTCGTTTCGTCAAAGACGTTTGTTCCTTTCCGCACTTCCTATTTTAACGATCCTTAGACCATACCTTCGTCGGATTCATCTTGCAAATGTCAGTCATATGCTGGAATGGTCATGCCACTATCAGCATCAGATATTGCATATCAAGTTGTTCTTGACTCTTCCGCCGATCCCGATCCTGTTACCTCGCCTAGAGACGAGCATGATATTGTTCTTAAGCTCGTGTGGGCCAATTCATTGTCTTGTTCACATGACTATCTCGATGAGACTTTTTAGTAATGTCAATCACATATAATCATCAATTTTATTAAACATGTGCATAAAACCCCTTTTACCCGGACAAGTTCTCAAAGACATTATACTAATCTGGAAGCCAAGTTTGGAGGAGAAGTATTATCGGTGAGTAAAACATAAATTCCATCTCTTTTTCGTTCTTCAATATTTATTACCTGCAAAAATGATTTGGTGTAGATTTTGATTAGCAATCTTTCGGCTCTGATACCATGTAAATGTGTTGAACCTTCACATAATAGATCTAGCTAAACAATAATACACACATTTGCAGAGAGAATTGGAGAAAGAAGAAGGAGAGAAAGAATGAAAGAATTCGCATTAACTGTATTCCACACTCAAAGAGTGAATAATTTACAATAGATATAGGATACATGAGTAACTAATGTGCCATAGTGGTGGTCTAGAGTGATCTGGACACACACCAACAGTTACGGGAGTAAACTGCCACCTAGTCTAGTCTCTCGGGCAATTACGAGAGTGAACTGCCACCTAGTCTGAGTTAACTAGTCAAATAGTCTTCAGTTAACTGATTGAACAAAGAGTAGTGACAAGGTAACTCAGGAAATAAAGGGTAATGTGTCAGTCTGGTGATGATCCCAAGGCAAGTGCGCATTATCTGGTGATGATACCAATGTTGCATGGTGACAAAACCAATGCAGCATCTAAACTCAACTCAATTAGTCAAACTGAAGTGTTAACTGAAAGAGAATATTCTCGAGGTGGAATATTATCCCCTAAAATATAGGAGACTGGATAATGACTAATTATGACTAATAAACAAGGAAAACCCTTATGAAAAATAAATCATAGGTGTGTGTGAAGTAACTCCAACAGTTCTAATGCAAGAAGGAAAGCCCCTTGCTTTCGAAAGTTTGGCACTCAAGGGGAAGGACTTACACAAACCCATTTATGAGAAGGAAATGATGTAAATACTACATGCATTAAAGCAATGATTCCCTTACCTAATAGGTAGGAACTTCAAGGTAAAAAAAATATCATGAAATTCTTAAATAATTCTTGGAACAAAGACTATCTTCATAAGAGAAACAAAAATGGGTGGCCAAGATGTTGGGTTATGATTTTGAAATCATATACAAAAAAGGGAAGAAAAATGTTGTAGCAGATGCACTCTCAAGAAAGGATGAATATGTTGAGGCATTTATCTATGTTATCTCTATCATCCAACTTGATTGGATAACAGATGCAAGGGATGAATGGAATAATGACGAAGAAGTGTGGACTCTCATTCAAAGGTTGCAACAGGATTCTAGTGCATTTGATATATTTACATGGAAAAATTATTCACTATGGTACAAATATCACTTATATTTATGTAAGGACTTCCAACTCAAACAAAAGGTACTTTTGGAATTTCACACCTCTCTGGTAGGAGGGAACTCAGAATCTTTGAAAACCTATCACAGGGTCAAGAGGGAATTTTTTTGGGATGGCCTTAAAACTGATGTCCAAAGGTTTGTAGCAGAATGTTTGGTTTTCAAAAAAAATAAGGTGGAAACAATTAAGACCCGGGGTCTTTTACAACCATCAGTCATTCCAAGTCAGCCCTGGGAGGAGGTTTCCATGGATTTCATCATAGGGTTAACATAGTCTAAAGGAAAGAGTGTCATCATGGTGATTGTTGATAGACTTACCAAGTATGCACACTTTTGTGCACTCTCTCATCCTTTCAAATAAAGTACAATTGTTACCACATTCATGGAGACAGTTCAAAAACTACATGGAAGCCCAAAGATTATTGTTACTAACAGATATCCCATCTTCACTAGACATTTTTGGAAATAATTATTTTCTTGTTTGGGTACTCAATTGGCTCATAGGTCATCTTATCATCCTCAATTTGATGGACAAACTGAGATAGTGAACAATTTTTCGAAAGGATACCTTCATCGATTTGTCTCTGATAAACAAAAATAATGGTTCCAGTGGTTACCCTTGGCAGAATAGTGGTATAACACTTCCTTTCATACTGCAACAAAAATGACACCATTTATGGTGCTTTATGGATATCACCCACCATCCATCACTTCTTCTCTAAAATAAAAATATAAGGTTCAAGCAGTGGAAGATTACATAGAGCATCAACAACAAGTTCTCCGACACTTAAATGACAACTTGACCATGGCACAAAATCGCATGAAATAACAAGCAGATCAACATCGTAGCGAAAGAAGTTTTGAAGTAGGGGATTGGGTATTTGTAAGAATACAACCATACAAAAATATGTCCCTCAAGCAAGCTAATAAGGATAATAAATTATCACTGAAGTACTATGGCCCTTATAAGGTGTTGCAAAAGATTGATACTATGGCATACAAATTGGAGTTGCCTGCATCTTCGTGAGTACACCTAGTTTTCCATGTTTCATGCTTAAAGAAGGTTATAAGTGGCAAGATCCCAGTTCAAACTATATTTCTAGAAATTGACAAGGAAGGAAAAATCATATTGGAACCCGAAGCTATCACTAACACATAAATTCACCAACTAAGGAATAGATCAATTTCAGAGTATCTCATTAAGTGGAAGAAATGACCTACTGAAAATTCCATGTGGGAATATGAGTATTTTATACAAAATCATCCAGAACTAATCAAGAGTTGAGGACAAAACTTGTTTGAAATGGAGGTTCATGTTAAGCCATAAATCATGGCACATTACCCCTTAATTGGGGTATATTTCATTAGTATTGTTATTTTATTTATGTTGGGTTGGGTCCATTAGTTGTAATTGTACCTCCTAGTCTCCTAAATATACCAAGGATACCTTTTCATTTTGAATCATCTTGTATTTGTTAATTTATATGATGTATAAAGAGGTTTCCCCCTCGAAGAGGCTTATTATTTGAATTCCTCTCTTTTTCAAGGCGTTGAGCAGTTATTCTGAGGTTTTTATGCTATTTTGATATTTGGTTCTTAACATTGGTAGTGTAGCATGGGCTCACATTCCTGATGAGAAAACAAAAGTTTTACAGCCTAAATGTGTGAAATGCATTTTTGTTAGATATTCAGAAGATGTCAAAGGTTACATACTTCTTCAACCTCATTTCAATGAAATCATTATTAGAAGAGATGTTAAATTTGATGAAAATATCTTGGCCTATGAACCTAATTCGATGTCTGTGCCTTATTTGGATGCTATCCATCCTTGGAATTTGTTCCATATGTTGTTCCTATTATGGTTTCTTCTTCTTCAGATGATGACAATGAGGATGAAAATGCACCTCTGAATGCTCACCTTTCTCCAGTTGAATCCATTGAACCTGAACCTACACCAACACCAACCCTTCTTATATGGGTTTTTTCAACATGAGAAGAAGTTGGTGATATTGTTGGTAATCCTTCAAATCAACATCAGACTCATTCATAGTTTTACTGAGCCTATTCTCTTTTGGCTCAAGTTCTAGAGACTCATGATTCAGAGACATTTTCATAAGATTATGGTCATCCATATTGGTATATAGCAATGAATGAAGAGTGTCACTCTTTAATCACAAATGATACTTGGGATCTTGTACCTCTTTTGAAACGAAGAAAACTTTTCATATGGGTCCATAGAACTAAGTATGCATCAGATGTATGTGTTGAAAGATACAAGGCTTGGTTAGTTTCCAAAGGATTATTTCAATTTGAAGGCATTTGTTGGATATAGGTTTTTTTCATTGATGTCAAAAGGGGGTCAATATGATCAATATTGTATATGGTGTTATGGTGTTGGAATTAATGAAAAGAGTGTCAATAGGGCCATCATCATTGTGAATATGGTATGGTGTTTTGGGAGACATACCACCATCCCCAAATTCTAGTTTTGTGGATAGTATTTGAAGTAGTTTTTGTTCTACCAGGACATCGATATCTTCCATGATGTCTTTACTCCTAAAACTAATTGCAAGACCAAAATAAAAACCCTATAAGCCTAGGTCAAAATATTTACAAAATTGAAAAACGTAAACAAAAACCACCAACTTATCTCTTGAACATAATCTAAGAACTTAATTCCATGGATACTAAATTTTTCCCATAAATATGCAGTAGGGAGTTGCATTATACACACCAAAACAAGGCTCAAACCATAAGGAGGAATGATTAGACTGTGCCCAAATATAATTTACCTACATCCATTATTGTGGATACAAATAATATATGAGTCTCTTCCCAAATCAAATGCAAATTATTTAAAAGTGATGAATTAATTCTCATTTGACCATCGTGAGCCTGTGATAATTAATTCTCATTTGACTGTGATCATTAGATGAATGGACCAAGCCATAGTTATCGTCAAGTTTAGAACTAAATGTTGATAGTTGGATAAGAATGGGAGCACGATCAAATAGCTCGAATTTATTTCTCATATTGAACTAGCATGAAGGTTAAT
This sequence comes from Picea engelmannii, assembly GCA_009831015.1. Lineage (NCBI taxonomy): Eukaryota > Viridiplantae > Streptophyta > Pinopsida > Pinales > Pinaceae > Picea > Picea engelmannii. The sequence continues at coordinate 814,246 of ML779979.1, forward strand.
TTCCAGGGTCAGACCCGAAGATGTAACTTAAATCATCGTTATAATTATTGTGTCTACCGTCAATTGGATCGAACGATCCACATTCACTTCGCATTTTGCAATGGGTGACAAAATTCAACACATATGAAAACACAAATTCATATGGACCATCTATTCAACACTTGATCAAGTCTGGTCCGTTGATTTGATTGGCACATCGGTAAGCATTGTTTGCACTCGCTCTCGGTCACAAGTCGAAGTCACATGGAGTTTTGAAGTAGTTAAGGTGCTAACCGAGATAGCACCTAGTCTTAGGGTGTGGTCACTTGGTGAAGGTAAATAAATACCTCCAGGCTAGTATATAGAATGGGCTTTGTACCTCATTTAAGCTATGGGTCACTATGTTTGGTCTTATGGGAAAAGGGACCACATAGTTAATAAAAGCTCGAAATCTAATCTTTTGAAAGAACTAAGGGCACAATGGAAGTGTAATATTGAAATAAGAAAAGTCGATCCATACCTATGATTGAATCGTAAGAACTAAAAATATGATTAAGATAATTAACTCCTAAAGGTTAGGGTTTATTCAAGAACTGTTAAAAGAATAATAAACAGATTTTAGTACCCAACCATTCCATTGTTGCTACAAGACCTTTTGGCACGTGAAAGAATAAATGATGAACAACTTACAAGGGATTTTAAGTCTTTTAAATTAAATAAAACTTTTAATAATGACAAAATATCAATATTATTTTTAAAATAAATGAAGAAGTGAAATGGTTCATTGTTAAAAGGACACAATGGTTCAATTTCATACATGTTGATAGAATATATAAATAGAAAAATATGGTGAAAGGCAAATGTCTTTGTGGTCTAATTCATAAGATCTAAATAGAATCAGAGTCTAAGAAAGAAACTTGAAAACATTCACATGAAGTGAGGGTGGAAGGGAGGAGCAATGGAGGATTGGAGTTCTCTACTGGTTGGAGCCTAAACAACATGGAGTTGTAGCATCCTTAAGTTGGTTCTTGAAAATAGAGGATTGGATTCATTTATAAGTTGGATCTTGATCTACAGGGAGTTGTGGCCTCCTCAAGTTGGTGTTTGAAAACATGGTATTGGTTTCTCCTTGAGTTGGTGCTCAAAATAAGGGAGATTGGTGTCTCCTACAAGTTGTATATTGTAATTAAAATATAACTTTTATGATTTTTACATTGAAAATTATGTGTATTGTACTTTCTTGTTGATAAATTGTTATGGTTAATAATTTTAATAATTAAATAATTGATTAAAATTGTGAAAAAGAAGCAATATTGATTCAACCCCACCCCTCCCCCCCCCGCCCCCCCTCAATATTGAACAACATTTCAACAATTGATACCAGAGCAAGGTTCCTTCACCATAGTCTAATCACTGGAAGGCGGCTTCCAAGAAATTACAATGGATCAACAAGAAGGAATGTCCTCTAACAGAGCACCATTGTTCAAAGGAAATGACTATGCTTTTTGGAGTGTAAGAATGAGAAGTTACCTTATGGCCCTTGGTTGTGATGTTTATTTATGTGTGGTAAATGGTTATACTGCACCAACGACTGCATCTTCAGACGATGTTGCAATGAAACTCTGCAATGATAATTCAAGGGTTGTTAATGCAATTCTGGTGGATTATCAAACTCTATATTTGTAAAATTGATGCATTGTAAATCAACAAAATAAATTTGGGACAAACTTAGAATCGCGTATGAAGGAGATGGAAAATTTAATCAAGAAAATATTCAAACATACAAAGGGAAGTTTGAGAGTCTGAAGATTAAAAAGGAAGAAAACATTACAGAATATCTTCAAAGAGTGGATGAAATTGTCAATTCAATCAGAGCACTGGGAGAAGAGTTAAAAGATAAAATTATTGTCCAAAAGGTGTTGATATCATTACCAATGAGGTATGATGCCAAGGTTTATTCCTTGGAAGATAGAGAGGACCTTGACAAACTTACAATGGATGAACTTCATGGGATTCTTATAACCTATGAAATGAGGATAGGGAAAGAAAGGCCATCAAAAAGGGAAACAACTTTTAAAGCATCAAAAGATACAAAAAATCATGATCATGTGCCAAATAAAAATCACTCAAAAATATAAGATGAAGAAGAGGATAACTTTATAAGGAAACTCAAGAAAGGGTCTGGGAAATACAAAGGGAAGTTACCTCTCAAATGTTTTAACTATGGAAAAATTGGGTATTTTGCCTCCAAATGTCCATATCCCAAGAAGGAGGATAGTGATGACGAAGAAACTTATAGCCATAAAGAACTTGAAAAGAGAAAAACTGGAAATAAGAAGAAATTATACAAGAAAAAAGAAAAAAAAAATTACTCCAAAGAAGATTGTTTATTAAGGTTGGTTGTCATTGATGTCAACCCTTGAAGAAATCCCTGTAGCACAAAGGTTTGGGTAATGGACCCAATATTG
>ML779979.1:825841-838536 GCA_009831015.1 Picea engelmannii
AGACAAGTAGTTGATGAGTTGGCACATACATGAGGTGTATAGTTGATGATGTTGGTACATATTGATGAGCCATAGTTGATGAGTAGTTGAAACATGATTGGTACATACTTGGTACATGGTTGGATGCACTTTTTTATGGTACAGGTTGATTACAGGTTGGTGCATAGTTGGTGCACTTGTTTATGGTACAGGTTGATTACAGGTTGAGGTACAGGTTGATGCATGGTTCAGATTTATTGGTATAGGTTTATAGCACTATATCTCATAGTGATAGTGTGGCAGTGGTTCCATCATTCTACTTCTACTTCAGGGTGGCAGGACGGGGCAAGGACAGGTGGTTGTAGCCACCTTCCGATTGTATCCAGAGAACAATGGGGGTTGTAGCCTCCTTCTAGTTGTAGCCAGAGAATTGGGGAGTTGGAGCTTCCCTCGGGTTGTAGCCTGAAAAACTAGGGGGTTGGAGCCTCCTTCCAGTTGTAGTTGGAAAACAAAGGAAGTTTATGCTTCCAATGAATGTAATTCTTCAAGACATATAAGAAAAAGCATTCTGTGGTTTTCTCCTGATTTGGGTTTCCACGTAAAACACTGGTGTATTGTGTATGTGTGTGATTGTTTATTTATTATTGTTCGTTATTGGATAATAATTCTACATTGATATAACATTTGAAGAAAAAGGATTATAATTACACTATTACTGATTCACCCCCCTCTCAGTAATCCAACAAAGACAATAGTTCATCTGGCATGAGTGAAGATGACGAGATAGAAATTTTATTTATGGGCATAGAAACTCAAAATAATGTTGTTGATGATTATTTTGGAAATGAAGGAAACTCTGAAGTTGAAGGAGAATTAGATCTTGAAGAAGAACTTATTATTGCTCTCGAAGAACTGAGAAAATATAAAAGGAAGAATAAATCATTAAGAGAACAATTATTAGAATGTGAAGAAGAACAAAAATCAAGAGAGAAGAAAGTTTCAAAAACCATCAAACAATCAAAACAAATCATCAACGATTTGAATATTCAACTCCAAGAAGCTAAAATAATTGAATAAGTCATAAGTAAACAACTCAATAAAAAACAACAAGACTGTGAAAAACTAGAGGCTAAAATTATTTTTCTTCAAAGGGAACTTAAGAAAGGAACCAACCAATCAAGATTTGAAAACAATTCAAAAATATTGAATGATATTCTTAATAGTCAAAGATCATCAAGCAATAAGACAATATTGGGTTATGATCAAAATAAATCTAACAAAGGATCTAACTCTACATCTCAGAAAACTGATAAAAATCCAAAAAGTTATGCATCTGCTCTTCAAAGCTCTTTCAAAAAGGAAGAAAGAAAGATGAAGATTGATTCTAATCAATAGAAATTTTATTTCCCTTTAAAAGAAAATGAATATAAAAGGAATACAACTACAACTCCCCCAAAAAGGTATCAACATAATTTTCTTGGATATTACTTCTCTTGCAATAATTTTGGACATAAAGCATTACATTGTAGAGATTATGGAAAGAACATAAAGCAATACATTGTAGAGATTATGGAAAGAACAATCATAAAAAAATTCAAATATATGGTTATAAGAACAACAAGAATAATAATAATCAAGGGAATAGAAACTATAATTCATTCTCTCCATTGTAATACTACAATGTTGAATGCTACAAATGAAACAATTATGGTAACAAAGATAGTTATTGTAGACTACCAAAGCATCCCATGAATATTTCCAACATACGAGAATAAAATCATAAAAAGACATTGAAATAAAAAGAGACAAATTGTAAGGTAGCCTTATATGATAAAAATAAAAGAATTCAATGGTATGTTGATAGTGGATGTTCAAATCATATGACAGGAGATCAAGACAAATTCTTCAATCTGAAAAATAAAGAAAAATAAAGGGTCACTTTTGGAGATGATGTATCTGCCAAGATACTTGGAAAGGGTACAATCAGTCTGGGAAATAACAGAGCTAAAGTAGAAAATGTACTATTAGTTGAAAATTTGAAACCTAATCTCCTCAGTGTGAGCCAAACATGTGATCAAGGACACATATATTTGACTCTAAAAGATTTGAGATTAGAAAAGAAGGTTCAAAAAAATTAGTGGTTGTTGCACCAAGGACACCAATGTATATATCTCATAGAAGAAGAAGAAAAATGTTTCATAAGCCAAATAGATGAAATTTGGCTATGACACAGAAGAATGGGACACATAAGCTTCAATAATTTGATAAAAATTAGTAAAAAGGAAGTTGTGAAATATATGTCAAATATTATTAAGCCTTCAAACTATGTTTGTAATCACTGCCAACATGGAAATAAAACAAAAGCAATATTCAAGACAAAATAATATTGTACATCAAAACTATTAGAACTTGTTCATAATGACCTATGTGGCCCAACAAGAACTAAAATAATACAAGGTGAACATCATTTTATTTATTGATGACTATACAAGAATGACCTGGGTATCCTTTCTCAAAGAGAAATCAAAAGCATTTGAAGTTAAAGTCTTCAAAGTACATGTTGAAAATGAGACTGATCTCAAAATAAAATTCCTAATATTAGACAATGGAGGGGAATTTACCTCAAATAAGTTCAACAAGTTTTGTGAAACTCATGGAATTAAAAGACACTTTTCATCTCCAAGAACTCCTCAACAAAATGGATTTGCTGAGAGGAAAAATAGAACTATTCAAGAAGCATCCAAAACTATGTTAAGTGAAGCCAAACTCCCAAATATCTATTAGAGATAAGTAATGTATACAATAGTGTACATACTTAACATAGCACAACTTAGAGTCAACCATGACAAGACACCATAAGTGTTGTGGTTTGGCATGCCAACATCATTCAAACACTTCAGAGTCTTTGGGATCATATGTTATATTAAGAGAGATGATGATAACCTAGGAAAATTTGCTTCCAGATCATATGAAGGGATATTCCTTGGTTACTCATCCAACAAAAAGGCCTACAGATTCTATAACCCGGGGTTGAAAAAATTCTGGAAAGTGAAAATGTAAAAGTGGATGATCTAAAACCAAGAAGAATCAAATATCAAGATAATGTAGATGAAAGGAAAATAAATGAAGAAGAAGAAGAAATTAAATAAATACAAGAAGATGAATCACAAAGTGAATAAGAAAATGAAGAGGAAGCATCACCAAGACAAGAGTCAAATGCACCATCAAGAAGAGTACAAAGAAATCATCATGAAAGTCAAATCATAGGCAACAAAAGTGTTGGAGTTGAAACAAGAACAAGGCCAACATATGAATCAGAACAAACAATGCTCTTCCTAATAGAACCCAAAACATCTGTAGAGGCCAACAAAGATGAATACTGGATCAAATCCATGAATGAAGAACTTGATCAAATAGAGAAAAATCAAACCTGGGAGCTTGTCCCAAGACCAAAAGGCAAAAATGTGGTAGGGACCAAATGGATTTTAAAAAATAAAGTTATTGAAGATGGTCAAGTTATAAGGAATAAAGAAATATTGGTGTGCAAAGTATATGCTCAAGTTGAAGGGATTGACTTTGAGGAAACATTTTCCCCAGTAGCCAGATTATAAGTTATCAGAATGTTCTTGGCATTTGCATGTTTTAAAAACTTTAAAATATATCAAATGGATGTCAAATCATCATTCTTAAATGGAAATTTAGAAGAAAAAGTTTATATAGAACAGCTTGAAGGATTTATATTATTAGAGAATCAACACTGTGTTTGTAAATTAAATAAAGCATTGTATGGTCTCAAACAAGCTCTCAGAGCATGGTTTTCAAGACTTGATAGTAATCTACAACAACAACGATACAAAAGAGAATATATTGACAACAATCTTTACACTAAAATTGAAAATTAGAATATGATTATTGTTGTAGTGTATTTGGATGATACCATCTTCGAAAGTAATTTGAACCCTCTAAGCAAGAAATTTGCTACAGAAATGAAAAAATAATTTGAAATGTCATTGATTGGTGAACTGGAATTCTTCATAGGTTTACAAGTCTCACAATCATACAAAGGCATATTCATATCTCAGACCAAATACATTAAAGAAATGTCGAGGAAATTTCAAATGGAATATTGAAAACCTATGAGCACACCTACAATTACAAGATGCAAACTAAGCAAAGATGATGAATAACTAAAGGTGGACCAAACCATGTACATATCAATGATTGGTATCCTATTATATGCAACAACAACAACAAGACCATATATCATGCAAGTTGTAGGATTAGTGGCCAGATTTCAATCTTCACCTAAAGAGACACATATGAAGGCAATTAAAAGGATTTTTAGAAATACCAAAGACACCTTGGATTTTGGATTATGGTATCCAAAAACATAAGACTTCACATTAACTGCATATACTTATTCATATTAGGAAGGAAGTATTGATGACAAAAATATCACTAATGGAGGAGAATTTTTCCTAGGAAAATGTCTTGTGTCATGGCTAAGTGAAAATCAACCCTCCATATCACTATCTATAGCAGAACCTGAATATATTGATGATGTCTCATGTTTCACTCAATTAATTTGGATGAAACAAACTCTAGCAGACTTACAAGTAAAGTACGTTCATCCAATTATTCTTAATTGTGACAATACCAGTGCTATAAACCTTTCTAAAAATCCCATCATGCACTCGAAAACCAAGCATATCCCAATGAAATTTCATTTTTTAAGGGAACAAGTCTCTCAAAAAATTGTTAAAGTGGAATATGTGGATACTAAAGAACAGTTTGCAAATATATTCACAAAACCTCTTCTCGAAAGTACTTTTGAAAACCTTATATAGAAATTGGGGGTAATCTCCATACCTAATTGAATTGCACAAGCCCCATCATAAAAAGAGTACATGGACAAGTGGAGCATAACCTCAAGTGGAACATTGAAATATCCCTTCTTCCATTGCTATCAAAGGGGGAGAATAAATAGTAAAACCCAATTAAGATTGAAAATAAGGGGTTTTTACTTTGTTTCCATCAATGCTAAAGGGGAATAATGTTGGATATATGGTGGTGTATTTAATGTCAAAAGGGGGTCAATATGATCAATATTAGATATGGTGTTATGGTGTTGGAATTGATGCAAAGAGTGTCAATATGGTCATCATCATTGTGAATATGGTATGGTATTTTTGGAGAGATCCCACCATCCCAAAATTCCAGTTTTGTGGATATTATTTGAAGAAATGTTTGTTATATCTAGTCCATCACTATCTTCCCTAGTGTCTTTACTTCTAAAATTATTTCAATCCCAAAATAAAAACCCTACAATCCTAGGTTAACATATCTACAAAATTGAAAAACATAAACAAAAACCACCAACTTATCTCTTGAACGGACTCTAAGAAATCAATTCTGTGGATGCTAATTTGTCCCAATATTCAATAGGGGATTACATTATATACACCAAAACAACGCTCAAGCCATAAGGAGGAACGACTAGACTGGTGCCCAAATATAATTTACCTACATCCATTACTATCGAGACAAATAATATAGGAGTCTTCTCCCAAATCAAATGAAAATTATTGAAAAGTGGCAAATTAATTCTCATCTAACCATCATGAGTTCAATGTGATCATTATATCACTGGACCAAGCCACATGTATCATCAATTTTATATCTCAACGTTGATCGTTGGATTAGAATGGGAGCATGATCAGATGGCTAGAATTGATTTCGCATATTGAACTAGCACGAAGGTTAATTTCTAGGGCTGGAACAAAAGGTGTAACTTAAATCCCCTTTTATAATTATTGTTTCCATTGTGAATTGGATCAAATGATCCATGTTCACTTCACGTTTTGCGATGGGTGACCAAAGTCAACACATACGAAAACATGAATTCATATGGATCATCCAATCAACACTTGACCAAGTATGGTCCATTGATTTGATTGGCACATAGGTAAGCACTATTTTCACTCACTCTCAGTCATACATCAAAGTCATATGGAGTTTTGAAGTAGTTAAGCAATATTGTATTCACTCTATTATTCATTTCTTTCCGCTCATAAATTCAGATCAGTTATGCCTTCCACAAATTGACCTACCTTGATGAACAACATGGTACAAATGGATGCCACATCAACCCACATTACTCACACATGATGGTATATACACATGTGGACTTTCAAGAAGATTCTAGAAGGTCCAAAACCTTATCACTAATTGAGGGTTGAGGATACAAAAACCCTAACCATAAACGATTATCTGGTTATGTTAAATACCAGGCTGCTAGGAGGAGAAGGGGTTATGTTAGCACTAGAAGTCACCTTCATATTGTATTGAAGGTAAGCCCAGTACCCATCAGTTTATATTTCACATGTAATTGAGTTTTGAGTGGTCAAATGGAGAAAACTCAACAATAATAGCATTCTAACTCAGAAATCTAGACTAATGTTCACCAGCCATTGAGGTCTTGAATCAAATTCAGCCAGTAAGTTGGAGTAAGGGTGAATAGGAGGAAGATTTAGTGAGAAATGTGTAGAGTTCTACTATGAACATCCGATTTTCCAGAAGCCTAAGGAGGAAAAACTTAAACACAAGGCCCTCTTGGATTCAAATTTCAAGGAAGGTGAAAGAAATCATAACAATACTATAATCAAACATTTATCATAATACAGTTACAACAATCCATGTGAATCAATCAAACATGAACTCTCTCAGTATCAAAGGAAAATAAGATGGAGTAAGAAAGTTGACTTAGATTAATCAAAATGTCTCAAAAAATAAATACATAACCAGAGAACCAGTTGTTCTCAATCAAAACATTACAATAATAGGGAGCCTAGCTTAACCATTCGACCTTTACAAAATATCAAAACTTCCTACATATAAGCAGAACTGATGCAACCATCATGAGTGTAATCGGATTGTTGCATTCAAAGTTTTCAGTCGGGGTCTGCTCTGTCAGACTGTGCAGACAGTCTTCTGTTGTCAGACATGAGCTCTAAATATTCCAGTCTTTCTGGATTTCCATTTATGTGATGAGATGAGGTTTCAACCACCTCCCTCAGTTTCAATAACTACCTTCATCAAGATCAGAATGGGGCCTGACATCCATGAATATCCAAGCGACACCAATGATTTTCTTCACGTCAATCCTAACGCCTCGAGGCCATGAAAATATTCTTTTGTGGCCAATACGGGCGCAACAGGTGGCTCAAATTAATTTGATTTGAGGGTGGTTTGAATGTGAAAACCCAAACATTTTCGTTTCCCTTTGGAAATCGTGGGTAGAATGCCACATGATTTACAACAAGATGCTCCTGAGTTCAGATCTGAATCACTGTCTGATTCCAATGAGATATGCTGCAAATTCTTGTGATACCATCTGACTCCACAGGGAATGGCATTCTCCCTGCGAGCTTCCAAGAATAAGTAGTTCCAGTGCTTTAGATGTTGGGTTATGGAGTCTGGCTCAAAACATTTCGTTGAAGGCCGACATGTACACTATTCTACTTATAAAAGGAAAACAAACACACATGCTCTAGAAGGAGTTTATTTATGTACAAATCCTAAGGTAAGTGACTTTTATAATGGCTTAGGTGAAGGCAAACTTCCACCATAACCATTCAAATTGTTTGATAATTGAATCCTTCACTTCACTACAAGTGATCCATAAAAAACAAGGAAAGTGTGGCAGCTGACTAATTTCATCCTTATGATCGCCCATATAACCTTCAAATGCTGATAAAAAGATCAAGCTTGCATGCTCCAAAGCATTTGGAAAATGTAACACTATGTACTCATTGTCAGGGTCATGAAATTGAAGGCAATGCATGATTAACTTATGAAAGGTTACCTTAACTATTTCAAAACTGTTGACAGATTGTTGGATGTCCTCAATAGGCACACTTGCTTGAATGACAGACATAGGCATCTATGGGTCAGAAGGTTGCTTACTGTGAATTGTAGGTACGAGTGGAAGAAGGATGGATGTAGGTGGATGTTGATACATTGATGACTACAAATTTACTTCTGGATGTGTATAAACGATCTCTTCATGTGCCTCAACTAAGGGTTGCTCCTGATCAAAAAATTGGGTTATGTCTTCTGTGACAAGGCCAACCTCTTCATCATCCTTATTGTCTTCATAGTGATCAAATATAAGATAATCTTTCTACTCATCATCACTAAAATATTTATCAAAAATAGGATGCCCTTCACATCCATGATCAACCTTTAAAACAATAATTTCATCAAGAATATAATTGTTAAAAATATTCATTTTAGGAACAATAGTAATTGTTGCTTCTAGTTGTTCATACACATGATTTTCATCAAGACAATGTTTCTCATTGATACCTTCTTTGAAGACAAAATCATCCACAGTATTTCCTTCATAGGGACAACAAGTAAAACCCCCCTCATGTTCAGAGTTGATATGATACTGACCTTGAATCCTGCCACAAGATCGGAGGTTCTCCTCCACTTCCTTAGGATCCATGAAAAACGGTGATAAAGATGTAGATTTTCTTTCCCTGAGATAAAAAACAAGGTCAGAGTGTTGAGAAACTATGTAATACAACATGGCAACAATCTCAGAAGGTTTAATTTCCAGGGGCAGGCTGCAATACAAGTTATGAAACCTTCGATTAAAAGTAGACAAAACTTCCCTTTTTCCCCTTCTCAAAGTAGTGAACTCATGTAGGTATTGATCAAATGACTTGTTCTCACCCCAATAACTTAAAAATGCATTGCATAATTCAACCCAGGAACCAATGGAGTCAGTTCCCAAACCCTTAAACCATACACCCGCATCTCCTAACAAGGATTTGGAAAACAACCTCATGGTAACATCCTCATAAATTATCTCAATGCAATCAATAAAGTTCTCAAAAGCCTCCACATGCCTCACAGTTGTAACATGATCCTCTCCAGAAAAATGGGGAAAGTACTTAAAGAAATCAAGAGGATAAGGATGAATATGATATGGAAGCTTTAAAGGTTTAAATAGCTTGTCTCTGATTCTAGTTTGAAAACTAGTGGGTTGAATATGAGGCTTATCACACTGATGTAAAGGATCAATAGTAACAAGAGGATTTGATGAGAGTTGAGGAGGTTGTGGATCAGTTTCAACCTCCTCGGGGCTGCAAGGGTGATTGAGTTCAAGAGGGGTTTCAATATGAAGCTCATCTTTATGAGTAGGTAGAGCTGAGGATATAATATCAGCATCTACAACACAAGCAGAAAGAAGGTCTTCTTCTTCCATGGATGGATATATAAAGGAATGTTGGTGATCAACCGAATAAACAAAACACAATATGATCCTCTTTATATGTGAAGGGAAAAACAAAAATGAGCTGATAAAGAATAACAAAAGTTCATGAAGAAAGCTCATAAGATGATACCTATTCATTCCCTTCATCTTTCTGTTAGTAGGATCCTCCCCAGTGGAGTCTTTGATCATGGAGTTGCTAGGTAGATGATTACAGTAATTTTTTTGTATCCCTCTCAAGTCTACCATCAAGAGTTGGATCTATGTCATTCTTCCCAGGGAGCTCTTCAAGTTGCTCAAATCTGTCCTCGGCAATGGTGCTAGAAATGTTAGCACTAGAAGTCACCTTCAAATTGCATTGAAGGTAAGCCCAGTACCCATCAGTTTATATTTCACAGGTAATTGAGTTTTGAGTGGTCAAATGGAGAAAACTCAATAATAATAGCATTCTAACTTAGAAATCTGGACTAGCGTGCACCAGCCATTGAGGTATTGAATCAACTTCAGTTAGTAAGTTGGAGTAAGGGTGGGTAGGAGGAAGATTTAGTGAGAAAGGTGTAGAGGTCTGCTATGAACATCATATTTTCCAGCAGCTTAAGGAGGAAAAACGTAAACACAAGGTCCTCTTGGATTCAAATTTCAAGGAATTGAAAGAAATCATAACAGTACTATAATCAAACATTTATCATAATACAGTTACAACAATCCATGTGAATCAATCAAACATGAACTCTCTCAATATCATAAGAAAATAATATGGAGTAAGAAAGCTGACTTAGATTAATCAAAATGTCTCAAAAAATAAATACATAACAAGAGAACCAGTTGTTCTCAATCAAAATATTACAATATCAGGGAGCCTAGCTCAACCATTCCTCCTTTACAAAATATCAAAACTACCTATATATAAGCAGAACTTCTGCAACCATCAAGAGTGTGATCGGATTGCTAAATTCAAAGTTTCCAGTCAGTGTCTACTCTGTCAGATTGTGTAGACAGTCTTCTATTGTCAGACATGAGCTTCAAATCTACCAGTCTTTCTGGCTTTCCATTTATGTGCTGAGACGAGGTTTCATCCACCTCCCTCAATTTGTATAACTTCCTTCATAGGGATCAGAACGGGGCTTGACATCCATGAATACTCCAGGCGGCACCAACTATTTTCTTCGGGTCAATCCTGACGCCTCAAGGCCATGCAAATCTTCTTTTGTGGCTAATATGGGTGCAACAGGTGGCTCGACTTAATTTGATTTGAGGGTGGTTTGACTGTGCAAACCCAAACATTTTCGTTTCCCTTTGGAAATCATGGGCATAATGCCACATGATTTACAACAAGATGCTCCTGAGGTCAAATCTGAATCACCGTCTGATTCCAATGAGATATGCTGCAAATTCTTGTGATAATAGGTTCCATTCATTAGCATTGTACTTGTTCCATAGTTGAGCTTAACATCTAGGAGTTTATTTGAGAGTATAAAAAAGAGGAACAAGATGTTGTAGTATCCATTTAGGACAAATTGTTAAAGGAAACTCCATATTGAGTGCCTATTTCTTTGTATTTGCATTTCATCACTGAAGAAAAGAGAGAATATCGTAGGTCTCACCTTCTATCTGGTTTTTCTCCCATATTGGGTTTCCCATGATACATCTTGTCTTCATTTTTGTGGATGGTGTGCTCTTTTACTTATTCTCTAATTTTTGTATTAGGTTATTTTTCATAATTTGTGAGATAAGATAGTGATAATAAATCTGAGATCTAAGGAAATAAACATGCATTAATAAAATATTTTAGTATAATACTAGATCTATTGTGAGGAACTGTTCTAGTGAAATATCTTTGACAATTTAAATATTATATTGGTATCATGAACTAGTTTTCTTTGGGGTATTTATGAAAAGTTGCAGGATCGAGGAATTGGCTTAAGAAGGAAGCCATAGAACCCTATCCATGGCAGATGATTTAGTTCATAACAATCCTTAGGATGCAAAAAAAGAGAGATTTTCAAGGTTAGAAGAGAAAGATGTTGATATCTCTCATGACATGGCCCTCCTCACGATGACTCTAGAAAATAAGCTCATAACTTTTGGGGAGGTTGGTGGATTTAAATCAGAAGATGGATCTACTGAGAAACCAAGACACAATGAATGCCTAGAAAAGGAGTCGAGAAAATATCCCAAGAAAGAGAAACCAAGGCACTCCTTCACAACCTCTATTTAAAATGGAAGTGAAAGTGGACACCAAACCCTATCAAGGTGAGATCGATGTTGTTAGGTTGAATCATTGGTTGCAATAGTTAGAAGTGTATTTCAGTGTCCATAACATAGATGTAGAGAATAATATTTCATTATTCGATTGAAACTAGAGGGCCATGCATTAACTTAGTGGGAAATCCACATAGATATATTTAGGTTGGAGGCTGATCCACCAATAACTAAGTGAGATGATTTTAAAATATTCATCAATTCCCAATTCTACCCTATTGGGTATGTATAAGACCAATGGATAAATTGGAATCACTTTAGGCAATGGAAACAATAGAGTGTACAAGAGTACACCACCAAATTCAGGAATATGGAGATCATGTTGGGTATCTCTCCTAAGAACCCATATGTACTCCTCAAGTATATGGGGGTTCTACATAGCCATTTGTGAAATCAAGTGATATTTTTCAAACCAAGGACAATTGATGAGGCATGTGTGCAAGCACAATATTTAGAGAACATAGGAGATAAGAAACGACATCCAAGTAGTTCTAAACATAAATACCACCAAGATGCTTCCAAAGAGGGGATAGAAGAAGTGGAAAGGAAAAGATAAGAAGAGATAAGAAGATGATAGCCACTACACATTAGTGAAAGGATCCAAACAACGATTGCAACCATGCCAATATTGATGGTCACACCAAAGATAAGTGTTGGAACATACATCTGGATTTGAATCCAAAGAACCGTAAGACGGATGCCAAGAAGAAGAACCTACTAGGAAAGGATTCATGAAACTAGGTAGAGAGCAACTTGGATGTGGATGATAAAAAAAAAATTACTTCAATAGAAGGAGGTGAATCTGAGTATCCTTCATCACAAGGAAGAGAAGGAAATTAAAAAACCCTTCCATATTAAGATCCAAGTAAAAAATACCAAGGTGGATGCTTTATTTGATTATGACTCACAAGCCAAATTCATAGTAGATGATTTGGTCAACAAGCTTGGGTTGGAATTTCATGATCATCCAAGCCCATACCCATTGGGATGGGTGAATAAGGATGCAGATATCAGAGCCACTAAATAGTGTAAGATCAATTTTTCCATAAGTGCATATTTTAATGATGAAGTGGAATTATATGTAGTACCCCTTGATGTGTGTGGTGTAGTGTTTGGAAGCCCCTACATGTATATAAGGGATGTTATATTCATGTGGAGAGAAAACCAATACTAG
>ML779979.1:862939-880642 GCA_009831015.1 Picea engelmannii
AAGATCCTTCTAGAAGCGGAAGCTTCTATTAGGTCTTCTTACATCCGCCTTATTCTATTTTATTGAAAGGTCTTATTAATATTGACCTTTATTACATCCGAATACATTGATATACCTATGTGCGGGTTAGGACCTTAACACAACCAGTGGAGTCTCCCCACCATCCTCAAGTTTGACTCCTAATAGGAAAGGAGTCGGAGCAGACTTGTATTATATCATGTGAAATCTCTCAAGGAGATCTCGTGCATACTTGGCCTGAGACAGTTTGATGCCTGATGCATCTTGACTAATCTCAAGTCCAAGGAAGAAGTGTAGCGGACCCATGTACTTCATCAAAAACCTGTCATGTATAATCCTATTGACTGCAACAATCATTGAATTCGAGCAACCAGTGATTAACAAATAATCAACATACAGAACTAAGAGTAGAAGTGAATCAACTGTCCTGAGCATGTAGACATTTGGGTCTGATTTACAATGTACAAAGTTCCCTGACAACAGGTAGGAGTTCATCTTGGAATACCATGCCCTCAGAGCCTGCTTGAGGCCATAAAGGTACTTCTTCAGTAGTCAAACCAAAGATGAGTCCTGCATAAATCCCTGGGGCCGCTCCATATAGATCTTCTCAAAGAGATCATCGTGAAGAAATGCATTCTTCATGTCCATATGATGGAATTCTCATCCCTTAGCTGCTACAATGGCAAGTACCAATCGTATGGAATCCATCTTCTCTACTGGAGTGAAGGTCTCATCATAGTCAATACCATGAACCTGCTGAAAGCCTTTGGAGACAAGCCGGGATTTCTATTTGCTAATTTGTCCATCCGCTACGCTCTTTGTCTTGTAGACCCATCTGCATATGACAAGTTTCTTCCTAGAAGGAAGGGGAACCAGATACCAAGTCTGGTTCTCGAGGAGGGATTTGTACTCCTCCTGCATGGTGGATTCCCAAAAGGGATTTCCAGCAGCCTCGCCATAATACTGTGGATTTGAAGACTGAACCAAGAAAATATGCCAAGAAGGAAATGGTTCAGTGGCAGTGAGTGCAAAAAGAGGCTCTTCAAAATCAGATTGAGCCCTCCTAGTATCGGTTGGATCCCAATGAGATCCCCTGCATTTTGAAGAGTAGTTTGTGCCCACTTGGGCCTCTGCTCTGGCTCTGCAACTGCATCTGGATGCTCTGACTCAACATCTGATTGTACTGACTCTAAATCTGAATCATTTGAGTCCTCTGAATCAAAACTCTTGTATGAAGAAGAGTCGGCATGTGCATGCTCATCATCTCAGACAGGTGGAAGAATGAAGGTGTCTGCATGTGGCTGTTGAGGTGCATGCAAGACACTTTCCTCGAATTGGACACTACACTCAATGATGATTCAGGTCGAGGAAAGATTAATAAGCCTATATCCCTTCACATTGTCGGGGTATCCAACAAAAATACACTCAGTGCTATGTGGATCAAGTGCCTTCCTCTTTTCAGAGGGAATCTGGGCCCATGCACGTGAACTGAAAATGCGAAAGTGGGTCACTTCCGGTTTGAGGCTGCTCCAAGCCTCATAGAGGCTCTTATCCTTGACAAATCTATGGGGAGATTTTTTTTTGATGTATGTTGAAAAATTAAGTTCTTCAACCCATAGTCTCCATGGTAGTGACTTTGCATGCAACATGCAAGATGCCATCTCCTTTAGAGATCCGTTTTTCTTCTCAGCAACTCTGTTTTGCTGTGGAGTATAGGGAACTATGTGTTGCAGCTAAATCCATGCCTCATGGAAAATATTATGGATCTCATGATTTACTTATCAGGTCGGAGGACTTTGATCTTCTTTCCGGACTGTGTCTCAACCAAGGCTTTGAAATCTTTGAGGTGTTCAAAGACCTCAGATTTTTTCCTGAGAAAGTAGATCCATGTAAAATGTGAGACATCATCAACAAAAAATTAGAACAAACCTCGCTTTGTTTATGGATGGATGCGGAAAAGGACCCATAAGGTCACTTTGGATCAGATCTAAAGGTGTAGAAGCTCGCTGAGACTTTCCTTTGTCGAATTTCTCTTGAGGGTGTTTTCTAAGAACACATTCATCACATACTCCCTTGGAGAAATGGATGTCTAGTAGACCATCAACCAATATTTTCTTGCTAAGTTGTTGCATGTATTTGAAATTCAAATGTCCAAACCTTTTGTGCCATATCCTACTACTTTTATCAGCATGAGTAAGCAGTAAAGCAGAATTAGGTTCAATGAATTTAGAAAATGTATACAATCTAGATTGATGATTTACCTCACCGGTAGCAACCTTGGAGTTGGTTTGCATGTCGTAGATATCCACAACATTTGGTGTGAATATGAATTTATTTCCAGTGCTAGAATTCATCATCTGATACAAGGAGAAAAGGTTGATAGAAAGTTTGGGAACATGCATCACATTCTTGAAGCTTCCTTTGGTGAGTTCAATCCTTCCTTTGTCGGTGACTTCGATAGAAGAGTTATCCCACATCATAATAGGATGACCTTTGCATGCATCCAATGAAGAATATACTGCTTTTGAGGAAGCCATGTGATGTGATGTTCCTAAATCTACAATCCAAGCATCGAGAGAGGAGTTGATGACAATCAAGGCATGGCTAGAATTGTCTTTCTTGGGATTCAGATATTTTGGCTTCTTCTTCTTCTTGGTACCCTTGGGGATGCGATCTCCAAGGTTGTTTTTCTGAAGTATTTGAGTCATTAGGTCTATTTTATTTTTCATGCATGTGGATTCTGGATGGAATCCTTTGTGACAGTATGTGCATTTATCTCCTTTTCTTCCCTTTTCCCCTTTGGATCCGGAGGCATCGGTAAATGGTTTTGTGTACCCTTCCTTCTTCGGATGTGCACGAGATTTTCATTTATCTTTATCTTTATATTTCTGATATTTGTGGCTGCCATATTGCATAGTGAGTGCATGCACCCTTGGGCCTTTGATTGTGCCCATGTTGATGAGCTTGGTTTGCTCTTGTGTCATGGATTTGATAAAGTCCTCAAGAGAAGGCATCTTCCAGGTGGATCCAGAGGCGAATCTGACATAATGGAATGTGGATATGAATACAGATAATTCAGGACCAAGTTTGGAGAGAATGGTGAGAATCATTTGTTTCTCCTCCTTAGATTTATCAACAACCCTGCAAGCTTTGAGTTGCGACAGTAAATCCTTGAATTTTGTAAAGAAATCTTGGATATTGTCAAAGATTTTTGGATCCAATGTGAGTTGATCCACCTCCCAAATGTGTCCCCTCATCTCATCCTGTTTTCCAAAGATCCCTTCCAAGGTGATCCAGGCTTCATTGGAATTCTTATAGGAAGATATGTGAAAAAGGAGATCGGGAGAAATAAGACTGCAAATTGTTTCAAGTGCCTCATACATGCAATTTAAGTACTTGGATTTTTCTATGGATGATGTCAGTTCTATATTTGTATTCAAGGTTAACCTATACAACCCTCTAGTTCATATATGTATGGCTATTTTCTCCTTCCATGAAAAATAGTTGTAAGGTATAAGAATGAATTCTTTTTGGAAATCCATCTTTCTGTTGTCTTCAATCTTTTGTACCTGCAAAAAAAATTAATGTAGCTTTTGCTTAGCAGTCTGTCGACTCTGATACCATGTAAATGTGTTGAACCTACACACAATGTATCTAGCTAAACAATAATACACACATTTGCAGAGAGAATTTGAGAAAGAAGAAGAAGGAGAGAAAGAATGAAAGAATTCTCATTAACCGTTATGAATAATGAATAATTTACACATGCTATACTCTGTATAAGTCAATGAGTGTGCAATGGAGGAGAACCAATGTGTCATAATGGTGGTATAGAGTGATATGGAAACACACCAATAGTTACGGGAGTGAACTGCCACCTAGTCTAGTGTTATTGGATAAATCGGTGAATGCGGACATAAACTAATCTTCCTAGATCCACTTGGATATAGAACAAAACAAGACAGGACATGACGCTTTCCCTAGGTTTCCACCATTGAATTTACTACCAAAGAAGGAATAGATGACATATCTTTAGAGATCACTTCCTTATATCTTTGTTGTCCTTGATTCACTCCGGTGCTCTTGTGAGATCATATCTGCAATGACACAAACCAACCAGAGTGAAATAAACAATTGTAGATTCAATGGAAACCTAAACATGTGATCAAGGAGTCATGTAATAAAACGCTAATGATTTTATGGGAAAGAAACATGTCACCGTATCATATTAAGTAAAAGTGGAAGATACAACCAAATTGTCTTGATGTCACAAGTTCCCTGTCAGTGGTCCTCTGTTCCAACACACACATACACTTGCTCTGAATTTGTATGAAGATGGTCCACAAAATCTTGATGGACAACTAGAGGCCACAAGCATCAGTTGTAATAGGATCCTTCACATAGTCTTTAGCCTATTCTTTCAACAATTCTTTGCTCAATCTTGCTTAACCTTTTCCATGAGAAACCCATCACTATATAGGAGAAGGTGGAGTGGTTACAAGGATGAGGATGATCCCACCAAATCAGAGAAGCCAGTAAGACCACAACCATATGGATGCCACCTCACATTCTAGAATATTCTCCTTCTAGAAACTTCGTGAAACTTCTTCCTTTCCTTAGCTTCAAACGCTGCCGCACCTTGCCTATATAGCAACATGTGGAAATCCCGCGAGCTAGGCATAGAGCAGCCTGCAAAAATCAAGGATTTCTGCACTGTGTACCACTATAAGCCTGGGAAGTCATTCTAAAAATATGCCTTGTAGGGGAAGAACTTAATCATTTTCCTCATGTAAAAGATTGTTTTGAGAGCCTGAACACATGCCTCTAGAGTCATCATCAGAGTGACCAAAATAATTTGTAACAGAATGCCCCCCAAAGTATGAGGATGGAATTTGTGATAGCCAAAATACTTTGTAAAACGCGTGTGTGTGTCGGGAACAAGGAGCACACCAATTGGGAACCTGCAAACAATCAAGCATCTGCATAAAATTATACCATTTCTGAGGTAGGCATTCCCATGCTTGGACTACAAGTGATTTAAGTCATGGCCACCAATTATACACGATGGATCCATGTCATCAAGATTCTACATAGCCACCAGAAATACACTTTGGATCTATGTATTAGAAAGATTTAAATTCAGACACAACCATGAGACATACAAAGTGGATCCGTGTATCAAATACAAATCATAAATACTCCATCGCAACCTGGACCAAAATGATGATATCTAGGGTCTTCAACCCCGTCGTCCGTAAGTATGAATCTAACCATGCGATTACAAGTGTTGAAGTCGAACATGATAGAAACCACTCGATTACCGGTCATTGATGAAAACTGTTAACAAGTGCGAGGGAAAACACCATTGATGTCAATGACTCCCAAGGTACCTTGGTACAATCCAACGAATGTGAATAAATGAGATGAAGTCGAACACTCGATGAAATCTCTTGATCAGGGAACAATGATGTGAATCCACTGTCGAAAGCAAAGAAACCTGCCATTGAGGCATGCAGGATCTAAGGTACTAAATGATTTATAAGTCTTGTTGCGGGATGATGAGTTGAATTCGATAGGAAAAGACTCATCACAGGATGGCCTTGATGTATCTCCCATCAGTTACACGAAATAAGTAATAGATTTAGGGTAGATCAAAGTATGAAAATGATTTTAAACTGACACAGGGAAGGCCGACATGGTAAGATTTAACAATTGCAGATGGTCGACTCGATAGAGGGCTTGTTTGAACTTCTCTTGAACATATGAACGACACGAAAATGGTCTTGGCAACATTGACTCAAAAATGACCCAAGATATGGACTTATAGAGGGCCAGACGAGAGACAAATGGATTTCCCAACCCGGATTCTAATGATGAATGGGGGTGTCATGTTCAAGAGTGACTAGTACTGCCACTAACACGGGTACAGAGACACATTTCTTTCCCAAATTTCCCCCCACCATTTCTGGCGAGTACCTCTTTATTTTTACACAATATTGAGGAGGATAACATATGCTTGTTGATGTAAGCTCATCCTTCAGACGAGTCCCTCGGAGTATGTTTAATGAACCCTAAGAAGGAGTGGTTCGGTCCCATGTGGGTCTTTCGATGCTTGTTTAACGAGTCCAAAGATAGAAAACTCAGGGGGGTTTTATATTTATAGAGTCTGAAAAACACATTAAAGAGAACTCTCTCAGTTCCTTTTTCGTAAAGTAATCCGACGAGAACGAAAAATTGATAAACTATCGTCCATCGAATGTTTTCTTCAAATACTTTTACGAGTGTGAAAAGAACAAGGGGGCTAGACAATCTTTTCGTTTTTATGGAGTGTGAAAAGAGGTTAAAGGATACTCCATGGGTTCCACTTTTCGTGTTTCCATGACGAGTATGAAAAAACAACAAAAGTATACTCGGTTACGTTCTCATTGATTTTCGAGCATGAGAACGAACAAAGACTGGGCTCAAGGTTTTTCTAAAAAACCCTAAAAAGTACTGGTATATTTAACAAACTGAAAAGTGAATCAAGAAAAATCATCCATACGACATTGTTCAGGGCCTTAATCTTCACATCTGCGAGAAACAACAGACTCACACGACCATTAGACCATTAGGTTATGATAAAATGCATTAAAATAATATAAAATATTATAAGAAAAAGCAAAAAATGAAATAAAAAGGGGGTAAGACCTCTTATTACTATTTCATTTGCATTTCATTCAAAAATTGTCTAGAAACCTTATTTTTACCTCATATTTCGGTTGTCAATTGCGAGGAGCACAAGCGATCATTCAAAAAACGGTCTCTATAAACACGATAAGCTCGTCATCCTCTTCTTTTTCAATGGATTGGAATTCATTTATTTTGGTTTAAAGGTAGTTTTTGGATGGGTTTTTGGGCTGGTAGGTTCGCGTTGGGGCCTCCACAGGTGACTAGTATCGGGACATGAGGAAATCAATGGTTTTCGTAGGTACCATATGGATCACCTGTGGAAACCCCCCACTGTACTAAAAAATCGTCTGCAGTGGCCAAAAACCCAAAAAGTTATGCATGCGTTTTCCCAAAAAAGAATTTCAAAATCAAAGATTGGAGATGCTAACTTGCTTTCCTCGTCTCCATGCAGGTATTTGATTGCCAAAATGTTGGAATGGAGAGAACGGGAACATGAGGATGATGAATTCATGGCCTTAAATGATCCAGGCACCGTCAATGCTCTTTGACAATGAAGATTGTTAAAAAAAAATTAAAATCCAGGGCATGAGAGCCCAACTGAGGTTATTAGAATACCTAGTCCACATGTGGGATGTAGACCAGCAGGTGTTTCATGTCGGTGTCCACGTTCTTTCTTTGGACATCGAATACATTTACTTCTTGATGGGGTTATCCTGTCGTGGAACACATGTGACCCTAACAGGGGGTCAAGGTGGTGGCCTACTGATGAGCGAATACATCCATTGGTACTGTGAACCCGAGGCCGAGAGACGCAAAGGTAAGGTAGCCATCATAGGTGTTCAAGATTTAACTCTCCATACCATAATCTTTACTATTGCACGCATGGCAGGAAGTGTGTCTCCGCACATGGCCCTCCAAAGATTTTTTCAATATGTCGTGGAATGCACAGAACCTCGTGTGTTCAACTGGTGCGATGGTATTCTTCACAGTATGAAGACACAATTGACCAAAAGCAAGAACGGGGACCTGAAGCAATTTGGGTATGGATCCATTTTGGTGTCTTTCTTTCTAGAAAGAGTCCCTCTTTTACGTCTACAGGTAGAGTGGGGTATACCAGCACCACGAGATCCGCGAATGAAGCGGTGGTGTGATCTCATGGCCCGACATGTAGTGGGCCCCATTATTAAATACAATGATGCATTCTTTGACTGGTTGAGGCCACAGATATTGATGATAGATGATTATGTATATGTCATTCTGGACTTTCGCAATGATCCTGATTTGGTTCTACCTGAGGGTTCTTAGTGGGGGGACCTAGGTAAGAAAAACATTTTGTTTTTATGTTTTTTTTTTTTTTAAGATTTTAGAATATAAGATGTTTTTATATATGCTCTTTATCCAACGACTAATCAAACATTTTGACCATGCAAATGTAGGGCCACGCCGGCCTCTCAGAAATTGCCCCATTCAAAGGCGAGGCGAAACAACAGTAGTAAAAAGATGGGATGCTGACGATTATGAAGCGGTCGAGCAAAATCTAGAGGGTTTGACAGCAGACATTCCAGATATCTCGATCAATGAGATTCTGAGGCGTTATCAGCGCCACACCATAGGCGTGTCTGGTTCTATCAGTCGATTACTTCGTAGAGTAGTCCGAGAAATAGTATGCTACCGTGAGAAGCATCCATGAAGCTATTTTGTAGAAGTCGTGGGCTTCATATTTTGATATTTTGGTCTTTTGGATGGAAAACACCTTTTTGTAAAACATTTTATCGTTATATATATACATGAGGCTTCCACCGACTTACTTTTCTTTATATACAATATGTGATGTGTGATTGGATTTATAAATGTCTCAAATGTTTGTCTAACACATAATTAGCTAATGCATAGGTTAACGTATTTAGACATCTAGGAATGTGTTGATACTCAATATAATCAAAATAACGCTCCAAGAGGTGAATTCGCAAATATACCCGTAACAATGTAGGACTTCAGATAGCATAGACATTACTTAGTTGTAGTACTACTAGTTGTGAATCAAGCTGTACAACCAGGGGACGGATTCCAAGTGAAATAACATCGGTCAACAATTCAATGACTGCGCTATATTCTGCGATGTTTTTAGTTGCACGATCGACGCAAACACCATGTAGACTGATTAACTTGTTTGTAGGTGCATAGATTGTCCAAGCAGCGGATGCTAATTTTTGAGAACTACGGCTAGCGCCATCGGCGAAGCCAATGTGGGGTAGCGGAGACACTGACATATGGAAACCAAGAACAACGCAAGGTAAGCTACTAGGGGTTGAAACCAAATAACGAAAAAACACAAGAGTAGCACACAAAAGTATGATACAGTAAAAATAAAAACACTCATGCAAAGATAACCTAGGCATAGTACTTCTTCAAGTAAAACCCATTTCTGGGTTCACTCAAAGGAATATCATCATAATCGACTAACTCATAGGCTCCTTTCTCCAACACTCGTTTAACAACATAAGGGTCGCGCCACATAGCCTCAAATTTTCCATCCCCTAGTAAATCATGATCGTGTTCATAGAGAAGAACTAGATCACCTTGGGAGAAAATGTGTGGTTTAACATGCTTGTCGTATTGGGATTTTACGCGTGTCTTCTGGGTTTCAATTACCAGGGTGGCATCATGACGGGTTTCGTCTAATCACATTAGATATAGTAGACGTTCTTCTTCGGTAGAGGTGTTGGGGAGAATCTCAACGGCTAGCTTCAATGATGGTATCTCACATTCAATCGACATAACAAATTTGATACCATACACTAGCTGAAAAGGTGTAAATCCTGTGGCAGACTTCATGGATGTCCGATAGGCCCACAATGTTGAAAACAACATCGTGTGCCAACTTGTCTTGTGAATTCCTATTATTCGTCGAAGCATGGTGATAATAACCTTGTTTATTACTTCAACTTGGCCATTGGCCTGTGGATAGTAGGGGGTTGAGTTTTCATGTCGAAGACCCAACTTTTTGGTAAGCTCGGACATCATGAAATTTCGAAAATGGCTACCGTGATCAATGACGATAGCTTGTGGGATTCTGAATCGTGTGATGATATGATTGAATATGAATAGGGCTGCAGTTCTTCCGGTATTATCAAATGTAGGCATCACCTCGGCCCATTTTGTGAAATAATCCACGGCTACGATGATGTATCCATGCCCCCCAGCCGAGTGAGGGTGACATGTCATGAAATCAGTGCCCCATTTCGCGAAAGCTCCAATAGAAACTACAGGGTGTAAAGGAGTGGGATGAGATCTTATCTTGTTTTTGTACGTTTGAAAAGCATGGCATTTTTGGACAGCAATAATACATTCTTTGAATAAAGAAGGCCAAAAATACCCTGCTCGTAAGATCTTTTGGGCAATAGCATACCCAGACATGTGACCACCACATGCTCCAGAATGGCAGTCATTCAAATCTTTCTCAGCCTCATCATAGGTGATACATCGTCGAAAAATGGAGTCAACCCCACGGCGATAAAGAGTGTTGTCGAGGATAATATACTGATGGGCTTCGTAACATATACGACGACGGTCAATGCTAGACAAATCAGGTCAAAAAGTATGAGACTGGAGATAAATAATGATATCTCCATACCAAAGGTCATTGGAATTGATCAGAAAGAGGGATTCGTCAGGTAAAGAATCCTCTACTACATTTTCTATCTCAGGGCAAGGAAGGTCACATATCAGTTCAGAAAACACCAAGGATTTCTTAGACTTAGCGCATTCAAATTCTAAGTCAAACTCCTGGAGAATTACTATCCATTTGGAGTATTTCCCCCCTAGAAATTGGCGTGTAAGAATGTGTTGCATAGGGTTTCAATCGAAAATTACATTGGTCTTGTGTAACAGGATATAGTGACAGAAACGTTGGACAACTTGGATAGCTGCCAAGGCCAGTTTTTCAACATGTAAGTATTTGGCTTCGATAGTCGTGAGGCTCCGAATCAAATAATAAATGACATGTTCATTGTGTAAATCGTCTTCTTAGACTAGAACCATGGCAATGGTAGAGTCCGAAGTAGCGAGATAAAGGAAATAATCTCGACTTTAATCGGGTGGGAAGAGTAGTGGGGTACGGGTTAAAGTCAGTTTCAAAGATTCAAAAGCTTTGTTGGAAGTGGTATCCCATACAAACTCAGAACCTTTCTTTAACAGTCGAGTAAATTCGAGTGTTAACTCAACGTAGTTTGGGATGAAACGACGTAAAAAGTTTGCCTTCCCTTGCAAACTTTGAAGCAGGCAGAGTGAGGAAGGAGGAGGGAGATTGAGGATCGCCTCGACCTTCAAAGGATCTACCCTGATCCCTTGACATGAAACAATAAATCCCAGAAGTCGGTTGAACTCCACACAGAAGACACATTTGTGTGGGTTTAAGCGTATACGATAGAACCAACAATGAAGGAAAATGGCTCGGACGTGTGCCAGATGGTCACTACGATGCATGGAATGTGCCGGCAGGTCATCTAGATATGGTTTTACAATGTGCTTGATATCATGAAAATCATAAGACATGGCATGTTGAAAAGTGGCACCAACATTCTTTAAACCAAAGGGGAGTTTTCGGTAGGCAAAGGTGCCCCAAGGACAAATAAAAGCAGTTTTGTGTTGATCCGTGGGCAAGATGTTAATTTGATTATATTCGAAGAAACCGTCCATCAAAGAGAAGATTTCACTCCCGACTCAATCATCAACGATCTGGTCAGCGAAGGGGGTGGGAAAATTGTCCTTAGGACAAGCTTTGTTGATATCCCAATAATCAACACAAACACGGATCATACCTTGTTTCTTGTTAACCAGAACTAGATTGGATACCCAATCAATTAAAGCCACTGGATAAATAAAGCCATCTTTAAGAATTTTTTCAAACTCAAGCTTGATAGCATCTACTTTACGAGGGTGGATTGAGCGAAGTCTCTACCGGACGGGTTTAGAGCCCAGGTACGTCTTAATTTCATGTACAACAATATCGGGGTCAATACCCGACATCTCTTCATAGCTCCATGCGAAGATGTCACGAAACTCCTGAAAATGGGACTTATATGTGACAACCTCATCGGTGGAACATGAAGCTCCGATGTGAACATTTTTGACAATACCAGGTTTAATGGATATGTTGAGGGGGATGGTGGGTGAAATGTTACTAAAGTTCCCTTCATATAACACATCGTGTGTAGACTCAGGAACAGAAGAGAGGACAACAACGCTCGATGGAATCAAGATCCGTTGGTAACTCTCTAAGGTGTGCTACTCCAGGAAGAGGATCAAATGATGATGCCCATCATCCCATGGGGTGTCTTCCATGGACATAACCGACAGGATCATCTTGTCCATAGGAAAAATAACATGGAATAGATCAGGAGATGAATCACCAAGAGAGGGAGTAGAAGGGTTCATCGATTGAATGGCTTGATAAGCGGATTCAACCGGACTTAAAGGCATCTAGTCGCCATAGCGAAGATAATCACCAGGTGCGGGTACTATCCACGGGTCAGAAGACGCAGGGGTTTCACGAACGGAGGTGGATATCATGTTGATCGAGGCAACCAAAGGAGGTGGAACATCGGGTGGTGGGATCGGGAATGTACCCATCAAAGTCGAATCTTTTAGTAGACCCACATCGACATTCTCATACACAGGGGTGTCTTTGAAATGAAGGGTACGTTGCTAGTACGAGCATCAAAGTTAAAAAAGGCTAGTTGGTCTACCATAACAACTTTTACATGGTGTGCAAAACATACTACACGGAAAAGAGTAGATACAAATGCATGCATGGAATCAATCCAGCTACGGCCAAGTAAGAGGTTGTAATCAAGAGGTGCATCAAAGACCTCAACTTCAACATTGACCGATTTCCCTTCTAACATAATAGGCAATGAGGGGAGTACATCGTATGGTTTAAAGCCGAAGCCATTGAAGGCTTTGAGCATGTTGTGTGATTTAGTTAAGGGAGGAGAGCCAATGGATTTCCAACAAGCAACAGACATTACGCATGTCGAGGCACCCTCGTCAATAACGGTTCTACAAATTTTCTTGCCTACGGAAACAACTTGTATCTAAAATGTGAGTTGATGGGGTAGCCTTGGAATGTGATCTTCGAGGTCAAAAATTATCAAATTCGTATCTGTAGGGTCAATTCCACCAATAGATTTTAAGAGTGCCTTCCGTTGAGTGGGACAACTTTGAAGGACTTCGAGAGCTGACATCGCGAAAGGTGCTTATGCCAGATCTTCTACAATACCATAGTTCTAAGCAGCACGTGCATGAGGATTGAAGGTAGACTTTCGAACAACACCCTTTGGGGGAGGGCGAAGAACTGTATCGAGACTCGGTCGTTCGAGATGAAGAGGACTATTGGGGGTGAAGTTGAGGGAGACTTTTGAACCAACGGAGGTGGTATATCATCAAATTTCTCCTTTGAGGAAGAGTAATATTTGGCCCGAGTGGTAAGTGTAACATCATTCTTTTTTTAATCACCTATGCACATAAGTACATAAGAAGTAGTGGAGGGAGAGGGTTGGTCGTGAATGCCAATTAGGCCTACTGTTGGGAAGGGAAAGTTTGGGACAAAATGACAGGTGTGGGAGGCTTCACGGTCCCTTGAAGGAAATTAGTAACCTCGGCCCATCTTAGAAAATCTTTCGTGTAGTGATCATCACCACAGATAAGGCAAGGGTATCGTTGTTTGCACTTATCCTTATCATCAGTAGGTTGCGTTTTGGCTTTCTTAGATTGCGGCTTATTTTTATCCTCCTTATTCTTACCCTTTCCTTTTTTAGATTCATTTTTTCCGACAGGGGTAAATTGAACGGAGTTCACCTCAGAGATTTTTTCAGTGTAAGGAGTAGGAGACAGAGAATTTTGAACATTAGAAGCATTAGACTTGGGATTGGTGGGAAAGGCTTGTGCAGATTGAGGTTGAGCATCGAAGGTTGCAATCACACCATCAACCGCATGAGAAGCAGCAGGGGTAGTTGAGGTAGTGGTGGTAGAAGGACGAGGTGCATCAGGGAGAAAATCGTAAAGAGTACATGTTTGTGAATAAACAAGATCGAGGTACTAAGCGCGAATGATCGCATGTTCTTTTGTGACAAGTCCACCCATGGCAATGTCATGAGAGATTTTATTCACGAAGGATTTCGTCAACCATTCTACCAATAGTTGATCAGGAAGACCGAGTTTGATAAAACGTCGTCTTTGTCTCCACTCATGAATGTGATCGAAGATGTGAGTGGCCTTATTTTTCTTGAAAGAACTTAAAATCTCATTTCTCGTTTCATAACGGATTGGCAACTTGTAGCGTGTGAGGAAAGCCATGGCTAGGGTATTAAACTCAGTGAAGAAGCCTTGTGGTAATTATATATACCACTTTGCAGCTGAACCCGTAAGAGTTCGTTGGAAGAGTCGTAATCGAATGGAATCATCAATCAAAGAGTTGGACGAACACCAAAGGTGAAAAGTCATGACATGGTTGTTTGGATCTTCTCTCGGTTTACCATCAAATTTTGGAATGTCAGATGGTAGCTTGGCTAGTATAACGGGCCAATGGGGAGAATGCAGGATGGGTTCATTCAAGATTCTATACAAGTCAGGAAGATCCAAAGTGGCTAAAAAGGGTAACTGTCTATTCACACGCGGATACTGGTGACTTTGGGGAGGAAGTCCCGCCGGAATACCAGTAGGACCATAAGCAGTCTTCATGTGAGGTGAAGGACATGACAGATTTAGACGTGAATGTGGAGGCATGTAGCCCATAGGGTTGTACTGATTAGGGATGTTCCCCTGGAAAGGGACACTATATTGAACGTTCTAACCCCAAATGGGATTGGAAGAACCGAGATATGACTGGCCCGAACTAGGGGGTATGAAAGAGCTAACTTGAGGTTGTTTCCCCAGATGATTATGGATTTCCCTGGATGAGAAGGTTCTAATATTGGGATAACGATCCTGGAATGTTCTGTCCATAAGGTGAGGTAGAACCTCCAAGAGGGGGTTTTCCTCCGAGTGGGGGTGGGGTCCCAATTTGGCTGTGACCTCCAAATTGAGTTTGCCCCCCAGTGTTATATTGTCCTCCAATAGGAATCTAAAAACCGGAAGTGAATGATGGAGTAGAGCGTCCAATAGGATTTGAGCCACTTGGGCCAAATCCTCCCATAAAAGGTGGATAAGACCCTCTGGAGGGGACCTGGGAAGGTGTCAGAATGAAACAGGCAACAACATTGTATCCAGGAGGGGTAAAAATTCCAGAAACTCCAGACGGAACTTGGGTAGGAATGGGGATAAAAGTATTTAAAGCATGGTACCCATGAGGAAGAGATGGGACAGGTCTAGACGAAAGTGGTGTACCGATGGGAGCTTGGGCAACCACCGTATTCCCAATGGGAATAGTTGTAGCGTTTGGGACCATTATAGAATGGGCCATCTGAAGAGGGATGGTCGATCTAGGACCAGCAGATTGTGTGTCTGAACCCACAAAAAGATAACAAGTTGTGTTATTAAAGTGATATAGAGGTATCGTATAAGTAGCAGACGTCTCAGGTACTTCAGAAATGACAGGTATATCAACACATGCACCCGAGCCGTAAAGGTCTCACACTGTAGCCGAGGTTCAAAATATGTCAGTGGTCCAAAAAGGATCGTCACTTTCCGGGCCGGTAAGAGGTCCGACTGGTATTCCAGATGTGTCAACAACAAGTTCTCCAGAGGAATTCAGTCTGAGAATACATCTCTCGTATCAAGGAGGTATTCAGAAAGCATCTAGAGAATTAGAAACAATTCGATAATTGTCTAGAGAGTCGGTTCTTTCTGCTTGATATGGTATATTGTCCCAGACCTCACTCTGTTGAGGAGAGCCCTCTGATTGGTTAGGAAGTAAGGGTTCGAAAACTTCAGGATCTTTTGGAGGTAGTCCTTGCATCCTATGTGAATGGCGTGGAGGGTCAATGTTGGCTGAGCCAAATTTTTTATGGAAACAATCTATGGCCAACTATGAAAACAAACAACACTTGCTAATAAAATCTAGGAATTAGACCAAGCAAACAAAACCTTTTTATTTCGAAGTCACTAGTTGGTGATTGAATCCAACGTCGCGAAGTCAAGTCAAGAAGGGGCTAGGACAAAGCGGGTGGAAAATTTACATTGACGACCTGCTTAACAGACTTACACCTTGGTGCAAGCTCCCACACATAATAGTGGTTATACCCTCCAAGGAGCCCGAGTGTGTCTGGCCAACGTCAATTCCACTTACCTTGAAGACTTTCCCCTCCATAGTCACTTCATGTAAGACCCTATGAAGATAGGCAACTAAGGCTACCAAGAACAATAATGATGCTTGGGGAAATAGTTGACAGTCTGATCTACGTGCAAAGGCAGGGTATCTAGCCCAAAATCAAATTGAAAGGATTCCACTCATCATTGTGGGTATACCTTCAAGCGACCCCCATAATATGCACAATCTCTACACTGAGATCAACAAATAAGGGTGAGTAACTCTGCCAATCTCAATGCGAACTCAGGTTTGACCCTTGTGTGAGAAGGGCTTCCCGGGACAAAATGTTGCAAATGGAATTAAACATTCCCTATCATAAGATGATATTGTATGTTTTGTGTTTTGGAGAGTGAGTCTCACAGCCTATTCCAAAGCTCTAGCCTAGCTAATGTTGGTGTAAAAGAGCCCTAGAAAATAAAAGTTTCTAATTGATTTTTAGATTTCGTAATGTTTTTTAAAAGTTGTTGTTACTTAAGAGGGAGACAGGAAGGAAACCAATGTTGTGTAGGAACTTGACCCAATAATATGCAAATAGAAATGAATGAGGCAATTTTTCATTCAATGAACTCTATCTACAACAAGGAGAAGGTGTTTCTGGAATGATGTAAGCTACGAAATATACTTTCTTTTTCTTAAATGGACACCAATGCAAACAACCAAAAAACAATGCAGTTTCTCAATGTTCTCTTCTTTTGGATGCAATAAACTTTCCTCATATATGATTACTTGAAAGAGTAAGTGACTTTAAATTCTTCCTTCCTAAAACCAGATCAGGGGCATGACGAAGAAAGTACAAGTAATGAAGGAAAAATTATACACTCAACAAGCACCCAAATCAAACTTTCAATAGAGATAAAAGTAAAAAAATGACAAGAAAATGTACCTTCAAATGTAAATGAAAAATGACTTCCCAATCATCAAGAAATCCAGAACATGTAATCAATCCAAAACCCTGAATCCAATCAAAGACTTTTAATCGAACATGCACTCAGATACACGCTCAGAGATTATATCCTTATCGATAAAAAATAAAAGACAAAAACTGGAAAAGACTAAAAGAGAGGTATTCGATCTCCGAAACCAATCAACAACAAGTTAAACTTCCATAAAACAGTCAAGGGATGGCATAAAAGTCCCTCCCAGCTGATTAAAGGAAAATTGGACATCAACAGAGGCTAAAAACCAACTCAAAAAACTTCACAGGCGTCGTCGCAGCCTAATATTACATTACAGTTCGGAAATCAAGAGTTTTTGCAAGCCATAAACAGATAGGGTGCGGAAAGTCCGCACTTAAGCAAACAACTAGGGCACGGAAATTGAAGGTTTCCATAGGCTATGTATGGGGTACAGTGCGGAAGTGTCTACAAATCAGGAAATTTTGAGAAGAGGGTAAAGGATCTAAGTGAACTTTCAAATCCAAAGAGTCTGAATGGATCTCCCACAGACCCAGAGACTGATTTCAAGTAAAAAGAATAGATTAAAAGAAAATGGCCAACAAAAAACCACAATCAAGTCGTACCCCCAGTGGAGTCGCCAATTTTGTTATTGGATAAATCGGTGAATGCGGACATAAACTAATCTCCCTAGATCCACCTGGATCTAAAACAAAACAAGATAGGACATGACGCTTTCCCTAAGTTGCTACCATTGAATTTACTACCAAAGAAGGAATAGATGACATACCTTTAGATTTCGCTTCCTTATATCTC
>ML779979.1:914289-934318 GCA_009831015.1 Picea engelmannii
ATGACAACAAATAAGGAAAAAAATGATATGAAGTTAATTTTATTTATTGTATTTTATAATGTTAATGTTATGTTATTTAAAATGATTTAGATAATGAAATTAAACAAATAATTTAAGTAATGATAATGATTAAAGAAAAATTGATGTGAAGTTTTTAATTTTATTTATGTTTTTTTATTGTGAGTGTGAGTAATATACAAAAAGCTGAACTCCTTGTTTGCCAAAAAGGAAACTAGCCCGGGGGTATGGCTGGGCCGACACATTGGGAAACTAGTCCAAAAATTGTATATATGTATTTGAATGTGATAAATATAAAGTTTGTAATTTTTATTTTTATTTTTATATTTGAATAAGATTGAGGATACACTTGTATTTTTATTTAACTTTAACTATTTATGTTTTGTTTAAAATAATTTGGATAATGAATTAAACAAATAATTTAAGTGATGACAACAAATAAGGAAAAAAATGATATGAAGTTAATTTTATTTATTTTATTTTATAATGTTAATGTTATGTTATTTAAAATGATTTAGATAATGAAATTAAACAAATAATTTAAGTAATGATAATGATTAAAGAAAAATTGATGTGAAGTTTTTAATTCTATTTATGTTTTTTTTTTTTGTGAGTGTGAGTATCTGTATTACTAAAAAAGATTAATATACAAAAAGAGGAACTCCCTGGTTTGCCAAAAAGGAAACTAGCCCAGGGGTTTCGAAGTTACGTTATTTGAGATAGCAGAGGGGTATGGCTGGACCGACACATTGGGAAACCGATACAGTCCCATCATATCTAGTTTTGACTAGCTAATCATAACAGAAACATAAAAAAACACAAGACAACAATTGAGACTAACTCAGTAACATTCATTGATCATTGACTAACCCCGCGTTAGTTCAAGATTATGAGATGCTTCTTTCCATCTTTCGCCTTGTCCTTGCTCTCTTCCTTTTGGGCCTCCGTGTGGGTCTTTCTGATCCGGGCTGGTGCTCCATTTCCATCAACTGGTGTGATGTCCATATGATGGACGTAACACAAGTATAAGTGAGAATGGAGCATACTTGGCCTTCTTCCCACGGGGTAGAAGTTTCTTTAACCCATCGCCACTAGAGTTTCACCCCATAGGCTTCGTTGGTTACTTGTGGGTCTTGTAGCCCCAATCCTTCGTTTCATTTTGGCTTGCAAACCTTCTCCCAGGCCACCAAGGATCATTTTTTCTTTGTTTCCGCTCCTCGCCATAGGAAGTCCCTTTGGATGGTCCTTGTTTTTTGTAATATTCCTTTGGGGGTGGGAAATACGTATGTCATATGGGTTGGAATTGCTTGCAGAACCATCTTGGTCAGTACGAGTTTCCTCGCAAGATTGAGGGATCTGTACATCCAATTTTTCACCCTCTCTTGTAGCGTGTTGAGCACTCCTTCCCAAGTTTTCATTTTGTATGCTCTGTCCGTCAGGGTGATTCCCAGGTATTTAGTTGGGAGTGTTTTGCGCTCAAAGCCCAAAATATTTGCCAGGTTTCTTTGGATTGCAGGGTAGGTGTTGAAAAAGTAGATCATTGATTTGGAATGGTTGATCTCGGCTCTCAACGCTTCCCCAAACTCTTCTAAGATCCTTTTGAAAGTTTTTGCTTCTTTGACCGTGGGTATGCCAAGGAGTAAGGTGTTATCCATGAACTATTGGTGTGTGAAAGTAGGGCAGTTTTCGAAAGGTTCGAGGCGTGTTATTTCTCCTACTGTTGCGTTTTTTATGCTTCGACTGAGACCTTCCATCATTAGGATGAACATTAAGGGGGATAGTGGGTCTCCTTGTCTGATGCCTCTAGTGGGCCATAAGGGTTTGGTTGGGGCTTTATTTATTAGGAGAACCTTGTCATTGAGACTAGGATGATAATCCAATTGATCCAGTGTTGGGTGAAACCAAAGGCTTCCAGAGTCTTAACCATGTAGTGCCAGCTAATTTTGTCATAGGCTTTTGCTAGGTCAAGTTGTATTATCATCCCCCCTCCTATGGGTTTTCAAGGTGTGGATTAGTTCATGGGCATGGATGATGTTGTCCATGATTTTTCATCCTTCCACAAAACTTGTTTATTCTTGTGAAATCAACATGGGTAGGAGGGGTTTCAATATATTTTCTATGACTTTGGAGATTATCTTATAAACCACATTGCATAAAGCTATGGGTCTATAGTGGTCACGGGTCCTTGCTTCATTTTCTTTGGGGATTAGAGTCATCATTGTGGCATTCAACTCTTTTGGGTTGGAGGTCGACCGTTTGGAGCCCTCCACCACCCTATAAACATCATGTTTGACCATTTCCCAACAGGCTTTGAAGAGTTCCACTGTGAAACCATCTTGACCAGGGGCTTTTCGTTGGGCATCTCCTAGATCACTTGATCAATTTCCTCCTTAGCTATGGGTTTGATTAGGTTGTTATTTTGTTCTTCGGTGACTAGACGGGGGATGTGCTATGTTATACTTTGGATGGCCTTCGTTCGGTCTTTGTTGGGTTCGTGGGCTATCCCATGGAAGTGACCTAACAAGGTATTTTCAATCTCCTTGTGAGATTCTCGCTCGATCCCATCATGATCCTTAATTTTTAGGATTTTGTTGTGGACTCTTCTAACAATGGTTGTTCTATGAAAAAACTTGGTGTTCCTCTCTCCTTACTTTAACCATCTGATTCGAGATTTTTGGTGCCATATAATTTGGATCTCTTCCTTTTTTCGATCCTCTGCATAGGCCTCTGCTATGTAGACTTCCTGGAGTCTTCTCATTTTGTCTTCAATGATTTTCTTCTCTTGGTTTATGTTTCCAAAAATATTCTTGTTCCACTCCCTGAGCTTATATTTGATGTACTTTAGTTTCTTATAGAGTTTGAACATCCGTGTCCCTTGCTCTGGTTGTTCCTCCCGCCACCACTGGTTGACGTTCTCCTTGAAGGTGGGGTGTTCAATTCAGAATTGCTCAAATATGAATGGTCTATTATTCGGGGTGGTTGGGAACTCTGCTTCCAGTTGGATTGGCCAGTGATCAGAACCCCCCAGGGAAGGATGCTGCAATCTAAGGTTAACACCTGCATAATGATGGATTCTGACACCAAGAATTTGTTTAGTCTTGTCGCAACCTGATGTTGGTTTATCCATTTATTGTTACAAGTGAAATGTCCTTTATTGGTTCTAATGTCCACCATCTCCGCTGAGTCTATGAACGTTGAGAATTCTTCCGCATCTCTATCCAATCTCCTGGTGCCTCCTTTTTTCTCCGCAAGTGATGTGATGATGTTGAAGTCCCCTGCCAGGATCCAGTGGAGGTTGCTGGAGCGGGATTTTAGCTCTTCTAGGTTTAGAAGCATTCTTTTCTTTTCCTCTAGCATCTGGGGTCCATACACATTAGTGCATAGAATCATCTCTGTATTCCCAATGATTTGCATGTTAACCGAAAGTGTGTGCCTGGTAGCCTTGACTGCTATTAGGTTCATCACTTGTGAGTTCCAAAAGGTGAGGATGCTTCCTGTCATCTGTTGTCCTTCGACAACCAACATCTTGTACTTGTTCCATTGTTTTTTGTTGATTGTTTCCATTCTGTTTACTGTGCATTTTGTCTCTTGGATGAAATAGAGGTCCGGTTGTTCCTTCCTAAGTCTATTTCTAAGAATTATTTTCTTTCATGGGATGTTTAGGCCTCTTATATTCCATGTTATAATTTTCATTTAAACATGTGGGGGGGGGGGTTGGGAAAGAGATTTTTGATGTTACCCGAGTTTATCAACAGAGCTCCTTGTTTGATTTCTTGCATTTTTTCCTTCTCGTCTGCTTGGGTGAGAGTTGCGGTTGTCCTTCGCTTGCTTTGAATCCTAGGTGTCCTATCTTCCCGTGTGTGTGCTTGAGCCCTCTGGATTTGGCTTCCTCCTTTAGGAGGAACATGTATTGGATACGGTCTAGTTTCTCTGTTGGTACATTGTCTACGCCCTGCCTTTTCCATTGCTCCAGTATGTTCGAGAGATCGATCTCTTCCCTTTCCACAATGTCTCTGAGATCAGGATCTTCTGTCCCTACCTTGCTTGGAGTTATTTCCACGTCTCCATATGCCTCTTGCATAGGGGTGGGGGTATCTCTGGTTTCTTCGTCCATAGGAGTTGTGCTACCCCCTTGTCCCATCTCCTTTCTTGGGCTATCGGTATCCTCATTTGTTGCTTGTTCCCTGGCTTCTTTAGCTTTTGCCTTTTCCTTTCCTCCTTCCTCCCCTTTGTTGGTCTTGTCCCGTCCTTCTGTTTTATTCCAGGCCTCCAGATTGCTCCCTATTGGGGTTTTTCTTTGTTTCTTAATAGCTCTATTTTTGTGGTTTAGTTTTATAAACCCATCCTCATCTTGTTGTAGTTTGGTGTTTTTCGCTTCTTGTTTTTAATGATCAGACATTATCTGATTAGGTGTCCATGTTTGTGGCATCTTTTGCATCTGAAGGGGATCTGCTCACAGTCAATGTTTTGTATCCATTCCTCATCTATGAAATCCAGTCTTATAGCTTCTGGGAGTGCCCCCGACACATCCATCTCTATGCAGATTCTTGCATATATGTGTATCGTCCTTTTAGGGTTGCTTCTGATGTCTTCGCGTATTTCCCAGTTTTTTCCCTATTGCTTCAAAGGTGGAGGGTAGCCAGTAATCTAACAGAAAGGAGTACAGTCTCAGCCATACAAGTACATTTTTGAAAGTTTTTTTCTCTGGGGAGAAGTTTTCCTTCCATGGTCGCATGTACAGTCCTGTTGAGGCATGGAAGTATGCCCCCCCTGGAAGTATGCCCCCCCCTCAAAGATCTTATCCCTATCTTCAAGGTTCATGAAAACTATTGTAAAGAAGCCTTTCGAGTCCAGGTGTAGATCTACTTCTCTGCTTGGCTTCCATTGATATTTAATCCAGTTGCGTAACGTTCTTTCTGTGGACCACAAACCCATAAACTTGCATATTAGCGAAAACAACTTCATCTGCTCCTTGTAGAGTTGCCTTTGTGGATCGTCCAGTATTACCTTGGGTATCATTGTTGTCTTTTGTTTACATGGGTTGCGCCCTTCTGCCCCATTTGGGCTCACCGTTTCTTGCACAACATTTTGAGTTTTTCTGGCTTCTTCCCTCATGCCATCGCTTTTCCTCTGGTTTCTTTTTTGACTCTTTTTCGATTCTGATCCCGAGGTGCTTGTCATTGGTGCCTTGAAACCTAAGCCTCATGGGCCTTTCCTTCTGTCTACTACTACTTGCTTGTATGAGGGGGTTCCATTACCGACCCCCTTGGTACTATGTTGTCCTCTGTTGTGTCTGCAACTTCCAAACCGTAGCTTGCAGTTGCTCTAGTTGTTGGTCCTTAATTTTATTTATGTTATTTTACAATGTTATAAACTA
This sequence comes from Picea engelmannii, assembly GCA_009831015.1. Lineage (NCBI taxonomy): Eukaryota > Viridiplantae > Streptophyta > Pinopsida > Pinales > Pinaceae > Picea > Picea engelmannii. The sequence continues at coordinate 919,685 of ML779979.1, forward strand.
TTTTTTAAAAGAAGAACAAATTTCCTTGATTATAGAATCAATTTTATTTTCAACTTTGCATTATATATAGAGAATCAATATTATTTTCAACTTTGCATTTTATATATAGGATCAATATTTTATTTTCAACTTTGCATCCTAAAATTTAATGCTTTAAAAAGATGAATTTCTAAAAATAGATTTTAAAATTTATTTATTTATGTTGTATTGCAATGTGTTGTATTATGATGTGTTTGTGTAATTATGATGTATTTTAATGTGAAAATAAGCAAATAATTTAAGTAATGACAACTAAATAAAGAAAAATTGATATAAATGTTTTAAATTTATCTATTTTATTTTTCATTTTACAATGTTTTAAACTATTTTCTTAAAAAAACATATTTTAAAGTTTGATATTTAATAAAGAACATTTGAAATGTGAATATTTATGGTAAAAGATTTTAAATTTATATATTTATGTTGCATTGTAATGTGTTGTATTATTGTGTGTGTAATTATGATGTATTGTAATGTCAAAATAAACAATTAATTTAAATAATGACAACAAATAAAGAAAAATTGATGTGAAATTTTAAATTTATCTTTTTTATTTTACAATCTTCTAAACTATTTTCTTAAAAAGAATAAATTTGTTTAATTGTAACATCCATTTTATTTCCACCTTTACATTATTTGTATAGAATCAATTTTATTTTCAACTTTGCATCCTAAAATTTAATGCTTCAAAAAGATGAACTTCTAAAAATAGATTATGAAAAATAAATTATAGATTATAAAAATAGATTATGAATTTCTAATAAAGAACACAATGGTCTTACGTGTCAACAATGCCCAGCTGGGAAACCACTGTTGGCACGAGTCTGAGAAAGAGTGACACTTATCCAAAAATTGAGTGTGACACTTGTCCAAACCATAGTCTTTGTCATGCAAAAAAAGCCTACTGTGCCACGCAGGGCGATGACCTGTCTGCGGGCGAAAATTACTAAGCTTCGCCGAGTGAAAGTCGACTGTAACTAGACTGAGCTAGACATGACATAATTTAAAAAACTAGAAACAAGGAAACATAGTCACAATAACTCTAAAAACCTGGAACAAATTTTGGGCCTGCAAAGGCCCGGGTTTTCTTCATTTTTCCTTTGTCGTGCTCTGTAATTGCCTGTCGTAGATCTCGAAGAAAGGACACCAAATTTTCCACCCTGCGCGCATCTCTCTTCTGCAATTCCTTGAGGGCTTCTTTGACATCCTCCTGTCCCTTGGTCAATTTGCTTAGGGAGGCCAGCATTTTCCCCCGGTCCGCGCATTTGTCACAAGTGAATCGAGGCTTAGAGAAGGTCCAGACGGAGGGGCCGGAGGTGGCTTCATCGGAGAGGCGAGAAGGGGAAACAAGAGGAGGTGATCGACGAGTAGGGGAGGCAGGAGGAGGCGATCGAAGGGGTGGAGAAGGTGGTGGAGGTGCAAAACCCAGGGAATTTACCATGGTGTCAAACCATTCTAATGTGCAGGCATATGGATTTGAGAGAGGGGAAAGATCCTAGGGAGCTTCAGGAGTGGGCGCAGCAGGAGCAGGTGCTACTATGGGAGCCAAGACAAGTAAGTCCACTTTGCGAATTGGCTCTGTAGGAGCAGGAGTGAAGGGAGGAGCAAGAGCTAAGAGAAGTGCAGAAGCTAAGGGAGGATTCACAGCGGGGAGAGCATTGGAGTGGGGCATTTTGTTTCCTTTGTCTACGTACCAAGCGGCTCCTCTCCTTGGTTTACCTCATAGTTGGGGCATGGGGAGAGGTGGGGTTGTGTCGGGGTGGTGAACATAGAGCCGAGTGACCAGGGAACTCCAAAGAAAGAGAGGGAGAGCTCTGAGGTTCGAGGGAGGGAGAATGAGCTCAAACGTGAAGGTTGGGGCATGATAATGGTGGAGGGGGAGGCCTGTGATGAGACATGCAGGTTGCCAGGCGCATGCGAGGACGTCCATCGAAAGTGTGTGAGAGGGTGGCGACCGTGGAGCGTAAATGCTGAGGTGACAAGTTGGGGGGAGGGTCTCCATCATGTGCCATCGGGTCATCGGTCTGGCCAGGTGGCCGCCCCGTGGCTTGTCCACCTATGCTGACACGAAACACCCCATCCGGGGGGTGTGTTTGTGTAATTATGATGTATTACAATGTGAAAATAATCAAATAATTTAAGTAATGAAAAAAATAAAGAAAAAATGAAGGAAAGTTTTTCATTTTATCTATTTTATTTTACAACTTCATAAACTATTTTCTTTAAAAAAACAAATTTTCTTAATTATAGAATTAATTTTATTTTAAAAATAGATTTTAAAATTTGATTTTTAATAAACAAAACTTAAAATGTGAATATCTCCTCGAAAAAAATTTAAATTTATATATTTATGTTGTATTACATTGTGTTGTGGTATGGTGTGTTTATGTAATTATGATGTATTGTAATATGAAAATAAACAAATAATTTAAGCAATGACAAAGATAAATAAAAATTCATGTGAAATTTTTAATTTATCTATTTTATTTTACAATGTTATAAACTATTTAAAAAAATGCTTAATTAAAGAGACACTTTTGTTTTCAACTTCACTTTATTTACAGAGAATCAATTTTTTTTCAACTTTGCATTATTTATATAGAATCAATCTTATTTTCAAATTTGCATTATTTATTTTAATAGAATCAATCTTATTTTTAACTTTGCATCCTAAAATTTAATGCTTTAAAAAGTAATAAAAATAAATTTTAAAATTTAATATTTAATAAATAACACTTGAAATGTGAATATTTATGGAAAGTGAATTTTAAATTTATATTTATGTTGTATTGCAATGTGTTGTGTAATGGTGTGTTTGTGTATTTATAATATGTTGTAACATGTTGTTGTATTATGTTGTATTTATGTATACGCATGAAGTATTGTATATAATATATGTTGTATTTTAAATTTTATAATATAATGCAAAATTTATCATAAATGTGTAATTTTTTTTATGTATTTGAATAAGATAAAAAATAGATGTGATGAATATGTAATTTTCTTTTCTTTTTTAAGTAAGAATTTATGTATTACTTTTCATGGAGCAAAATTACAATATTGTTTGTGATATCAGAGATATAAATTTACTGAATTGCCCTAAACACAAACCAATTAAGCTAGACTCTTGTTCTTGTGTGCCATTGAAAATTATACATCATTGTCAATTGATTCGACCGACCCATGCATGTAGACTATCAACAAAAAAATGCAAAGAGACTACCACCTGTTGGACACAAAAATTGAGTGTGTTGGACTCCAACATGCAATAAACGTTTATCATTTTGAAAAAAAGACATGCAATTAAACACTTATGTGCCTATCGACTGTCATGGTGCCTGACTCTCGCTGTTGTTCTCAACTCCCTCGACTCGCTTGCCCACGTATCATTTGATAGCCACGTTGCATTCAATAACCACCTGTTGAGTTGGAGTAAGTAATGATTCCGAAGAGGTTGGTGCAGTGGCGCCCAAGTCTAGTGAGTGTAGGGGCCGGAGCATGAATGCAAGTTGAGATTCAATTTTCCCTGTGCATTGGTCGAGTTGCTCCAAGCGAAAGCAAAGGTCGTCGATGTATTTGCGAACTGAAAAAACCAAGTCCTGGAGAATCGAGACCAATTCTCGGAATCTTGAACACGAAGCACACGAAGCATAGTCCGAGTAGAGATGAGGTTGGAATGGTGTCTCTTCCACTTGTTCAAGTATCTCTTCCAATTGAGCATTGATCTCCTCCATAGAAGGCACGAGAAAAGAGGGTGGTGGCTAGGCATGGGTTAAGGGTGGTGGCGAGGGATAGAGGGGGACAAAAGGTGACAAAGTAGAGGGTAGGGGGAACTTTGGTTGTGTTAGGTTTTGCTGAGAAGATGATGTGACGTCCTGGAGGGGGCCAGGAGCAAAGCCCAATGAGTTTCCCTGAATATCAAAGCACTCCACCCTACAGTTCCACGCCGATGACAGAGGCGAAGACCAGTTGATTTGGGGAAGAGTGAGTGGAATATGTGGGTAAGGAGCTAGGGGTGGGGCGAGGACAGGCGGGCGTTGGCTAGCCATAGCTTCTTTTCTTTGGTACCATAGAGGGCCTTGCTTTGGATTTCGTCGGAGCCAAGGAATAGCCAGGCGTGTGTGTAGGTATGGTGGAGGTGAAAGCAAGGAAACAAAGAAGGGAACCAGAGACACCGACCCAATGTAGGAGATACAGATAGTAAAGAGAGAGGTTTGCACACAATGGAATGGAGCATTTCCATAAGGAAACTGGGGAGTGAATGCACATGTGCGCTGAAGGACTGGTTGGCGTACTTCCTCCATCTCCAGGCTGAGAAGCCAACGAGGGTCGTACTGGAGCAGTTAGTGAGAGAATTGTGGAGCAATGAAGAATTGCATAGTTCATCAAACAGTAATGAAGGCTGAGTGGAGGCGGCATGTGACAGTCACATGGTATGCGGAGAGGTGGCACATGTCGTCTTCTCCATGGGATTCATGGATCAAACTTATACCCCATCCGGGGGATGAATATGTAATTTTTATTTTATATGTTTATTTAAAATAATTTGGAGAATGAAAATAGATAAATGATTCAAATAATAAAAACTAACCAAAAGAAAGATATGTTTCATATTTTGATTATTAATATTGTTATTTTTTAACACTCCAACTCTCAACCACAACAGTTAAATCTATTTGACATATATTATTTTAATATAATATAGTTAATTACAAATGATTATTTAAAAATTAAATTGAATGTTTATTAATAATGTATTTGTATTGATAATATAATTTTATATTGAATATCATGTATGAGGATGTAACATTTTTTATTTATTTACATATCTATGTTTGTGTTAGTTTTTTTTTTTCCTCAGAAAAAAGTGTAATTTTATTCATCTGGAGAGACAAAAGTACATTTTGTAGGTGCTCGTGAAGCACATTCAATAGTGTAGAGAAAGTAAGAGGGGTTTTAACCAGAAAGAACCAATGTGCTGATAATTGAGATGTCCAAGTTCTTTTATCTGGTTCTATTCTATCATGGAGTGCTTAGTGCAGTTTACAAAATCTACTACATGGCTAAGAAGTACTTAAAAACATTTACAGTGTATACTCCAAAATTGGATCCAATTATACAAAACAAAAAGAAATAAAGGTGTATTATGGAGCAAGAGCTTGAGCCGGTTCTTCTATGAAGGGTCAGTGGTAGAAATTCTGTGTTGTATCAACATTTGATTATGAAAAGTGCTAGTGACCATAAGGAAGAGTGAGCCCTTCTTTCGATAAAGCATTTTTTATTGTGTTCATGTTCCTGTAAACATGTCGTATAGTAAAGGAGTCAAAATAGGCCAAAAAGGTAGAAATATCCTCCAAAAAAGGTTGTAGAAAAATATTGTGGTAGGACTGTGTTTTCTGAACCCAGTTTATGACATTCATTGAATCACCAAAGAGATGTATGGAGTGTAACCCTTGTTCAATTGTTGTTTTGAGTAATAGGAGAAGTGTCATTAGTTATGCATAGTTGTCTGTTCCTTTTCCCAATCCCATTTTATTTTGATAAAATGTGAGTCTGAAAAATGTAGGACTGTCCCCCCCCGACAGAGGATATTTTGAGATGCTCCGTCAAAGAAATCCCAGGGCATGGTTGGGTCTATGGGAGCGGGTTGAGATGATCAGATTCCGTTTGCATTCTTTTCCTGGGGGAAGTGTTCCAAAATTGAGAGACTTTTGGAAGTCACTAATTTGGATACTAAGGCCTTATCTTGGAAAATTTATGAGTTCCTGGCAAGCCAGACTCCCCGGCTTATTAAGAATGGCAGGGATTTCAAGTTCTTATGAGTAGGATCTTGCAGTCGATTTTCTCAAGAAGATTCTAACGTTGGCCCATTCCACCCACAATGCTGGCTCAGGATTTGAGCAACTTCTCCCCACACTTTTAAAGTGAAGGGAAGAAGATGAGGATGTGATCTATAGTTTCAATTTCCCCTTTATAAAGAGAGCACCATCTTGACCCTTAGATCTAATGCTTCCTCATCTTGTCCCAGGTCAAAAATTTGTTTACCAGCACAGAACACATGAAGATCTTTGTTTTCAATGGGGCTTTGAGCTTCCAAAGACCTCTCCACCACCAGCACAACTCCCTTTGGAGTAGATCAACATTAAGTTATATGTAACCCAATTTGGGGGAGTAAACCCCATGTGGGGATTTTTGCCAGACTAGCTCATCATCCTTATCCAGGAGCCTAATGTGACCTCGTTGAAGGGAAAAAATGTAGTTGTCCCAATGTAGTTTGAACTCTCCTTCCCTCTCAAGAAAATTAAAGATGTACCACCCTTGATGCCAAATGTTTTTGGAACCTAGATCAATAATTTGATTAAGTTTGTAGTACCCCTGAGTATGTAAATGGTCTAGGATGGCCCGTGGAAGGGAATGGGCATTCCCACTTCCAGGCCATGGATCTATTCCAATGCAGAATTGATCCCCCCTTCCAACTTTCCAAGCCAAACCATCACCAATAACATGGAAAGATTTGATTTCTTCCTTCCAAATGATGGAGTAGCTAGATAAACTCTGGTCAGCCTGATTGATCCAATCTCCCACAGAGTCTGGTTTGATATATTTGTGGGTGACCAGTTGGGTCCATAAACTAGATGTAGTGAAGAGCCGCCAACATGATTTTTGTGCTAAGGCTTTTGAAAAAATGAATATATTCTTCAGTCCCCAACCCCCCAATTCTTTGTTTGTGTTAGTTAACTATAATGTTCTTTATTAAAAATAAATAAATAAAATTGAATATTTATGTATGATGTATATAATTGTGTTTTTATTTTTATCAATTATTTTGTAATAATTATACTAAATATTTGTATGATGATGGTGGCGATGATGAATATCAAGAGAGATGGACCTTAAGAAGGTAAGAGATTACTTAGATTTCTTTAAAATTGTATTTTTATATTAAAATCCATCGAGAGAAGCTTTCCAAGATCACTATAGTTTTGATGCCTTAGGAATTTAGGAAATTTTGTATTGTGGCAAATATTTTTAAAATGAGATCTAATATGGGTATAAGAAAAACAATAATATGATTAATCAAAATAACTAAAAAATTAGACTATATTTATTAAATTTTTATTAATGATATTATTTTTATATTTGAATATGTATAAGATGCGATAAATATGTATATTTTCATATTGTTTATATTTATGTTATTTTAATTTAATATGGTTAAGTAAAACAAATAAAAATATTAACAAAATATATGATAAATGTAATAAATGTATTCTTCTTTTGGAAATATATTTAGATTTACATTGTTTAAATATAATGCAGTTAATTATATATATATTATATATATATATATATATATATATATATATATATATATATATAAGATTACGTTTTTTTCATTTTATTTGTTTTTAAGTTTATGGGAAAAATTTCTATTAATCTTTTGTGATATCATACATACAAAAGTTCCTTGCTACTAGCCTATCACTAGTGAAATTAGATAGCAACAAAGAAGTAAATCTTTTGTCCATACACTTTGCTTAATGTTTTTCCGAAGAGTCTTAAAAGCTAAATAAACATTATAAACCTTAAAAAAGTATTGGAGATATATTTATAGCCTTTTCTTCTGTTGGAGTGCATTCAAAATTGAGAAGAGGTACCTTCTGGTCATGGAGCTAGAGGCTCCACTGGAGTATCTTGGGGTTTCTCCCGCTGAGGTTGATTCAGAATAGACTGAGTATTGTGAATAGGAACAAAGGTCGACAAATTGTTACTCGAGGATGGAAGGTGGTTGAGAATTTATTTTCCAACAAATGTAGGTCGTTTAACTGCAACTGTATTGTGTTCTGTGTGTCTTCATGGTTATGGAGCATCTGTCTTAGGAAGGTATTAATATATAATATAGTTCCATCGTTTTCCAATACTTGGTCTCATGAGCTCGCATGTTACCAATGTTTGGAACCCATCTAATGGTTGCTTTTGCCACCTCTGAGCTTGTGGTCATAGTTATCTCCATAATAACCTTGGCTTCAACGTCATGCAGATGCGCTTGAAAGCACAATGGAGTGATTTCCTGGTAGTTGGCTGCTACATTGTAGGCTTCTTGTTGCACTCTCGAGGCTGGTGGTTTTTTTTCAACCCCGTGGGAGGACTCTACATGGGCCCTTGAGCCACGACAATAACCTCTGGGATAACCTTTGTGAGGAGCCATGAAGGTGTTGACGATAGCTCAGAGAGATGGGTGTGATAACTAAGTTAGAGGGTGAACGACCCACCAATTGCCGCGATGTAACCATTGGTCTTTGATCCAGGTGGATATCGGTGGCTACCCACCTTTTTCAGCTGGCTCATAACAACTTTCTGACAATTTTGGTAATTTACTATTTTTAACAGTTTTTCGGGTCCTAAAATTCTGGAGCCGTTTTTAGGTCCTAAACAACATTTTTTGGGTATCTACCGATCAAAAAATTTCATCATGAAGTTTTTGTCAACAGTTGTAGTCCTCGGATAGATCTTTCCAACGGGCTATCGTGCACCTAAGACATAGATCGTATGCAAAAGTTACGACCCCAGGAAGTTGATGTACTAACTTACCCAAATGGGGCCCACATGACTTTTGGCGCTTCATCTCCTAGGGTTAGGTTTTTGGATGTCTAGGGTTTTTGACACTCCTGTTTATTGTAAAAATTCCTTTAGAGCCTCATTTTTAATCATATTCTTGTGAATGAGCGCAACCGTCACATATTTTATCAGAGATAAGCCACCACCATTTCAACAAGCTTGTTTTCCACTGCATTTTACAGTTTCAACTTATTTCCTTGTTGAGTGGAAAACTGATTTTACTGTATCTCTGTTATTCTGGGTTAATCATCTGTTAATAATATGTATTCATTTTTTTCTTCTCATAAAATCCGGATCAGTGGTATCAAAGATATAGTAAGCAGAGCCTAGTGCCACTGTTGCTACCACCAAACTCCAGCCTGATGAACCAGACGAGATAGAAGAAGGAGAGTGCCTCTTATATTCACAGATGTGGGTAAAAGGAACCCCGCTACACTTCATCATTGATAGCGGTATCCAGAAGAACCTCATCTCAACAGAGGTTGTGAAGCAGTTGGACCTGTTGACAACGCTGCATCCGCAACCCTACACCATTGGATGGCTCCACCAAGGAAGCAATCTCCGCGTCAGCCAATAGTGTCAACTGTCGTACGACATCAAGCCCTTCAAAGATGAGGTATTGTGTGATGTTTCTTCTCTCTATGTTTGTGATGTTCTTTTGGTCCATACCGAAATGGAATTTTTGGACATCTCGTCCTTGGGCGCGGCTTAACGATATGTCATCAAAATCAAGTAGAATCTCAAAAAAAAGATGCGGCAATTTGGGCCTGGGAACCCCTCATAACAAAATCCAGGAAAGGGTGGCCCCAACCCAAAGAAAAAAGGATAGATAAAATATGGACAGTATCAGGACAACCAATCCAAGCCACAAGCAAAGAAGGACACTAGAAAGACAAATAAAGATACCGGTAAGTAATGCGACTTCCATAAGAGCCCTTGGCATAACACTGTTGGATGTCGCTCAAAGCAGTCACTGGTGGCTAAAGTGAAAGCCTCTGAATCAGATGTGGGTTCTGACTCTGAGTTAGAACCAGAAAGGGGAGGACATATCATTGACACAGAACCCGGTGCCACTGTTGCTACCACAAATCTCTAGCCCAATGAACTAGATGAGCAAGAAGAAGGAGAGTGCCTCTTCCATTCACAGATGTGGGTAAAAGGAACCCCATTGCATTTCATCATTGATAGCGGTAGCCAGAAGAACCTCATATCAATAGAGGTTGTCAAGCTACTGGTTGTGCCGACAATTCCACACCCACAACCCTACACCATTGGATGGCTCTGCCAAGGAATCGATCTTCGCGTCAGCCAATAGTGTCGACTGTCATATGACATCAATCCCTTCAAAGATGAGGTATTGTGTGATGTTGCTCCTCTTGAAGTTTGTGATGTTATTTTGGGCCAAACTTATTTATGAAAACATCATGTTGTATATAAGTCTAGGCCTCATAGTGTTATTATTATTTTGAGCAGGAAATTGTACAGGATACCCGAGGCAACCCCACCTAGTGATATTTCCTTGATCTCTACCAAAAAATGCAGGAAGGTCATCTCTCAGACAGGGAAGTTTGTCTTCTTCGTGATTCACTCTCAGAATGAGCGAAATATCATAACCACATCCAGGGTCTCTGCAACCAACCTCTCCAAACAACAGAAGTAAGTAGATAAGGTTGTCGAAGAATACTCGGATATCTTGTCCATGCACTTCCAGGTCAAGCACCCCATCGATCTGACCGTCGACGCACGTCTGCCCAATGGGCCAGTATATCGCTGCTCTATGTTAGATAATGAGGAGATCAAGAGACACATCCAAGAACTGCTTCACAAGGGGCACATCTGTCCCAACTCATCACCTTGTGGGAGACCAATCGTGCTAGTACAAAAGAAAGATGGAACCCGACGAATATGCATTGATTACTGGGCCCTGAATAAAATCATAGTCAGAAACCGATACCCAATTCCCTGAATCAACGATCTCCTTGATCAATTCACGGGGGCCAAATACGTCAGTAAGATTGATTTAAATTTTGACTACCACCAGGTCCTGATAGAACAAACAGATGTATGGAAGACCGCCTTCAAGTCAAAGGAAGGCCTTTTTGAATTGTTGGTCATGCCCTTTGGTTTGAAAAATGCTCCAGCCACTTTCATGAGGATGATGGACGATATCATGTGACCATTCACCAATACTTTTGTAGTGGTGTATCTGGATGACATTCTCATTTACAACAAGTCTTGTGCAGAACACTTGCAACATATTCAACAGGTTCTGCACACCCTGCGGAAAAACAAGCTATACACCAACTTGGAAAAATGTTCCTTCGGCATGGACAAGGTCCATTACCTAGGATACATCATTTAGCAACATGCCGTACATGTGGTTCCATTCAAGATCCAAGTCATCCGTGACTGACCAGCTCCAACCACACTCACTGAGCTTCGAAGCTTCTTGGGCCTTGCCAATTTCTACCGCAGGTTCGTGTTGGGATTCTCCCATATTGCATGGGCCCTCAACTAAATAACCAGGTGTGGTGGTAAGGAAAAATTTGTGTGGGGTCAGTCCCAAAAATAAACGTTCGATGATTTGAAGCAACGCTTATGCTCAACCCTAGTACTTTCACTACCAGACCTGCAACAACCAATTGGGATCGAGACAAATGCTTCAGACTATGCTGTGAGCATCGTTCTCACTTAGCATGACCACCCCGTGGCCTATCATAGTGAGACAATATCATATTATGTCCGTAAGTACCCTAGTTATGACAAAGAAATGTACTCCATTGTGCAAGCCTATTGCCAGTGGAGACATTACATTCTTGGGAAGGAGATAGTCATCCACATTGATCATAAGCCACTGCAGTTCATGTAGACACAATGTAAATTACATAATGACCACCATCAAAAGTGGTCCATATGCTTACAACAATTCCACCTCAACATCAATTATAAAACAAGAAGCACCAACCGCGTCGTTGATTGCCTCAGTAGACCGCCAGTCGTGACACTCACCACGGTGCTAGACTCTTGCGGCCATGAGACCTATGGATGGCCCCAACTCTATGAGATAGACCCAAACTTCGCCACCACCTACCAAATGTTGGGTGCAAACGCAATTGTCGATAATTTCCATCTTCAGGATGGGTTGTTGTGTCGTTTGGGCCATATCTGTGTTCCATCAAGTGAGTGAGCGAAGTTGATCTGGGAAGCCCACTACAGTCGGGTGTCAGGACACTTTGACATCGAAAAGACAGTGGCGATGCTACATAAATATTTTTACTAGTCAGAACTTTTACAGGAGGTCAATAAGTATATCGGGTCCTACACTTCCTGCACTATTGCCAAATTGACCACTAAGAAACAGGGCCTGTACACCCCTCTTCCTACTCCTGACAAGCCATGGGAATTCATATCAATGGACTACATGTTAGGCCTCTCATCCACCAAGCGAGGAAATGACTGTGTTTTTTTGGTTGTTAATCACCTTTCTAAGATGGCGATTCTAGTTGCCTGCAAGAAGAGCATCACAAGAGAAGCCAATGCTAAGATCTTCTTTAAACGAGTCTAGGTACATTTTGGAATCCCACAAACCATTGTCTTATATCGGGACAATTGATTTCTCAATACATTTTGGTTGAGCCTCTAGTCACTACTGGACACCAAGCTCACCAAATCCATGTCCTTCCACCCCCAGACAGAAGGCCAAACCGAGTTCGTAAATAGAATGATCGTGCATATCTTGCGCATGTATAATTCCAAGCACTCTCACACATGGGATGAGAGTCTTCCCTATGTCCAACATAGCTACAACCAAGCCCTCCATAGCTCAACGGGACACAACCCCTTTCAGGTGGGGTTGGGATTCCAACCATTGGGTCCCATAGATGTTGCACTTCCCCTTGCGGTCACCTCGACAGACTCACCCCCTGCTCCAACTGAAGCTGACAAATCCACATGGTTCATTGAGTAGATCTAAGACATCCGCCAATAGGTTCAGGATATCCTATAGAAGTCTAATGACAAGTACAAGCAGCACCATGATCAACATCAGGTGCCACATAGGTTTCAGGTGGATGACAAAGTTTGGTTGTACTTGCAGAAAGAAAGCCTTATAGGACCCCATCAGAAGCTTCACCCAGTCCGTTATGAGATGTACACCATCACCAAGGTGTTGGATTACTGAGGGGGGGGGGTGAATCAATAATAGAGAAATTATAATCCTTTTTAACCAAATAATCCAAGTGTTATATCAATGTAGAATTATCATCCAATAATGAACAATGAACAAATGAACAATCATACACATACACAATACACCAATGTTTTACATGGAAAACCAAAGTGGGAGAAAACCACATAATGATTTTTCTTATATGTCTTAAAGAATTACATTCATTGGAAGCACCAACTTCCTTTGTTTTCCAGCTACAAGTGGAAGGAGGGTCCAACCTCCTAGTTTCTCAGGCTACAAACTGAGGGAAGCTCCAACTCCCCAATTCTATGGCTATAACCAGAAGGAGGCTACAACCCCCTATGTTCTCCGGCTACAACCAGAAGGTGGCTACAACCACCTATGCTTTCTCCGTCCAACAACCCTGAAATAGAAGTAGAATGATGAAACCACTGTCACACTATCACCATGAGATATACTGTTGTAAACTTGTACCAATAAACCTGAACCATGCATCAACCATGCGCCAACTTATACCTCAACCTGTACCATAAACAAGTGCATCAACCATGCACCAACCTATACCAAACAACCCATAATCAAATTGTACCATAAACAAGTGCATCCAACCATGTAACAATTATGTACCATCATGTGTCACCTACTATGACTCATCAATATGTACCAACATCATCAACTATACACCTCATGTATGTGCCAACTCATCAACTACTTGTCTCAACCATGTACCCATCATGTACCTTAGCCAAAATCCCTCATCAATTTCATTATCAAAATATGATTTGTAACTCTATAATAAAACTGGTGTATATGATCACATACCTGCAAACCTTCCTTAAATTTCACAACAAGAGACTAGCATTTTCATCAAACTTTTCTTTAGTCTCACATGACTAGTTTTGGATTAGTCAACAACCCGAAATTGAAATAATAATAACTATGTACCTGTAATGAATAAATATCTGAAATTGATACACAATGTTCTTCAGTGAGTTTTATGCAATTCCTCCAGGTGTAACTACTTGAAACCTCTCATAAAATATGTTATAACAAAAATGGAATACTTTGTTGAATTCTAGCTTATTCTAGAGAGCGACCGTGCAGAGCGTTCCCCACACGTAATATTTGTTGAATCGATCTGAATATGTTACACAACATACTACAGACTATACTCTAACCAAAACATTTTGTCTTACTTAATTTGGAACTGTTATGAATAAGTTATGTTGTTTTTGTTCGAAACACATGTTTTACACTAGTTTCAGGACTACCCACAAACCCTATTTTCCACGGAGTATAACTCCAAAAATACAACAAACCACAAGTTGGATTTTTTACCAAGGATACTTGGATATCTTTCCTCAATGGAATATCAATTTCACAGTTTGAATCATTCTATAAAAAAGTTATTGCGAAAATGGTGAGATGACCTGTAAATACCATACCTTAGAAAGCATCATCAAAAGAATTTATCGTCCCTTGAATCCCAACATTCTTTTCTTCACCTTTCTTCTGAAATTTGGCTTAGATATAATTTGGTTACCCCAAACACCTATATATATTCAATATGCTCAAGTGTGATCTAAAATGAGAGAGACTCGCCTCTTATTTATACTCTCCAAGTAGCTTCCTTAAAAACATCTTTTGGGTCACTTTGCCCACTTTCCTTATTTTAAGGTTAACCCAATTCTAATTTCTCCATTAAATTTATTATTTAAATAATTTATTTTGTATTCACTTTGAATTATAGTACACTCATCACTTCACTTTATTATTTTCCTTCTAAA
>ML779979.1:936004-996815 GCA_009831015.1 Picea engelmannii
GCTACTCCACTGGTGCTTCGTCAGTCATCAATACAACCTGCCCAATATGCATCTGTGTAGGCAATAAGTGATAGATCCTTTCCTTTTGGATACGATAATCCAAACTCTTTTGTTCCTTTGAGATATTTGAAAATCCTCTTCACCGCTAATACATGTGATTCCTTTGGTGCTGCCTAAAATCGTGCTACTTGTCCAACTGCATGCATAACATCTGGTCTAGATGCTATCACATATAGTAGAATGCCAATCATTGACATGTATTGCCTCTGATATGTAGGCTTTGAATCATCATCTTTTCTCAACTTGCAACTGGTTTGCATGGGAGTGATAACTGGTTTGAAATCTTCCATTCCAAACATCTTTAGCATTTCTCTGATATACTTGGTTTGAGAAATAAAAATTCCTTGGTTTCTTTGACGTATCTGAAGTCCTAGAAAGAAGTATAGTTCTCCAAGTAATGACATTTCAAATTCATTCTGCATATCCTTTGAAAATTTCTGGCTTAACTTGTCATCATCACTACCAAAAATAATATCATCAACATAAACTTCAATTAATAAAATATTACCTTGACTTACCTTGATGTAGAGGTTGTTGTCTGCACTTCCTTATCTGAACCCTGCTTGCTGTAGATATTTATCCAATTTAGAGTACCATGCTCTAGGAGCCTGTTTTAGACCATACAAGGCCTTATTTAATTTGCACACATAGTCTGCATTCTCTGACAACTGAAATCCTTCTGGTTGTTCAATGTAGACTTCTTATTCAAGTTCCCCATTCAAAAAAGATGATTTTACGTCCATCTGATACACTTTAATATTTATGGAGCTTGCATAAGCTAAAAACAATTGGATTGCTTCCATTCTGGAAACTGGGGAAAATGTATCTTCAAAGTCTACTCCTTCAACCTGTGCATATCCTTTACATACCAATATAGCTTTGTTTCTTGTAACCTGTCCATCTTCGTTCAATTTATTCTTGTATACCCACTTTGTGTTGATCACATTCTTATTTTTTGGTCTTGGAACCAATTTCCAAGTGTCGTTTTTCTCTATTTGATCCAATTCTTCATCCATGGTCTTGTTCCAAAATTCATCCTTGCCGGTCTCTTCAAAATAGGTTGGTTCAATCGTAGATGTGAGTGCTAGGCATGTTTGTTCTGGTGAACATATTCTTCTTCTAGTCTCAACTCTCGTGTCTTTGTTTCTGATGATTTGATCTGAAGGATGATTCTTTTCTACTCGTCTTCTAGGTGTCTTTGGAGGCACTTGCTGAACTTTCTCTTCTGTTTCTGTCAGATTCTCTTCATCTTCCTCTTCTACTTATTTTTATTCTTCTTCTTCTTCTTCTTCAAAAGGTTGTTCCATTGATTCATTTTCTTCTTCTTTTGTTTCTGGTCTGCCCATTTCATCAATTTTTACGTTGATTCTTTCCACAAATTTGTTCAATCTCAGATTGTAACACTTGTATGCTTTCCTTGTACTTGAGTAACCAAAAAGTACTCCTTTGTCCATACGAGAGTCAAACTGTCCCATTCTTCCATCTTCTCTTTTGATGTAGCATTTTCTTCCAAAAACTCTGAAGTGCTTCACATATGTTGGTCTTCCTTTCCATAGCTCATAGGGAGTTTTGTCAGTGTTGTTTCTGAGCATTACTCTATTTTGAATGTGAATTGTTGTATGCATTGTCTGTGTCCAAGATATATCTATCAATTTGGAATCCATTAACATTGTTTGATCCATTTCCTATAATGTCTTGTTCTTTCTTTCAACAACTCCATTATGTTGAGGTGTCCTAGCAATGGAGAATTGCCTTTTTATTCCATGACTGTTGCAGTAGTCCATAAATTCCTTTGAAGTGAACTCTCCTCCATTATCAGATCTCAAGCATTTGATTTTTGAATCCATTTCATTTTCAACCATTTCCTTGTAGATCTTAAAGTTTTCAAAAGCTTCTGACTTATTCTTGAGAAAGAAAACTGCAGTCATTCTTGTATAATAATCAACTAATAACATAAAGTATTTCTCTCCTTTTAAACCCTTTGTTGTAGTTGGTCCAACTAGATCAGTGTGCACAATTTCCAGTGGTCTTGTCATTGAATATTTCTTTGATTTGAACCTACTCTTTGTTTGTTTTCCTTGTTGACAATGCTTGCATAAAGTGTTGGTTGGTTTCGTGATCTGGGACATTTCTATGACTGCTTCTCTTTTGCTGACTTTGACAAGGTTATAAAAATGCATTTGACTCATTCTTTTGTGCCATAGCTAACTTTCATCTTCCTTTCCTAGACAACACTTTTCATTTCCAATTTCACTTAACACATATATGTTGCTTGAAGTTCTTGCAGTTGTAGTAATCAATTTTCCTGAACCTTGTTTTCTTATCTTGCACTTTTGTGAATCAAAAGTAACTTTATGACCTTGGTCACACATTTGACTCACACTTAGAAGATTATGTTTCATATCTTCTACTAGTAGAACATTTTCTGCCTTTGTATTATCGTTCCCAATTCTGACTGTGCCTTTTCCAATGATTTTAGTTGAACCATCATTTCTGAAGGAGACTGATCCATATCTTTCCTTTATTAATGTAAGAAACCTGTCTCTATCACCTGTCATGTGTTTTGAATAGCCACTGTCAACATACCAACCACATTTCTTCTTCTTAGCTTGCAGAGAGAGTGTGTATTCTTCATTTCTATACTGATTCTGCTTTCTTATCTATGTCCTTTTCCAAGGTTCCTATCTATGACTGTTGTTATCCTGTTACGGTTCTCTAGGAGGGACTATCATTCTGCAATATTTGACCATGTGTCCAATTTTTTTACATTTGTAACATTCCACTTTAGTGCTCAAAGATTCAAAACTGTTGTAACTTCTTCTCTGTCTTTCACTATGCCTTATTGGATAACCCTTTTGTGTATTACTTTCAAAGTTGTTTATGTTCCTGTTGTTAGCTCTGCAATTCACATCTTTATGTACACAATTATTATATGCATAACATAAACCAAAAAATATAGTTTGATACCTGGGAGTTGAAGATCTTCTGAAATGAGGTGCTCTTATGAATCCTTATTCATCTTGAGGCCTATCTATCTGTTGTTGGTTCTAAAATATGAATCTTCTTGGTGGAGGAGTGTCCCTGTAATCTTCCTTGTATATCTTCCTATCCCCTTTGATTGTTTCTGCATAGCTTTTTGGATATGTTTCTTGCTCTGCTGTTTTGGAGCTTGATCCATTTTCTTTCTGATTGTATCCAAGTCTGGACTTCTCAAGATGATATTTTTGACTGCTCATAATGTCATCCAAAACTTTTGAGCTATTCTGTATATATATTTTTTGAATATCCTTTCTTAATGTGACAATCTCTGCTTCAGAATTTTCAATGTTCCCGTCCTTTTCTTCTAGCTATTCTTTGAATGCTTCTTCAATTCTTTTATCTTATTCTATTTGAACCTTCAAATTTGTGATCATTTGTTCTAGTTCTTGAGTATCTTCTTTCTTGTTTAGTTCCGCATGTAGTTTCTTGTTTTCTCTTCTGATAACTTCTATGGCACACATCAATTCTTCTCGGTAGTCAACTTCTGCCTCTTCAATTTCTCATTCAACTTCTTCATTTTCTTCTCCAGCGTCTTCATATTCTTCTTTGGAGTCTTCTTTATCAGAGTCTTCTACTTCCATGAATATAACTCTTCATGTCTCACTGTCATTGACTTCATATTCATCTGATGACGAGATGTCTTCTTTTGTGCATAAGACTTTCTTGAAAACTTTCTTTGTAGTTATTTTTCCTTTATATGTTTGTTTTCCTTTTGAGTAACCTTCATCATTTCTCTTTTTATTATGAGGACATTTGTTAGCAAAATGATCAATACCATCACAATTAAAACAAATTAAAGGAAGCTTACCTCTATACCTACCGTTGGTTCCCTCGTTCAGTGTTTTGATGAAGTTGGCCACTTCTTCATCATCTTCCGAGACGTCACTATTGCTGCTATGTTCTTCTTGTTGCTTTTCCTTTTTCTTTGATCTTTTGGATACT
The DNA here is from genome assembly GCA_009831015.1 of Picea engelmannii. Lineage (NCBI taxonomy): Eukaryota > Viridiplantae > Streptophyta > Pinopsida > Pinales > Pinaceae > Picea > Picea engelmannii. Next base: position 940,046 of record ML779979.1, read on the forward strand.
TTGAAGGTTGCTTCTTTTACATCTAGATTTTCTTGTTCATTTCTCATTTCATATGTTGTGAAGATTCCATGCAGTTTGTCCATGATTATTGAGTTTATATATGATATTTCTTCTAGTGCTGATATCTTAGGGTCAAATCTCATAGGAAGAGATCTTAGTACCTTTTGAAAAATTACAGAGTCTTCGATTTCTTCTCCCAATCCTATGATTGCATTCACTGTTTCATCGACTCATAAGAAGTAGGCTGCAATATTCTCATCTTCCTTCATCTTTGGTTGTTTGAACTGACCTCTCTAAGTTTGAAGCTTTGCTTCTTTGACTTTTGAATCTCCTTCATAAATATTTCGAATCTTGTCCCAAATCTCTTTAGCGGATTTACAATGTGCAACTTTGGTGAACACTGTTTCACTGAGACCATTCAAAATTGCATTTGTGGTTTTGGAATTATTCTTAACGAGTTTCACTGCTTTGTCATTTGTTGGTGGAATTACTGGTGTTGTGTATCTATCTACAATTGATTGCCAAATTTCAAATCCATGTGCTTGTATATATATCTTGATCCTTATGCTCCAAAAACCAAAATTATGTCCATCAAACTGTGGTATTCAATTTTTATACAAGTTGTTTCTTTCCATGATCTACCTTTCAGTGATTAAACTGATTTCTGAAGGAACCTTCTCTGATACCAATTGTTGGATTACTGAGAGGGGGGTGAATCAGTAATAGAGAAATTATAATCCTTTTTAACCAAATAATCCAAGTGTTATATCAATGTAGAATTATCATCTAATAATGAGAAATGAACAAATGAAAAATTATACACATACAAAGTAGACTAATTTTTTACGTGGAAACCCAAAGCGAGAGAAAACCATGGAATGTTTTTTCTTATATGTCTTGAAGAATTACATTCATTGGAAGCACCAACTTCCTTTGTTTTCCAGCTACAACTGGAAGGAGGGTCCAACCTCCTAATTTCTCAGGTTACAACCTGAGGGAAACTCCAGCTCCCCAATTCTCTGGCTACAACTAAAAGAAGGCTACAACCCCCTATGTTCTCCGGCTACAACCGGAAGGTGGCTACAACCACCTGTCCTTGCCCCATCCAACCGCCATGAAGTAGAAATAGAATTATGGAACCACTATCACACTATCACTGTGAGATATACCACTGTAAACCTGTACCAATAAACCTGAACCATGCATCAACCTGTACCATAAACAAGTGCATCAACCATGCACCAACTTGTACTAAACAACCTGTAATCAACCTGTACCATAAAAAAGTGCATCCAACCATGTAACAAGTATATACCAATCATGTTTCACCTACTATGACTCATAAATATGTACCAACATCATCAACTATACATCTCATGTATGTGCCAACTCATTAATTACTTGTCTCAACCATGTACCTAACATGTACCTTAACCAAAATCATTCATCAATTTCATCATCCAAATATGATTTGTAGCTTTGTAATAGACCTGGTGTATATGATCACATACCTACAAACCTTCCTTAACATTAACAATAAGAGACTAGCATTTTCATCAAACTTTTCTTTAGTCTCACATGACTAGTTTTGGATTAGTCAACAACCCTAACTTGAAATAATCATAACTATGTACCTGTAATGAATAAAAATCTGAAACTGATACACAATGTTCTTCAGTTTGTTTTATGAAATTTCTCTAGGTTTCACTACTTGAAACCTCTGAGAAAAGGAGTTATAGCAAAAATGACATACCTTGCTGAATTCTAGCTTATTCTAGAGAGCGACCTTGTAGAGAGTGCCCTGCACAGAATATTTGTTTAACAGATATGAAAATGTTACAAAGAATACTAAATATTGTAATATAACCAACACAGTTTTTCTTACTAAATTTGGATCTATTATGAATAAATTATGACATTTTTTTTCTGAAACACTTGTTTTACACTAGTTTCAGGACTAGCCACAAACCCTATTTTCCACGGAGTGGAACTCCAAAAATACAACGACCCACAAGATTATTTTTTTACCACAGATACTTGGATATTTTTTCTCAATGGAATATAAATTTCACGGTCTGAATAGTTCTAGAAAAATATTTATTGCGAAAATGGTGAGATGACCTGTAAATAACATACCTTAGAAAACATCATCAAAAAATTTTATCCTTCCTTGAATTTTGACCTTATTTTTTTCACCTTCCTTCTGAAATTAGGATTATATATAATTTGGTTACCTCAGACACCTATAGATAATCAATATGCTCAAGTTTGATAAAAAATGAGAGAACATTGCCTCTTATTTATACTCTCCAAACAACTTCCTTAAAAACATCTTCTAGGTCACTTTGCCCTCTTTCCTTATTTTAGGGTTAACCCACTTCTAATTTCTCCATTAAATTTATTATTTAAATAATTTATTTTGTATTCACTTTGAATTATAGTACACTCATCACTTCATTTTATTATTTACCTTCTAAAATCTCTTAATCCACTTTGACTACTTTGACCTTTTGGGGCTTCTAGATGACATATGAGGGTCCTCCAACTTCGTAAGGCCATAATTCTCAAACCGTGAGGAGTTATGTGACGTTCCATATACCACCATAAATGTAATGAAATGTAATATCCATATATAATAGAATTACCTAAAAATATATCAAAAATCATACCATTATCCATAAAAAAAACTTGGGTCCATTACCCAAACTTGGGTTCTCCAACTTCTTATGGCCACAACTCTCTAACCGTGAGGAGTTATGTGACGTTCCACATACCACCGAAAATGGCATGACAAACACTATCCATATAGGATAGATTCACTAAAACATTCAATGACCTTCATCTCATTATTCCACAAATACTCATGGGTTCTCTAACCATACTTCTAGGATAACTCAATCCACAATGCGTCTTCCCGTGAGGGCTTTCACCATAAGGGGGGCACTTTGGAGTTCTTCCTTTGTGCTATAGGGATTTATTCAAGGGTTGAAATAAATGAAAACCAACCTTAACCAACACAAGGCTGTGGGGGATACTTATTTTGAGATCAACATTCCTCCTTTCTTTGGCCTGCACCCAATGTTCAACATGGACCTCCTTCGACCTTATTTCCCACCATTATTTGACACCTTAGACGTAGTAGAACAATTGACACCAACTGATCTCAACCCCTACTACATACAACATGCATCCAGTGATCATATTGTGGACACACATATGAAGGGCACTCACCAACAAAGGATCCATCTTTATCGAGTCGTCAAAGCAGGGTAGCTCCTGCACCAAGGCAAGTGGTTCACCCGGGGCCAAATTCAGCAGACATTTCCTCATCTGATGGGGGAACTCAAAGCAATGGAGACCATTGCTTCCTAAGGAGGGAGGATTGATCCAGGTGTATATCGGTGGCCACCCACCTTTTCCAGCTGGCTCAAAACAAATTTCTGGCAATTATGGTAATTTACTATTTTCAGCAGTTTTTCGGGTCTTGAACTTTCAGAGATGTTTTGAGGCCCTAAACGATGTTTTTTTTGGGTATCTACTGGTCGAAAAATTTAGTCATGAAAATTTAGTCAACAGTTGTAGTCCTCAGATATATATTTCCAATGGGATATCGTGCACCTAAAACGAAGATCGTATGCAAAAGTTACGTCCCCAGGAAGTTGATGTACTGACTTACCCAAATGGGGCCCACGTGAATTTTGGCGCTTCATCTCCTAGGGTTAGGTTTTTGGATGTCTATGGTTTTTGACATTCCTGTTTATTGTAAAAAGGACTTCAGAGCCTCATTTGTAATAATCTTCTTCCGAATGAGCGCAACCGTCACATCTCGCCTCAGAGATAAGCTGCCACCATTCCAACAAGCTTGTTTTCCACTGCATTTTACAGTTTCAGCTTATTTCCTTGTTGAATAGAAAACCAGTTTTATTGTATCTCTATTATTCTATGTTAAGAATCTATTAATAATATGTAGTCATTTTGTTCTACTCATAAAATACAAATTAGTCTCTTAGAGGGGTGATGCTTACTGGAATTGAGTCTTTGTCTCTGTTGGAGATCAATAGTTCCATTGAGCTTCTTTGATTCCATTCTCCATGAGGACTTGGCCATTAAAATTAGTTATTCATGATGGGGGAAGGCCGAGACGAGGCTTGGGTACGATTATTTATGGAGATTTAAGTCGGAATCAGGGTGACTGAGTTGTCAATCCACTTCTTCATGCAGGAGGATGTTGGATCTGTGGGAGTCCACCTGCCCTAGTGTACTTTCATTCTCAAGTATGAAGCCGAATGTTAATCCTTGGCTCAAATCAATGGATGAAAAATTGTCCTCTAGTTCGGGTCCCATAATTGTCTTTTGTCTCGATTCAATGGAAAATTATCCATCCTTGGGGGCTGGACCCCCCAAAGTTATCGTCCCCAACACCCCATACGAGGTGTATTTGTATTTTGTTAATATAACATGATTAATTAATTATATATATATATATATATATATATATATATATATAATGTTATTTAATAATTTTTAAACATTGTAAATTATTTGTAATGACTTTAATTTTTTAATTTTGTGTATTTGGAAAATTTATTTTCTTAGTAAATTAGATATGATTTTTGAATTTTTACATTTGAATAAGTTAATAATATTTGTAATAAATGTGTGTTTTTCTATTTAAATCATTTGTATTTATATGTTCTTAATATCATGTGATTAACTAACTTAAATGAAATGTTTAAAATTTTCTTAATATGGTGTTTGTGCTGATAATCAGAATTAAAATATCACATTGCAATAAAAGAGTTGTAAGAGAGCTAATAATAATTACTACATGTGACTTTCCAAAATTCTCAAAACAAGATTAGGCAATTCTTTGATTCTATTAAATTTTTTTAGCTCCTAATTTATGTGAAAGCCTATATCCATGGAGACTAGATTTCTTTCTTGAGAAAATTTTGACAAATTGTTTACATAACAAAATATAGAAACAATACATGTCTAAATTGAATCACTTGTTTGGCTTCTTGTCACCACTAATTGTGTTGTTGTTGAATGCGATTTTTTCTTCTTTACTATTGTTGTCCATGCATCCTATGTTTTTGATATATTCAATGTTACCCCCTCCAATCCTGGTTTTCCTTAGTTTTGAGGTTTTAGTTGTTTTAGAGTCTCATTTTTCAATCGCACGAGATTTCAACCTCCCGATCCATATCTAAGGGAATAACATATTACTCCTTCATTGAACAATGTGATACAACATATTTATCTTTTTATGGGATGTCTTTAAATTTCTTTTGATTTTATTTTTGGTTCATCTAAGGATGGGTTCAAGTCATCTATCTCATCCTTGCTAATCGTTTTATGCTAAGTCACTTGCCACGACGACACGATACATAGAGGACACATAAATTCGAGTGTTCGACACGTGACACGACGATCCCGAAAATATGACAAGGATATGTTGTAACCCAAGGGGGGTATATATATGGCTAAATGTATATGATATGATCCCAAGGGGGGGAATATATGGGCCTAATTGTACATGTAATGTGTAAATATACATGTAAGAGGGTCGAACTAGTAGTAAAGGGGCCTCATGTGCAAGTGTGAATAGCTATATATAAGAAATCATGTATTCATTTTTGGAGATGTGAATTGTGATGTATGAATACATTTGGTTATTTGGAGCGGTTCTCCTATTTTTTAAGGAGTTATTGTTCCATGCTCACTTGCTTGATGTATGAATAGATAAGTTCCCCCATGAAATTATTTATCTTGGAGTTGGGTTCCATGCTCACATTCTATACATGGTGTGTACTTTTGTTATTTTATGATATTTTGAGTATTGGTTCATTACATTTGGTATTAGAGCACCGATTTTAAGGTTTTTCTTCCTCAATACAATCATTTTGAAATTATATATATAACTTTTTCTCATAGCCACTTCAAAAATAAAAACCTATAGGATATTACAAATACTTATCAGATTACTTGTGGTATGGATTTCAACTTCTGGGTCATTGTACTTTTGGAGATACACTCGTGCAAGATAGGGTTTTTGACTAGTCCTGTAACTAGTTTCAAATAGGTCTTTTGGGTAAAAAAATCATAACTTATTCATAGAAGATACAAATTATTTGGTTCCAATTTCATTGGAACAAGTACAATCCGTAGTATTTTGGGTGCAATTTTCAGAATCATATATCAAATATTGTGTGCTTGACACGTTGTACAAGTTCTCTCTTCTAGAAAGTCAAAAACTCAGCAAGGGTTGAGAAAGTTACCATAGCTTTCATTTGACACATCCAATTTTGGTCAAACCTATGGCATTGAAAATAAGACATTTCAAAGTACTACATGTCGCAATTTTAGACTCAAAATGACCGAAATTGCAGAGATATATCAAAATGAAGGTCGGCTAGGAGGACATACTCCAAATCAAGGTTTCAAAGGTATGTTCACTTAAAACCATCATAGTGTTTGATTGAAATGCCCGATTGAGCTGATTCAAAATCCATTAGAAAGAGGAAACCTATAAGATTATATGAGAACAAAGATTATAACTATTTGAGATCATTATCCTTAATATATTTAGGCGCAAGTTAAGGGTTGGGGTTATACCTCAATTAAGAATCAATGGAAATACCTAAATTTACAAGGGATGAAGATAACGATGAATTCAATCCTACGAAATGGTTGAGGTTGGTAAAAAAATATGATATGACTCCTTCAAGGGTAATAAATTATTTTTTTGGTGAAGCTTGGAAGTGGTGGATGAGTATTCATTAATATAGTAGATGGCATTGCACATGAGAAAAATTTGAAGAACTCTTCTCAAATAGATGGATTAAGGACACAAATACGAAGGAAATGTATATAATTCGAGATGAATTAAAAGAAGAAAATGAAGAGATTAAGAAGAAGGGTGAGGAGTTATCTAAGATACGATCCCTCACCCTTAAAGAAAAAAATATTAGCAAAGACAAGTGGGAAAAAGATGAAGAGATATGTAGATTATGAAGATATAATAAAACACTGTTGGATGAGGTTAAGATATTGAAAGAAGACAAGAAAAATTGTCAAAATCAAGAAGAAAGATCTTGTATTAAGAATCTATCAAAATAATTGAAGAGAAAATATACAAGAAGGTTGAGGAATCCCTAAATACTGATGAGGTAAAATCAGAAATGCAATCAAGAATTGAATGACATAAAAATTTGATAAATGGCATGACATTGCAGCTTCAAAAGGAGAAAGAATACAAGATTCAATAAGGTCACCAGAAGATAATTGAAGAAGTTGAACTCCATCTATAGGATGTACATGCCAAAAATGATGGTATTATCTCCAAGGCGAGAAAAATCAAAGAGCAAGAAAGGGAGATAGAGGATTCCATTTTCTCCGAAAATAATTTAGATGAAATGCACATGTAGAGTGAAGAAAAACCATAAAAAAGGGAACCATATCGACACCCTCATTACCAGGAAAAATTTCAAGGAAGACAAGAAGGTCGATATCAACATTATAAAGGAAGAAGATGGAATACTTGTAAATATTCATGGAACAAGGCATCACAAAACCCCTCTTCAACAATATATTATCAAATTCCAACAACCACTACAAATTGGAGAAGATACAACAAAAATACATGGAATATAAGGGAATAAAATTATGCAACAACTAGACACCAATGATTAACACCAAAAAGAATTGATTTTGGATGGACAGATCTCAACAATGAAATGACGAAAGAAGGAACATAAGAAAATCATATTAATTGGTTTGATCACATGTGAAGCCTTTAATTGCAAGGCTTTGAGGACAAATCTTTTTGAAGGAGGGTACTATGTTATGACCCAAGGGGGGAATATATAATCTGATACCAAACCCTATTCTTCCCCTGTGGTCATGGTACTTTGATATGAAGAACAATTCTACGTTGAAAGACCCAAATTCTTCCCCACTGGCACACTTATTTGGGACCTATCCCATTGGATTCCTCTCTTCTCCTTGATTTCTATGGTACCTATAATTTTTAATACAAATGTTTTCATGGACCCGACCCATTTTCTGACACCCTTATTTGGATTTTATCCCATTGGATTCCCCTTTTTGACCTGATTGCAGTGGTACCTATCATTTGACACCCTTCTTGTTAGTGGTCCCACCCACCCCTTCTGACACCCTATTTCCCCCCTATCCCATTTTTCTTCCCATTTTTCTAAATGGCTACAAACCGAGCCCAAGAAATCAATACATTGGTCACTAAAAACCTCCAAAACAAGGAGGAAATCAAGAATATCAATGATAACCTTAGATCACTCAATTCCATTTTTCAAGTCCTCAAGGAACAATGTGCCCACATCAAATACCTCAAAGAAATTAAAGCCACACTTGACCAATTCATGGGCCATTCCATGACCCCTTCCTCTTCCGAATAACCATCCTATTTGGAAGACCATGAATATTCCCATTACCAAGGTCCTCATACTATCCACTTTTAGTGATACCTCTGCCCTCCTAGAATTGAGGTGAACAAATTTGATGGCTTGGATCCCACAGGCTGGGTCATTCAAATGGAAAATTATTTCTCTTTTCATGGCATTACTGATGATTTAGAAAATCTTCGTTATGGTATCCTACATATGGATCTGGAATGATGGAAATGGTGTAAAAAGGCCCGCCAAGGGTATATTTCATGGACATAGGTTTTTATATATCTTTATGACCGCTTTGACTCTGAAAACCGCCATTTAGGCTAATTGACCAAGTTGAAGTAGTCTGGGACAATGGAATACTTTATCATCGCATTTGAGCACTTGGATTTTATAATAGAGGGCATGTCATATGCTTTCTTCAGGATTTCTTTATCATCGGCCTAAAAGATGAAATCCATGCATATGTTCTCATGGCACGCCTCCATACTTGGTTTCAAGCTACTCAATGAGCCAAGGAATAAAAATAGGTTTTCTCCTCCCAGATCCTCAAACCATCCTTTCCTCTTCGCCTAAACCCACCAAATTTTCCCCTCCTACAACTCCCCTCAAGACCAGAAATTAACCAGGGCCGAAATGGTTGAACATCAACTCAAGGGTCTTTGTTATAATTGTGATGAAAAATGTTTTCCAGGGCACAAGTGTAAGGAACATAAGATTTTTACGACCATGAATGAGGCTATTTCTGAATAAGAGGTCGTTGTTTCACCTATGGATGAGTTACTACTACCATCTGATCTAACCCCACCCTCTGATCCACCAAAAGTTTACCCGATGATTGCACTTAATGCCCTCACTGGATTTTATGCTCTCGAGACCCTCAAATTAATTGGTTACATTAAAAATAGTAAATTAATCATCCTTGTGGACAGTGGTAGCACCCATAATTTTATTCATCGTTGCAATTCCCAAGAATTCAATTGTTACATCTGTGTCGTCAATAATTTTCAAATCATGATTTCCAATGGAGGTTCCATGAAATGTGCGGCTCCAAATTGGTCAGTATCATATGAAATCTCATATGTTTATTATAGACATGGGTGGTTGTGACATTGTTCTTGGTGCCAAATGTTTACACACTCTTGGCCCCATTATCATGGATTTTAAGGACTTAACCATGAAATTCCAACATGAGGGACAACAATATAAGTTCTAATGCATCACAACAAGATCCCCTAAGATCATCAGTTCCCATCACATGGAAAACTCCTCAAAATGGGTCATTCTGACATTATTTCCCAACTCCACTCCATTCATGATATTGAGACACCCTCTATGCATCTCGACCTTCAATCTATCCTCTCCCGCCACCAAGTTGTTTTTACCACTCCTAAAGAAATTCTCCCTTCCCATGGAGTCCATGATTATTTCATTTCTCTCATACCATCCAATCTTCCTCCCAATGTTCACCCTTATTGTCATCACTTTGCCTAGAAGAATGAAATTGATAAAATTGTTCACGAATTGCTAGAAGCGGGTGTTATTTGTCATAGTACCAGCCCTTATTCTTCCCCTATGGATTATAGAACCTGTCGAAGAATCGGAGTGGATCAGCCCTATGGTGGTACAGGACAAAAAGACAGGAGATAGCAGGATCTATGTAGATCTCAGGAAGCTAAATGATGCCTTTTTTCATGACCCCTTCCCTACGCCATTCACTCACGAAGTGTTAGATAATGTGGGAGGCCAGAAAGTATATTCTTTTACAGATGGATTTTTAGTATACCATCAGATCCATATTTCCAAGGAAGATCACCAAAAGACCATATTTGCAACATAATGGGGGTCCTACCAGTATACAGTGATGCCAATTGAATTGAAGAATGCCCCAACCATCTTTTCTAGGGTGGTGGTCGAAGCATTTAAGGAGTTTCTGCATAAATTTCTAGAAGCCTATTTTGACGATTGGATTGTTTTTAGTTTATTGAAAAATCATATTGAATGTCTAAGGCTAATGTTGGATAAATGCAGGCAGTGTCAAATTGCATTGAATCTGAAGAAATGCATCTTCTTCTCACCATTCAGAGCATTGTTAGGTCATATTGTATGCAAGCAAGGATTGCTGGTAGATCCCTCTAAAATTTCCATTATAGTTGATTTTCCACCTCCTACTTTAGTCAAACAACTATGCACTACACTGGGACATACTAGGTATTATAGGAAGTTCATTAAGGGATATTCCATTCAGAAGCGTAAACTCCAGGAGTCAAGGAAGAAACTCATGGTAGAAAATCGCGAAATGCGAAACCACGACTTAATCTCCATTTCAGAGTTTCGGATACCAGGAGTTGGAGGAGTCAAGGAAGCAACTCACGGTAGGAATTTGCGATATGTGAAATCATGAAAAGATCTGGACCGTCGAATCATCAATATTGTGGACCATTGATCTAACTCCATTTTAGAGTTTCAGATATCGGGAGGTGGAGGAGTCAAGAGTCAAGACTCTTCATCACAGGAGTTCCGAAGTTGCGAAATGTGAAACGTCGAAATCCCGAAACAGGCACATCAACAAAGACTCCATTTCGGAGTTTTGTAGACCGAGAAATAAAAGATCAAAGGAACTTTAACCTTTGAAGTAGTGAACCCTGAAATCCAAAAATAGGCACATCAACAAAGACTCCATTTTGGAGTTTCGCAGATCGAGAAATTAAAGATCAAAGGAACGAGGTTCCCTAACCTCTCTAACTCATGATATGCAAAATCGTGAAATAATCCTAGTTGTTGGATCAAGGAAAAATATGGGCTGTCAGACCTAGGAGGTGAATGTGGCAGACCATGTCAGCAAGGATAGGTGGCAGCCTATGTCAGAAAGGACACGTGGTGCAATCATATAAGGACAAGTGTCAAGTTGATTTAGCATTTCAGGAACCTGAAAATCACAATTCTGAGTGACACATGGCAGACACACGGATCAAGACACGTCATCGAGTGTCATCATTCCAGGAATTTAGTTTCAGGAGTTTTAGCATCAAATCTCCCCCAAAGTCTCAAAAGATGAAGTTCTGGGGTGGAGGATAGTTGTCTGATCACCACAGATCGTGGACCATTGATCCGAAGAGCGAAGCGCTCAAATGATTACCGAGTGGTCATAGGTTGTGGTCACATCGTCGAGAGTTGGAGGAAGGTGTGAAAAACTAAACTCCATTTTAGAGATCGCGACTTGAAGAGTCAAGACTCTTCACCATAGGAATGTAGAAATGCCGAAATGCGAAATGGCGAAATCAATGCGAGACCCTGTGCTTGTAATCCAACGATGTTGGATACTTGGAAATCTGATCAAAGGGCTACTGTTTCTCTTCAGAGTTAATCAATCAGTTATGATTCATTTAGCATAATTGAATCGTGAATCTTGGACGGTTGGCGATTCAGTTGCTGATGCATTTTCTTAGAGGTTCACAGTGTAACTGCTAGAAATGACTGATGGTTTCTGCTAGAGGACTCGAAGAGACTTCAAGGTGATCAACAGAGAAGATGAAGAGTCTTGAGGCATATTCCAGTGGCATGAAGATTGTTCATAGAGGTTATTGACAGATGTAAGACCGTTGGAGCCTGCAACTGCAACAGAGGGAATGAGCTCGACTATGATAGAGAAGACGAAGAGTCTCAACTACTGGAGAGGCTAAGGAATCTCGGCATAACACCCAGTGATGATGGATGCATGGGTTTAACCGCCAGAGAAGCTGAAGAGTTTCAATGACGATCAGACAGAGCACTCAACATGGGGAGATCATGCAAAAGAATTGTGAATAGAGGATGCAGACGATGCATAGAGAGAATAAAAATGCAGAACATAGAAGAGATTGGGTGCTATTGAGAGTGATTCAGGTGTGTATAAGGAGGTAGAGTGCAACAATTGAAATGCACAGAAGAGGAATGGTGCATAGAAGGGACATAGTGCATAGAGAATGAAAGGTATAAGAACATAAAGCGTAAGGAAGGGGTGCAGGAAGAAACCGATGTAGGTAGAGCAAAGCAGTGTAGCAGAACAGTGATGAGACCGGTAAGCCATTGATAAATATTGTATCACTGTGATAAATTTATATATAGCAAACTTTATATTTCAGGGTGGTAGGGAGGTACTAGGGAGGAGTGTTTTCCTCAGAGGTTCAAGTGGGTCCTTGAACATAGGGAGTTGTAGCTTCCATTTGGTTGCAGCCAGAGAAACCAGGGTGGTAGGGTGGTGCAAGGGAGAACTGTTGTTCTCTGTTTTACAGGTTGGTTCCTGTGTGACTGGAAGTTGGTGCTTCCATCCAGTTGGTGCTGTAACACTTAGGGAGTTGTTGCTTCCTTCTAGTGGGTGCTAGAGAAACCATGGAGTTGGTGCTTCCTTTTAGTGGGTTCTAGAGAAACCAGGGAGTTGGTGCTTCCTTCTAGTGGGTGCTAGAGAAACTAGGGAGTTGGTGCTTCCTTCTAGTAGGTGCTAGAGAAAACAGAGAGTTGGTGTTGTCAGCAAGTTGCAGCTTGAAAAACATAGGTTGTAGGCTCACAATGAGTTGGAGCACATATGTATGATAATGTACAGAATGTAAAGATTACTTATCATACCAAGAAGAAGAGGTTTTTACCCTTTATGGGTTTCCTCAGGAAATATCTGTCTCTGTATATTTCATATGTGTGACTGATGTCAAATGTTATATTTCTTACCTCTCTACATTATTGTAATTTTCATTAAGTGATCTGCAAAGAGCTTAAAATAAGCATAATTGTTTAAGCACGGTAACAACTGATTCACCACCCCCTCTCAGTTGTCAAACAATTAGTATGAGAGTAGGTTCCTTTTATCTAAAGGTAGATCTGTAAGATTAAACATGACAAGTCATGAAGGGACTTCATCCACTAAGCCTCCTCTGTTTGATGGAACAAATTTTGCCTTCTGGAAGGTTATAATGAGAACATACCTAATGGCCTTAGGTGCTGATGTTTGGGATGTAGTAGAGACTGGATACATAAAGCCTGTTGTGCTAGCTTCCAAGGATGACAAGTTAGAATTTAGCTTTAATGCTAAGGGAATGAATGCTATCTTGAATGGACTTGTAGAAGCCGAGTTTGTAAAGGTGATGCATCTTCAAACTGCCAAAGAAATGTGGGATAAACTTATTAGCGTGTATGAAGGAAATGAGAAAATTAAAGATGCCAAACTTCAAACATTTAGGTTGAAGTTTGAACAACTAAAGATGAATGAAGATGAAACAGTTAGCGAGTATTTTTTAAGAGTTGAAGAACTTGTGAATGCCATGAAGGGTCTTGGTGAGAAGATTGAAGAATCAATTTTAGTTCAGAAGATTTTAAGATCTTTGCTTGATAAATTTAATCCAAAAGTCTCTGCAATAGAAGAACTAAATGATCTTAAAACTCTTTCCATTGATCAACTCCTAGGAACTTTAACTGCATATGAAATGAGAATCAACAAAGATAAATCCATTACTAGAGAAGCATCTTTTAAAGCAGACAAGGATATTGATTCAGATTTAGATGACATTGAGGAAAAAATTGTTAGAAGGATAAAGAAAGGATCAGGAAAATATCAAGGAAAGATTCCCCTCAAATGTTTTAACTGTAGTAAGATAGGTCACTTTGCAAATAAGTGTCCACACAAGAAGAAGGACCAAAAATTTGAAGGCGAAGAGAAGTACAAATCCAAAAGATTCGATAGAAAGAAAATTTTATGTGTAAACAATGATGACTCCTCAGAGGACACCGATAGTGACTCTTCCTGTGAAGATAAGGTAAATGAATTCATGTTTATTGCCAAAGAGGATTATGATAATAAAATCACAGGCAGTGATGATAATGATGAAGAAGTTGTGGTTGACTTGGAAAGAGAGCTGATCAACGCTTTGGAAGAGATTGACAGACTCAGACTTAAGAAGAGAAAGAAAAAACAATTGATGATACCGTTCAAGAAAGGCACTAAAAAACTTGATGAAGACTTTGCCCTGCTAAAAGTGGAATTAGAAGAGGCAAAGAAAATAGAGGACATTCTGAAACAATAGTTATCAGAAAAGAAGGCAAGATTTGAAGCCCTGGAAGAAGAAGTAGTGAAAACAAGGAAAGAGTTGGAAAAGTTTCGAGCCTTGTATCATCATAATCTATCAAGTATCAAAGCCTCAGAAGGATTAGCCACCATTCTGAATTAGCAAAGGAATCCAAAGATGAAAACTGGTTTGGGTTATGAAGAGGGATCAAGTAGTGGTCAACCAAGAAACAAAGAACCCATCAAGTTTGTCAAATATACAACCAATGACAACAAAAAACCTGCAGAAACAAAGGAAGACAATCAACCGGCCAGTAGGAGTAAAGAAAAAGGCGCTAGGACTGAATATGTAGAACAAAGAAATAATGCACTCCTTGCTCAAGGAAATCATCAGCATGGAAGAAATCGACTTGCTCAAAGAAGACAACCATTTTCTGGGTACCAAGGATTTTTCTATGGATATTGTTTTTTCTATTCTAACTTTGGTCACAAAGTTGTAAACTGTTCTTTAAAATTTAGATATGAGCAAGCAAGACATTCAAGGTATCGATATATGCCACAACAACGAATGAGACACCCAAGTAAAAAACCTACACAGATTGCAAATCACTTGATGGCTGGGAAAAGGACACAGGTTAAGCATAACAATCGTTTTGACTCTTTAATCAATGAACTAGAATGCTACATCTGTCATAACTATGGACATAAAGATGTTGATTGTTGCTTAAAGAACTATAAATCAGATTTGAATTCATATGCTGAAAATGTCGAGGTTTGGAAGAAGAAAGAAAGTGATAAGTGTGGATTAGTCCTTTCAGCTCAAAGAAAAAAGAACCCCTAGAATATAGATAGTAGATGTTCCAAGCACTTGACTGGAGAAAAATATAGGCTTCTACTTATAAGCAAAATCAAAACAGGAAATGTGATCCTTGAAAATGACGAACCAGGTAAAAACAAGGATAAAGGGATGGTGAGTTTAAGTAATGGAAAAGGAGATTATTAGGATGATCTTCCTATAGATGGGATGAAACATAATTTGCTTAATGTATGTCAAATGTGTGACAGAGGATGTAAACAGGTGGTCCTTTCAAAATACTGTAATATAAAGTCTGTAAACTCAGGACAAGTGGTGGCTAAAAGCATAAGGCCAAACAACAATGTTGATGTTGAATCCTCGACTGCAAGTAAAGAAGAAGATTCAGATACAATAAAAGAATGTTCAGTTAGCATTTATCCCATGGAAGAAGTAGGAGAAGAATCATGTCATAAGATGGAAGAAGAAGTTTTGAAGGTTGAGAAGTCAAACACTCAAATCAAGTTCTTGAACAGTTCCATGACCTTGGATAAAATTTTGGATAGTTAGAGATCACCAAATGAAAAATCCGGTATTGGACTCAACAAGGTAGAAATCAGTGCTCCTAAGAAACCTGATACAAGTCCTCTATTTGTGAAAAGGAAAAGAGGATGTGAGAATGTTTGTAGTGTTTTTGTCTTGTGATGTATATGGTCATAAAAGCCTTGGGTTGTAAGAATCATGGAAGAAAAATGAATTTGCAGTAATAGAAATTGATGAGAATCAATGGGCAGATCCAAGGGTTGTTTGAAAAGTATGAGCTACAATTATGTAGTGTTTCAGTAGGACAATAACATCCTCAGCAACAACATTTTATTTTACAAAATGATATACATGATATCCTGTAGAGATAACAAGAGGAAAGACCTTATCAGGGAAAGCTAACCTTTTAGGAACAAAGGGGGAAAGAAATCAAAAGAAGATAGAGAACAGTGATAGGGGAGTCATCCAGTTATGACAAGAAAATGTTGATGGAGTCCCAGTAAGAGAGGTGAGAAATTTTGAGTATTCTATAGAGGATACAACGAAAGTTGAAGATGAACAGGTCCAAGAATTAGAAGGAGAAGACTTTGGTTTAGATACAAATATTCTGCAGGCCTTAAACAAGAGATTCCATCCTGTCAGGGGGAGTTTGTGTTGGTTTAATATCTGATACCTCTTAAAAATTATATAATAGCTCAGGGGGAGCATGTTTTCTTTGACATTGATGTCAAAGGGGGAGAAAAGAGTCTGGGTGCCTTTGTTGCCATCAATGCCAAAGGGGGATATTGTTGGCATGTTTTATAGGCAACACACTCTTGTCATTGATGGAAAGTACAACAACGACAATGGATTAAGTACAGGAAGAATGTGCCAGGTGGGCACCAAAAGTATTTTGGGAAGACGCAACAGAGCAAGCTCGATAAGATCAGAAGAGATAGTGCAAAGTATGCGTGTTTGTCGTTGATGGAAAAGATCACCACCAACATCGCAGGGATAATGGCATGGAAATGGAAAGTTCAACAAGTGATCGTTGGATCCCATTAAGAAGCGTAAACTCCAGGAGTCAAGGAAGCAACTCACGACAGAAAATCACGAAATGCGAAACCACGACTTAATATCCATTTCAGAGTTTTGGATACCAGGAGTTGGAGGTGTCAAGGAAACTCACGATAAGAATGATAAAATAGTGAAATGCGAAACCACGACGTTTCGGAGTTTTGGATACCGGGAGTTGGAGGAGTCAAGGAAGCAACTCACGGCAGGAACTCGCGATATGCAAAATCATGAAAAGATCTGGATCGTCGAATCATCAAGATTGTGGACCGTTGATCTGACTCCATTTTAGAGTTTCAGATTCCGGGAGTTGGAGGAGTCAAGAGTTGAGACTCTTCATCACAGGAGTCCCGAAGTTGTGAAATGTGAAACGACGAAATCCTGAAACAAGCACATCAATAAAGACTCCATTTCGGAGTTTTTCAGACCGAGAAATCAAATATCAAAGGAACTTTAACCTTTGAAGTAGCGAACCCCGAAATCCAAAAACACGCACATCAACAAAGACTCCATTTTGGAGTTTCGCAGACCGGGAAATCAAAGATCAAAGGAATGGGGTTCCCTAATCTCTCGAACTTGCGATATGCGAAATCGCAAAATAATTCTAGTCGTTGGATCAAGGACAAATATGGTCCGTCATACCCAGGAGGTGAATGTGGCATGCCATGTTAGCAAGGATAGGTGGTAGCCTACATTATAAAGGACACATGGCGCAATCATATAAGGACAAGTGTCAAGTTGATTTGGCATTTTAGGAACTTGAAAATCACAATTCTGAGTGACACGTGGCAGACACACGGATCACAACATGTCATCGAGTGACGTCATTCCAGGAATTTAGTTTTAGGAGTTTTAGCATCAACTCTCCCCCAATGTCCCGAAAGATGAAGTTCTGGGGTGGAGGATAGCCTTCCGATCACCACAGATCGTGGACCGTTGATATGAAGAGAGAAGTGCTCAAATGATTAGCGAGTGGTCATAGGCTATGGTCACATCGTCAAGAGTTGGAGGAAGGCGCTAACAACTAAACTCCATTTCAGAGATCACGACTTGAAGAGTTGAGACTCTTCACCACAGGAATGTCGAAATGGCGAAATCAATGCGAGACCTTGTGCTTGTAATTCAACGGTGTTGGATACTTGGAAATCTGATCGAAGGGCTACTGTTGCTCTTCATAGTTAATCGATCAGTTACGATTCACTTAGCAGAACTGAATCATGACTCTTGGACGGTTGGGGATTCAGTTGCTGATGTGTTTTCTCGGATGTTCACAGTGTAACTGCTAGAAATGACTAATGGATTCTGCCAGAGAACTCGAAGAGACTTCAGGGTGATCGCCAGAGAGGATGAAGAGTCTTGAGAAATGTTCCAGTGGCATGAAGTCTGTTCATAGAGGCTATTGAAAGATGTAAGACCGTTGGATCTGGGAACTGCAACAAAGGGAACGAGTTTGACTGTGACAGAGAAGACGAAGAGTCTCGACTACTGGAGAGGCTAAAGAATCTCGACATAACACCTAGTGATGATGCACGCATGGGTTTAACCGCTAGAGAAGATGAAGAGTTGCAATGATGACCAGGTAGAGAAATCGACATGGGGAGAGCATGCAGAAGCATTGTGAATAGAGGATGAAGAAGATGCACAGAGAGAATAAAAACGCAGAACAAAGAAGAGATTGGGTGTTATTAAGAGTGATTTAGGTGTGTAGAAGGAGGCAGAGTGCAGCAGCTGAAATGCACAGAAGAGGAATGGTGCATAGAAGGGACATAATGCACAGAGCATGAAAGGAAGAAGAACATAAATCATAAGGAAGGGGTGAAAGAAGACACCGATGCAGGTAGAGCAGAGCAGTGTAGTAGAACAATGATGAGACCGGTAAGCCATTGATAAATATTGTATCACTGTGATAAATTTATATATAGCAAACTTTATATTTCAGGGTGGTAGGGAGGTTCTAGGGAGGACTTTTGTCCTTAAAGGTTCAAGTGGGTTCTTGAACACAGGGAGTTGTAGCTTCCATCTGGTTGCAGCCAGAGAAACCAGAGTGATAGGGTGGTGCAAGGGAGAACTGTTGTTCTCTATTTTATAGGTTGGTGCCTATGTGACTGGAAGTTGGTGCTTCCATCAGCCGCCCAGGAGGAGTAAAGAAAAAGGTGCCAGGACTGAAGCTATAGAACAAAGAAATAATGCACTCCCTTCTCAAGGAAATCATCAACATGGAAGAAATTGTCCTGCTCAAAGAAGACAACCATTTTCCAGGTACCAAGGATTTTTCTATGGATATTGTTTTTTCTGTTCTAACTTTGGTCACAAAGTTGTAAATTGTTCTTTAAAATTTAGATATGAGCAAGCAAGACATTCAAGGTATAGATATTTGCCACAACAATGAATGAGACACCCAAGTAAAAAACCTCCACAGATTGTAAATCACTTGATGGCTAGGAAAAGGACACACGTTAAGCATAACAATCGTTTTTACTCTTTTATCAATGAACCAGAATGCTACATTTGTCATAACTATGGACATAAATATATTGATTGTCGCTTAAAGAACTATAAATCAGATTTGAATTCCTCTGCTGAAAATGTCAATGCTTGGAAGAAGAAAGAAAGTGATAAGTGTGGATTAGTGCTGTCGGCTCAAAGACAAAAGAACCTCTGGAATATAGATAGTAGATGTTACAAGCACATGACTGGAGAAAATAATAGTCTTCTACTTATAAGAAAAATCAAAATAGAAAATGTGATCCTTGAAAATGATGAGCCAGGTAAAAACAAGGATAAAGGGATGGTGAGTTTAAGTAATGGAAAAGGATATTCTTAGGATGATCTTCCTATAGATGGGATGAAACATAATTTTCTCAATGTAAGTCAAATGTGTGACAGAGGATGTAAAGAGGTGGTCCTTTCCAAATACTGTAAGATAAAGTCTGTAAACTCAGGACAAGTGGTGGCTAAAATCATAAGCACAAACAACAATGTTGATGTTGAATCCTCCCCTGCAAGTAAAGAAGAAGATTAAGATACAATAAAAGAATGTTCGGTTAGCATTTATCCCATGGAAGAAGTAGGAGGAGAATCATGTCATAAGCTGGAAGCAAAAGTTTTGAAGGTTGAGAAGTCAAACACTCAAATCAAGTTCTTGAACAGTTCCATGACCCTGGATAAAATCTTGGATAGTTAGAGATCACAAAATGAAAAATCCGGTATGGGACTCAACAAGGTAGAAATCAATGCTCCTAAGAAACCTATACAGGTCCTTCATTTGTAAAAAGGAAAAGAAGATGTGAGAATGTTTGTAGTGTTTTTCTCTTGTGATGTATATGGTCATTAAAGCCTTGGGTTGTAAGAATCATGGAAGAAAAATGAATTTGTAGTAATAGAAATTGATGAGAATCAATGGGAAGATCCAAGGGTTGTTTGAAAAGAACGAGATACAATTATGTAGTGTTTCATTAAGACGACAACATCCTCAGCAGCAACATTTTTTTTTACAAAATGATATACATGGCATCCTATAGAGATAACAACAGGAAAGACCTTGGCAGGGAAAGCTAACCTTTCAGGAACAAAGGGGGAAAGCAGCAAGAAGCAGAGAGAGAATAGTGACAGGGGGAGTCATCTAGTTATGACGAGAAAAGATTGATGAAGGAGTCCCAGTAAGAGAGGTGAGAAATTTTGAGTATTCTACAGAGGATACATCGAAAGATGAAGATGAACAGGTCCAAGAATAAGAAGGAGAAGACACTGGCTTAGATACAAATATTCTGCAGGCCTCAAATAAGAGAGTCCATCCTGTGAGGGGGAGTTTGTGTTGGTTTAATATCTGATACCTCTTAAAAATTCTGCAACAGCTCAGGGGGATCATGTTTTCTTTGACATTGATCTCAAAGGGGGGAGAAAAGAGTCTGTGTGCCTTTGTTGCCATCAATGCCAAAGGGGGAGATTGTTGGCATGTTTTACAGGCAGCGTACTCTTGTCATTGATGGAAGGTACAATTACGACGATGGATTAAGTACAGGAAGAATGTGCCAGGCGGGCACCATAAGTATTTTGGGAAGACGCAGCAGAGAAAGCTCGATAAGATCAGAAGAGATAGTGCAGAGTATGCGTGTTTGTCATTGATGGAAAAGATCACGACAACATCGCAGGGATAATGGCATGGAAATGGAAAGTTCAACAAGTGATCGTTGGATCCCATTAAGAAGCGTAAACTCCAGGAGTCAAGGAAGCAACTCACGGTAGAAAATCGTGAAATGAAAAACCACGACTTAATCTCCATTTCTGAGTTTCAGATACCAGGAGTTGGAGGTGTCAAGGAAACTCATGACATGAATGATGAAATCACGAAATGAAAAACCACGACATTTCAAAGTTTCGGATACCAGGAGTTGGAGGAGTCAAGGAAGCAACTCACGGCAGGAACTCGCGATATGCAAAATCACGAAAAGATCTGGACCGTTGAATCGTCAAGATTGTGGACCGTTGATCTGACTCCATTTTGGAGTTTTGGATACCGGGATTTGGGGGAGTCAAGAGTCGTGAATATTCATAACAGGAGTCCCGAAGTTGTGAAATGCGAAACGTCGAAATCCCGAAACAGGCACATCAACAAAGACTCCATTTCGGAGTTTCGCAGACCGGGAAATAAAAGATCAAAGGAACTTTAACCTTTGAAGTAGCGAACCCCAAAATCCTGAAACTACCACATCAACAAAGACTCCATTTAGGAGTTTTGCATATTGGGAAATCAAATATCAAAGGAATGAGGTTCCCTAATCTCTAGAACTCGCGATATGCAAAATCATGAAATAATCCTAGTCATTGGATCAAGGACAAATCTAGGCCGTCAAACCCAGGAGGTGAATGTGGCAGACCATGTCAACAAGGAAAGGTGGCAGCCTACGTCAGAAAGGACACGTGGCACAATCATATAAGGACAAGTGTCAAGTTGATTTTGCATTTCAGGAACCTGAAAATCACAATTCCGAGTGACACGTGGCAGACACACGGATCACGACACGTCATCAAGTGAAGTCATTCTAGGAATTTAGTTTTGGGAGTTTTAGCATCAAATCTCCCCCAAAGTCCCGAAAGATGAAGTTCCGGGGTGGAGGATAGTCATTCAATCGCCATGGATCGTGGACCGTTGATCTGAAGAGAAAAGCGCTCAAATGATTAGTGAGTGGTCATAGGCTATGGTCACATCGTTGAGAGTTGGAGGAAGGCGCTAGTAACTAAAATCCATTTCATAGATCGTGACTTGAAGAGTTGAGACTCTTCACCACAAGAATGCCGAAATGCCGAAATGGCGAAATCAACGCGAGACCCTGTGCTTGTAATCTAATGGTGTTGGATACTTGGAAATTTGATCGAAGGGCTACTATTGCTCTTCACAGTTAATCGATCAGTTATGATTCAGTTAGAAGAACTAAATCATGAATCTTGGACGATTGGTGATTCAGTTGCTAATGCGTTTTCTTGGAGGTTCACAGTGTAACTGCTAGAAATGACTGATGGATTCTGCCAGAGTACTCAAAGAGACTTCAGGGTAATCACCAGAGAAGATGAAGAGTCTCGAGGCATATTCCAGTGGCATGAAGACTATTCATAGAGGCTATTGACAGATGTAAGACCATTGGAGTCTGGAACTACAACAGAGGGAATGAGCTCGACTGTGACAAAGAAGACGAAGAGTCTCGACTACTGGAGAGGCTAAGTAATCTCGGCATAACACCCAGTGATGATGGACGCATGGGTTTAACCACCAAAGAAGCTGAAGAGTTGCAATGATGATAAGGAAGAGCACTCGACACGGGGAGATCATGCATAAGAATTTTGAAAAGAGGATGTTGAAGATGCACAGAGAGAATAAAAACACAGAATAGAGAAGAGATTGGGTGCTGTTGAGAGTGATTCAGGTGTGCATAAGGAGGCAGAGTGCAGCAGCTGAAATGCACAGAAGAGGAATGGTGCATAGAAGGGACATGGCACATAGAGCATGAAAGGCAGAAGAACATAAAGCATAATGAATGGGTGCAGGAAGACACTGATGCAGGTAGAGGAAAGAAGTGTAGCAGAACAGTGATGAGATCGGTAAGCCATTGATAAATATTGTATCACTGTGATAAATTTATATATAGAAAACTTTATACTTCAGGGTGGTAGGGAGGTGCTAGGGAGGACTGTTTTCCTCAGAGGTTCAAGTGGGTTCTTGAACACAGGGAGTTGTAGCTTCCATCTGGTTGCATCCAGAGAAACTAGGGTGGCAGGGTGATGCAAGGGAGAACTGTTGTTCTCTGTTTTACAGGTTGGTGCCTATGTGACTGGAAGTTGGTGCTTCCATCCAGTTGGTGCTGGAACACTTAGGGAGTTGTTGCTTCCTTCTAGTGGGTGCTAGAGAAACCAGGGAGTTGGTGCTTCCTTCTAGTGGGTTCTAGAGAAACCAGGGAGTTGGTGCTTCCTTCTAGTAGGTGCTAGAGAAAACAAAGAGTTGGTGCTCTCAACAAGTTGCAACTTGCAAAATAGAGGTTGTAGCCTCACAATGAGTTGGAGCTCATATGTATGATAATGTACAAAATGTAAAGATTACTTATCATACCAAGAAGAAGAGGATTTTACCCTTTATGGGTTTCCTGAGGAAATATCTGTCTATGTATATTTTATATGTGTAACTGATGTCGAATGTTCTATTGCTTACCTCCCTGTATTATTGTAATTGTCATTAAGTGCTCTGCAAAGAGATTAAAATAAACATAATTGTTTAAGCACGGTAACAACTGATTCACCCCCCCCTCTCAGTTGTCCAACAGTTTTGTGTACATATCCCTAGAGAGAGGGTTAACCACGTATATCTTGTGTCGAGTATGATTGTTGCTCTGTTCTTTGTCATTGATATACTGTTATTGCATTGTTGTGTTAGATCCAATCTATAGTTGTGCAAAGTAGATCTAAGTTGATAAGTAATATATGCATGTTGTACTATTCTAGTATTAGATCCACTTGACATTTACCTTGGTTGTATACATCTCTTTCCTACAAACCCCCCATAGCTGCTTCGAGTGAGACTGTATCTGCTTTGCAGGTGTAGCCGAAAGGGCTAGTAGTTAGGGCTTGTTGGTGCGCTCTTGGAGCTGAACCCTGGGTCTACCCCTATGCCAACATGGAGAAAAGAGACATTGAAAGGGACCTTGCAACATAAAGGCATGGGTTGTATTCTCCACTTTCCATTTATTATAATGAAACAATACATTTCTTCCCTATAAAGGTGTCTTAAATTTTATTGTATAACTCCTTGATCTTATACATAGAATTCATTGGAATATATATATCTTTTTTCTCTCTCTTTGTTGGTTTGTGCTTCTTAAACAGGTTCACCATCCCACAAACTCAAAAATAAGGAGTTACAAGGACGACACTAGCGAGGATCAAGCGTCGTTTAAAAGGTATGTCACTTGTACCTCTCTAAACTAGTTTATATGATAATGAAGTCTAAGGTGAAGTTTGTATTTTGTCTTGTTTTGTTAAAGTTTCCTGTGGAAGTTAGGGAGATCAGTTTGTGTCTGCACTTACTGATTAGTCCGATAACAAAATTGGCGACCATACGAGGGAGTACGACCTTTTTTGGTTTTTTTATTCTTATTTGATTTTATCCTACCGTCTTTTGGTTAATTTCATTCTATGAGTCTGTGGGTGATCCATTTTGACTCTCTAGGTTTGAAGGTTCATTAAGAAATTTTGTCTTTCTTCCCATTTTTATTTATTTTCAGATATCGTCGCACTGTGTCCTATTTTCAGCATGCGACGATCCTCTGTTTCCTCACTCTAATGGTGCAGACCAGTGCGATGACATCCCACTGTACCTTATTGATATCCTACGATGATCCTATATCGTTGCACTGTGCCCCTCTGCAGCCTGCGACGATTCTTGTAGGAATTGTTGGGTGATAGCCATTTTTTCTTTTCTCTACCCAGTTTTTTCTTTACTACCTGGGATGAACTTTTTACACTAATGAATGATGGATTTACAATTTTTAAGCCTGCATTTGATTGATTTTCAGAGATTGAAATTATTCTTTATAAGATTTGCAAGTTTTGTTTTTTATTTCTTGTCACAAGGATATAATCTCGAGATTTTGGTCCTGAGTTCTTGTTTGATAAGGGGTCCTTGATTTATTTTTAGTTTTGTATTGTTTTTACTTTTTGGATTGTTAATTGATTAAGAGATAATTTTTGTTTGTATTTGAAAAAAGGTTTTATTATCGTTTCATTTTTTGTATACATTGTGAGTTTGATTTGGGAATAGTGTTGAGAATGCGCTAGTTTTCTTGGACCATTATTTCTTTTATTCATTACATCTTTGATCTGATTTGAGAAAGAAAGGACTGAAGTTATTCTTCTTTTTAGTAGTCTTTGCAAGAAAATTGTTTCATTCAAATATTTGTAAAAAGAGAAAAATTGGAAAATTTAGTAGTTTTTGGTTATTTGGAATATTTTTCATTCAAAAATTGAGAAATTGTGTTTCGTAGCTTTTGTATTCCAAAAAGAGACATATTCTCTCTACTATAATTAGATTTCGTTGAATTAAACGATTGCATATCATATCTTCTTGCATTTTATTGGGTCAAGGTCAAAAACATAATTGGTTTCATTTCCATTTCCCTTTTCAGTAAGAAACAACGTTTAAAATACAACGCAATTTTAAAATCTATTAACAAAAATTATTTTCTAGAAATTTTCTACACCAAAATTAGCTATGATAGCGCTTTGGAGTAGCTTGTAAGGCACACTCTCTAAAGCATCAAAACAGACAATATTATTTTGTGATAGGGAGATTTTGAATCTACTTTCTACATTTTGTCCTGGGAAGCCCTTCTAACACAAGGGTCAATCACGAGGTCACATTAAGGTCGACAAAGTTACTCACCCTACTTTGTTGGTCTTAGTGTAGAGATTGTGCATATTTTTTGGGGTCACTTGAGAATAAAATCCTGTGGGGACCTTCTTGAGTTGATTTTGGGCTTAGATAACCTGCCTTTCCACGTGGATCAGACTGTTGACTACTTCCCCAAACATCATTTTCATAATTGGTAACCTTAGTGGCCTATCTCTTTAAAGTATTTACATGAGGTGACTATGGAGGGGAAAGTCTTCATGGTACCTAGAATCAACGTTGGCAAAACTCACTCGGGCTCGTTGGAGGGGATTGTTGGGTTATGAAAAAGGTACAAATATCTCCCTTATTCTTACAATTCATGATATAATCTTGATTGACTTTTCTGTTAATTAGGGATAACTAGGATAGAAAATGATTGATATGTCTTCTAGTGATATTATTGAAGTTATATTAAATAGAATCTAAAATACGTTTGGAATTGTTTGATTCTGTTACAAGATTGGATAAATATTGTCAAAACCAAAATAGCAAAGGAGATATTGAAGATACATTAGCTATTGGAGGTTGAGGACTTTTGGTGCAAAGCAGTTTTGAAGATTATTGATTTTCTATATTGTAACTTTATAATAGTAAATAAATCCTGACGATCTCTCGATCCTCAGGATGGCTTAATTTACTCAGATTATTGTATATATATAGGGTAATAGATCCTGAAATAATAATCTAAGAATTGTATCCACGTATTCAGAACTTAGAATTACTCTGCACAAGTAGTTTTTGTGAATGTCGTACCATCTATGAAATCAATAAAATCTTTGAATGTTTTTACCATTTCTACATACTGAGTTTCTAACAACAGTGCTTCTGAGGACCAAGGGCCCAGTCTAAAGGAGCTACTATCTCAAATCTATAATTGTATCAATTTTCTTTCTGTTTTATGATCCAATTCTCTTTCACAATAGTTAAGATGAATGCATAGGTGTGTTAATGATTTTATGCTGTTTGCGTACAAACGATAGAGATTTCTCTCGAGTATTAATTATTGCTATTCCAATTTCCATTACCGTATTTTACTTCTTGACAGTTCCTCACATTTTCATATGCGTTGTTCTCTTTACTTAGATTCGCATTTGATGTTCCGTTCAGTTAAAGTTACGATTATTGTTCCTTTCTGTTAAGTTACATTTTCCATTCCTTTTGGTTAGATTACAATTGTTGTTTCTTTCCATAGATAGATTAATTCACTATTTCCTTTCCAGCAATTTGATTCATAGTTAATAGTTAATTCTGCAAGTCTTTATTTAGATTCAATTACTAATTTTTAGTTAAATGAATTCAATAGATTAGTTAGTTCTTTTTCATTTGCAGCATGTTAGTAATCAGATTTCAATTCTGTCAAGTAAGATCTTAGTTTCATAATATTTAATGAACATTTGAGGAACTTGATTGTGGATAAACTCAGGTTTTCTTTAACTACACGACTTTAGCCTCTATGAGCTATCTGCATATACTTTGTTCATATTCTTGACATAAAAGACGAATCCTCGGGTTCATAAATTAATGTTAAACTAAGGCTGTTTTTAGACATCTTTAGACCCCAACATTTTGGCGTCATAGCCAGGGAGAATGTCAAAGGTAGCATAGTTTGTGTCTCTGGAGGACCAAGTACTGAAGATGGAAGGTAAGAACCTATGCAAGCAATAAGTAAGATTCTTATGCCAACTCTTACCTCCAGTTGACACTTAAGAGGTCATATAGGTGTTTCTTTTTGAATTTCTTTTTGTGTGAAGTGTGTATGACTAAGAAGAAATATCTTGAAAAACCAAAACCCCCACCAAAAACCACCAAATCCCAGAGCTCAGTGCTCCCTGGGAGAAGCACTTTCATAGAAGACATCATCCGAAAAGATGAATCTCAAGCTTCGATCAGACCTAGGAAAGGACCTATCCAAATCCCTCAGGAAACAGTTTCACCAACTGTAGCCAACGCTGAGATTCATAGAAAAACTGAAGGGACTGAGAAAATCTTTCAAAGCACAAACCTTCCACCCCTCAACCCTTTAGACGAGGGAAATTATCGTAATCTGGAGGAAGGAGAACGAGAAACCAGTGGGGTTTCCAAGGCAGACCCATCACCATCCCCTGATCCTGAATCTCCTATAAAAGAAGAAGGCATACCCAAAATCCCAGATAGAGGGAGTGCAATCAAATCCCCTAGAGGATCAAATAATCAACCACCGCGAATAGAACACCCGGATCAAGAAATTCCTGAATATTTTTGGCACATCTTCGATCAAATGACACAACTAAATCAACAATGACCCCAGACCTCCACGTTGGAATATCTAATAGTTGATCCAATCACCAATGCTCCCATCAAAGCAATCCCCCTATAGAACCTACCAACCTTCCATGGATTGATTTCAGAAGACCTAGACGCATTCTTATTCGAATTCGATGTCCTATGTAGAGGGTATGATTACACCTCTAAACCCCAAAAATTAAAATTGTTCCCATCTACCTTGAAGGGAGAAGCTCTACGCTGGTTTATGGGATTAGGAGGTCAAACCATTAACTCATGGGATGAGATGAAACAATCCTTGTTGACACAATATCAGGATTATTGTAGATCTGGGGACCTAAAAGATAAAATATATCAAATGACTGCAAAAGAAAATGAATCATTAGAAGAATATGTTGAGAGATTTCAGTATAACTTGCGAAGATCGCCCTATGGTACATTACCAGGTGAAGTACTTAAAGAAACTCTGCTTAAAGGTATGAAGGATGAATGGGTAGAAAAATTGAATCTAATGGGGAAGGGTGACATTTATCAAGAAACTTATGATAAATTCATTCTATTATGCATCAGGTGCTCATGAGGAAGTATATGGACCAGATTAGGAATGCGAATTTCACTCACCAGAAATAACAACATTACCAGTGGGGTGTTATGCGAGATGAAGTTGGTAATCTCTTAGAAAATTTCAAAACAAATATTCTGAGCACTTTGACTACACAATTGGATGTATTGTAGGCCAAACAAAAACAAGCAAAATCAAAACAACCTTTGGCCATATTTTTCCACAGATGAAGAAAAAAACATGGTCCAAGGGAATGTCCTTTGGATGTGGTTCAGGTTTGCGCTCTTTGCACCAAGGATCATAACACAGAGAAATTCCCATCGCTCCCGGGTCTGAAAGTTGTCTTTAGAGGAGTAGAAGAGGAAATAGAACCATTATTTTTTATGGCTCAACATCGTCAATGTCAGGCTTGTCCTCCAAATACACTCCAGGACCTTTCTGGACAATATAATCAACAAAAAAAATCTGGTAATACATGGCAGAACCAACCATTTACTAATCAAAACTGGCATCCCCAGCAATAACCACCTGCAAATCCCACTTGGCCAAACCAACCACCTACAAATATGATCTATCAGAATCAACCAACTATAAGTTCCACCTGGCCTAACTCACAATACCCCACCTCATCCTGGAAAAACTCAAATAACAACCCCTACCTCCCGTAGTGGCCGAATACAACTACCCAAAACCCAAATTGGAACCAGAATTGGCAGTGCCCCATGGGGATAAAAAATAAACCCATGGGTATAGCCCCTCAAACCCAACCCATGTTGCAAGCTCCACTCCAACTGCCCCAAAACCCTCAATCACAATTGTGCCCTCAATTATCATCCTAGCCCCACCCAAATCCTAATAATAGACCAATGCAGCTCGTCCAGATTATGGAGAATGGGGAAGAGGAGACCAACTCAGTAGGGTGCAATGAAATCCGATTGAGATCAAGGAGTATGATCACTCTTGAAGAAAATAATTTTTTCCAAGAACAGGAGAAGGAAAATAACAAACAACCAGAAATAATGCCCTCGACTGTGGTAATAATGAAATAAATTGAGCAGGGGGGAAACACAGTCGAGTCACAGGATCCTGATAAGGATGCAACTCCTTCCCCTCCATTCCCCAAAATATTTATGATAGAAAAAATTGCCATCTATCCTAACTTCGACATTGTAGGGGAACTCAAGAATTTATATGTCAAGATCCCACTCCTACAGGCTCTGCAAGACATTCCAATATATGAAAAAATGATCAAGGAACTATGTGGGAGGAAGCCTGTTAGGAAAATTAAAAATTCATCATCAACAGTTTGTGTAGTTGGATCCTTGTCTGATCTAATTCTAGGTAGGAAAGAACCAGTCAAATATGCAGATCCAGGGAACCCCATAGTAACAGTTCATATCCAAGGCTCTTGTTTTCCAAATAAACTAGTTGATTTGGGGGTGGCCATCAATATATTGACTATGGAAACTTGCAACACCTTGGGTTTTGACTCCTTATAACCCACCCCAATTATGTTACAATTAGATGATCGAATAGTGGTTATACCATTCGACACACTACATGACATAGCAATCTCAGTCGACTCTTGGGAATATCCAGCGGATTTCCTCATCATCAACCCAAGAAGTGGACTCGAAGGGAATCCATTGATACTGGGAAGACCATGGCTTGCAACAACTGATGCGTACATAGGATGTCGAACGGGTAATATGACAATTGCTAGAGGAGGTGTCACAAAAAATATCATCTTATCTCCTCCAGCCAAGCCAAGCCTGACTTTCATATATCCACAATTGCCACCACCATGGTATCCAAAAAAGGATTTATGAGACCCTCTCACGCTGGAAGAAGCTCTCAGACTCAAGAACCAACTTGAGGATGATGAAATCAGTGGGTTTATTAATAGCCCAACCACTGTGGGTAATCCAACATGCCAGATGCTCCAAGCTGTTCTAGACTGTGAAGCACAGGGAGACTAGCTAGAAGATTTAATGGAACAACAAATCCCGACTACTGTTGTTTGTAAAAGAAAATCCGTCGATATTGCACCAGGGAAGTCTCTGAACATCAATGCCAATTTAGATGAGCAACAACAACAAAAGATGATTCAAGTCCTTTCTAAATACCAACAAGCTTTTTCCTGGGAGTATTCTGACATGAAAGGTATTGATCCGCAACTTTGCACACACCACATTTACATTGAGAAAGATGCCCGACCTATCCAACAACCACAAAGAAGATTGAATCCCCACCTTAGGAATATTGTTAAAGAATAATTACAAAAGTTGTTGGATGTATATTTTATATACCCTATCTCAGATAGTTGGTGGGTCTCCCCATTAGTCATCGTCCCCAAGAAAAATGGGAAATGGTGAATCTGTGTTGACTACATGGAACTTAACAAAGCCACTCAAAAGGACCACTTCCCCTTACCTTTCATTGATCAGGTCCTGGATACTTTGGCAGGAAATAAATTATTTTCTTTCCTAGACAGTTTTAGTGGCTACAATCAGATCCATATTGCCCCAGAAGATCAAGATAAAACTACATTCACCTGCCCCTGGGGTAACTTTGCATATAGAGTATTTCCCTTTGGACTTTTCAACACTCCAACCACATTCCAAAGGGCCATCCTAAGAATATTCAATGATTTGATCAGTGAAGGGATTGAAGTTTACATGGATGACTTTACTCCTTATGGCGACGGCTTCGATCAAGCACTGAACAATTTGGAGAAGTTACTAGAACGGTGCATTGCTAACAAGTTATGTTTAAGCCACAAAAAATGTCACATTATGATGACAAAAGGTATGGTACTAGGGAATTACATTTATGTAGATGGAATTAGAGTAGATCCAACAAAAATAGAGGTGATCCTTATTTTACCTACACCACACACACAAACTGAGGTAGGTGGTTTCCTTGGTGCTTCAGGATACTATCGCAGATTTATGGAAAATTTTGCAAGAACCGTTGTACCTTTCCATGCTTTGACGAGTAATGTGGAGTTTCAGTGGTCTGAAAAGTGTGATGTGGCATTTGCAGGACTTAAGAAGTTGATCTCGACAACACCGATGTTGAGAGGACCAAATTGGAAAATACCATTTCACATCTCCACCGTTGCATCAGATATTTCCATAGGCACTGTCCTTGGACAAGAAGATGACAATAAACCCTACGCCATTTATTTTATTAGCAAGAATCTTACTCCAACTGAACTTAATTATACAGTAACAGAAAAAGAATGTTTAGCTGTTATACATGCCATCAATAAATTTCGTCATTATATAACAGGATATCCAATTATTTTGTATATTGACCATTCTACTATTAAATATCTAG
This sequence comes from Picea engelmannii, assembly GCA_009831015.1. Taxonomy (NCBI): domain Eukaryota; kingdom Viridiplantae; phylum Streptophyta; class Pinopsida; order Pinales; family Pinaceae; genus Picea; species Picea engelmannii. The sequence continues at coordinate 972,002 of ML779979.1, forward strand.
CTAATAAACCAATTACTAATGGACGGGTTACTCGGTGGTTATTACTATTGCAGGAAGTTGATATCACGATCAAAGATCGACCCGGGAGAGAAAATATTGTCACAGACTTCCTGTCCCGCATACCCAAAACAGATGACTCCTTAACAATTGAAGACCAATTTCCAGATGAGAATTTGTTTGTCGTCACCACAAAGCCACCTTGGTACGTTGATGTGGCAAATTATCTGGCAGTGGGAAAATTACCGACACATCTATCATCAAGGGAAAGAAAACTGATCGTCCAGCGTAGCGCACGATTCACTTGGATCGATGGATATCTCTTCCACACAGGAGTTGATCTTTAGATCCACAGATGCGTACGAGAGGATGAAATATACGACATACTGAAAGCAAGACATGATGAGCCCTGTGGTGGGCATTTTGCAGACCGCAAGACTGGACATTTTTTTTTACATATGGGCTACTACTGGCCCTCAATATTCAGAGATGCAAAGAAATACATCCAGACCTGCGACAATTGTCAGTGGATGGGAAAACCAGGTCAGGCTGATGAAATTCCCTTGAAAGAACAAGTAGTCGTAGAACCATTTGAGATATGGGCACTAGACTTTGTTGGCCCCTTCAACCCAAAGTCAAATCAGAAGGCCTATATTCTAGTTGCAATGGACTACATGACCAAATGGGTAGAGGCAGAAGCCTTACCAAATGCAATAGAAGAAGTAGTAATCAAATTTCTTTTCAAATTATTTGTATGTTATGGACTACCTAGGGAAGTAATCACTGATGGGGAGTCACAATTTACAGCTCATAGAATTACCACCACCCTGGAAAATTACCATATTAAGCACAGGGTTACTTCTCCATACCATCCATAGGAAAACATGCAAGTAGAAAGCACCAATAAGGTCCTGGAGGCAATCCTGACAAAGACTGTCTCAACAAACTGACATAATTGGGCTACTGAGCTCCCAAATTCCTCATGGGCTTATCGCACAACATGGCGTAACACCACTGACTACTCTCCTTATCACCTAGTCTATGGTAAAGAACCCATCTTCGCAATCGCGTTTGAGAACAAGACCCTAAGGATGGCCCAAGAAATTGGACTAGATCTAACAAAAGAACATAAACAATGCCTTCAGTGACTCAATGAGTTGAATGAGGCACGCCTGACTGTTGTGGAGCGAATATCCGTTATTCAACAATAGAGAGCGATCTAGCATGAAAAACATATCAATAATAAATCATTCAAGAAAGGTGATTGGGTGCTTCTCTATGATTCCAGATTTCAGGATTTTCTGGGAAAATTATAGACATGGTGGCTGGGACCATATGAAATTAATGAAGTCCGTGATAATGGAACGGTCACTTTAAGTACCATCGATGGTTCTAGATCTCCATTTCTGGTCAATGGACACTGGCTACGACTTTACCATCAACCGCCTTCAAAAGAATCTTTCTACCAGGAAGTAAGTAAGGACCCTACCGTTCAAATTTTGGCTGGCTGGGAAGGTAACCTAGCCACTCCAACTCCATAAATGATGAATTTTGTTGACACTATACATACTGTATACAGTTTTTTTATATAGATCTAATTGAGTTGCTAGTTTTCATTTTTTTAGTTTTATGAAAGTCACTTTGGAAAATAAGAACTAAGGGAAGATGACTGTAATGTGCACAATTAACACTCTTTTCTATTCTGTACTCTTACTTTATCTTATCACACAGACCCTGTATTTCAAAGAAAAACAAATATATCATGTTTTGCAACAGTGTTCAGACAACTATAATGAACTCATAACATCAACATACAATCCAATACTTGATTCTGAAATAAACTGACCCATAATAATTGAATGAATTTAGTTGATGACTAATCAGTCTTAGATTCAACAAAATATATTTCCATGGGAAATTTCCAAATTACCTATTCAGATGGTTAAAAATTAACAATTGTCGTTCCCTTCACATGATTGTTGTTCCTTTGAGAATCAATGTTGTTCATTTGAACGGAACAACCATTGTTCCCTTCACACAATTGTTGTTCCTTTGAGTATTGTGATGTTCATTTGAACGGAACACATATTGTCCCTTCGTGTGATTGTCATTCCCTTGAGTATTGTTGCTATTCCTTTTGTTGTTACTTCATCTCGGGTCATGTTGTGCATTCTAAAAGGAACAACTGATGTTCCTTCTGTGTTTTTTCCTCATTACCCTTCCTTTCCCTCACGCTGTTAAAACATTATCCATTCCTTTGGGGTACAAATTTCACTAAGTGACTTTCACCAGCATTATTATCATTGCAATGATCTATCATTATTTTTTGGACTATCTCTCATACCTTATCAAAATGTTCTTTGGATTAATTTCTTCGAAATATCTTAAATCTTGTTCATCATCTGCAACCACCATAATTCATTTATTTTTCCTATATACATACAAATATACTTGAATGATAATTTGCCTTCATATTATAATAAGGAGTCTTAAGCACACTTTTATTTGGCATCTTTACACTTCTTTACGCCATCCCTGACTCTTAAGGTGTAGATGAGCCTCCCTTAATAGAGCCTTAAACAAAAAAAATAAAAATATTTTAATATAAATAAAAAAAAAGTAAATAAATATAAGTAATAAAATTTCTCCCACAAAGAATAGGGGGTCTCATCACGATCCAACCTACCATGATCATAGGATAATAAAGTAAGTGACATTCCCACTATGGCTACCACACCAGGGCAATGGCCTTTGACAATTTTTGTCAAAGGACAAGGGGTCTCATCATGAGATGGATTGTTCACTTAAGTTACAATCTAGTGAGTGGCATTATCATCATCTGGCTACCAAACTAGGATACTGGCCTTGTCAGGAAAAGATGACTCATATATTTATTAAGGATACAGGCTCATCTATGCATTAAAATGAAACCCTGTCGAGGCTATGGACGCCTGCTGGCAGCAGTGGCTCTGCTTGTGGTATGGAAGTTTACCTTACAAACACCAAGGTTCTATGTGTCTTTGTATTTCCTTTACTCAATAACAAAGCTATCATTTCAGTTTTATTCAATAACCTAGGAAAGGTAAGAACATTATGATATGTGGAATATTTTTAAATGAACAGATTTAACTTATTCGACTTATTTTTCCTTAAATCATTTTGAGCATAGGTACAAAAAAATCAAATTTCCCACAAAAGAGGACTCTCATTTATGATTACCGTTAAAAAAATGCTTTTTGAAAATTATACATGATTGGTCCCCACTGGCGGCGACATCGTCATTATTACCTCTTATTGGAAATACCTGCACTCATTACTTTCACCTACGCTGACGGTCGAGGACAACCTCTACATTAATGAGGGGAGTGGATGCTCAACACATTTTCCGATAAGATTGTAATGATTTTAATAATGGAAAACCCACATTGTTTTTACGCTCGCCATTCTATGATATTTTTCTATATTTGGTAATATTTCCTCCAAGTTGGTCTAACCAAATTTGCAAGCATGAATGATAATCATTCTCATTTTCTCACAGAACGATGGGTGGTCGAAGTGTGCACAGGGAACCAACATTACTACAGGTAACTGAGCAGGCTAGAGAAATTATACACCATCTGGGATGGATGGAGTACTTCAATCGGTTGCAAGGATATGATACGGACATCACACTTGAATTCTTTCAGAATTTGTAGGGAGAAATCTCCATGGTTCGAGATATACAAATTCCAGTTACTCCGAAAATCGTAACAGAGGTTACAAGTCTCCCTAACTCAAGCATTCAATGGACAAGAATATATACAACGCTCAAAGAAGTTGTAGAATCCTTCGTAGACCCTTGCGAGGAATTGGATAAAAAGGGAAAGGGACTTAACCCCAACACCCTCAGCGAACCATGGAAAGAACTAGCAGGGGTAATTCAAAGGTACATCACCTGTGATGGGCGATATGGTGTAATCCGACCATGCCACCTCAAACTTCTCATGACACTCAAGCAAAGGGTAGTAATCAATCTACCAGTTTTCCTAAATGCCATGTTACATGAGGTTTCTTTAAGAACACATAAATCCAAAGATCCTGTTACTATCATCAACCATCATGGATTAGTTAAAATGATAATAAATAAATCTCTAAGTCAAACACAATTAACCTGGGGTGATCTTATTGAGGCCAATAAACCTCTACAACTAGAACAACCTGAACCATACCATGAAGACCCACGATAGGAAATTGAAGAGATACAGGAAGGGGATACCACTACCCAAATAGAAGTTCCACCTACTCAACCCGAGGTCGAAGCAGACCGCATCTAAATTATAGAGACTCATACCTCACAAACAGAGGCACTAATGAGAAAGATAAAAAGAGAAACAGTTGTTCCTAAAACCCCCATTGAGCGGAAGAGGAGAAGCAGACAAACAAGACAGCCTGGAGAAATTCAGGAAATGACTGAGAAAATTCAAGAGATGACTGAATAAATTCAGGACACAACAAAATAGCCTGAAGAAATTCAGAACATTACAAAGCAGTCTTTATAGGAATAAATTCAGGAAATTGAGCAGGCAAAGCAAACCTCACAAGGAAACAGTCAGGAAGACACCCAGCCATCATTGGGACACTTGACAAAACAATTTTTGAAGAGCTATGAGATAGAAATATCTCAGGTTTTAGGGATTTTAGGGACCTCAATTGACAAATATACCAATAGGCCAGAAGAATACCAAGAACGAGCCTCTCCTTCAAAACCCACTGAATATTTTCCTGAGATTGAAATGTCATTCCTAGAAGACACAGAACAGGAACAACCTCATCCCGAGGAAAGAATCCCTCTTGGACAAACAAATAATTTGGAAGGAATAGAGGAACAACCACCCGCTGACGAGGATGGAGAAAACCTTGAAACCCCTCACAAACAAAAATTAGTCAAAATCCATAGGAAAATCAGAAAGCTAAAAAAGGAAAACAAGCTATTGAAGAAAAGGGATAAAAAGGTTGAAGTATTAAGGAAAAAAGTTGGCAAACTCAGGGAAATTATTAAAGAATTAAGAAAGAAACTAGAACAAGTAGATAAATCCCACAAAAGAAAGAAAAACAAAAGGCCCAGAGTGTAAGGAAGAAACCCTCTTCCTAAAAGAGCAGTCACTACAAACTCTGTGGAGACATGGACAGACCTTGAAGAAATAATGACAACAGAAGAGACATTTCCTACATAAACAATTGATGATGAGGTACAAATAGATACCCTAGTCTCAGAGGAACTAGATCAAACCCTTGAGCAGGATGCCACCATTAGGAGATTGGAGGAAGAATTGATGCAGTCCCAACAAAGCTTGATTCAAAACAGAAATGAATTGATGACTATGGAAGAACATCAAGCATCTCAGTCTTAGGAACATAGTTTTGTCATTGATAGATTAAAAATAGAGCTTATACATGCCCAACAAGCATTAACTCAATCCAAATATGAGATGGATTCTATGGAAGAATATCAAGAATCTCAGACTCAAGAATAGAATGTCATCATTGATAGGTTAAAAGCAGAGCTTACACAAGCCCAACAAGAATTGGCTCAAACCAGAGAGGAGATGGTAACTATAAATGAAAATCAAAAGGTTGTTAAACAACTAAAGAACCTATCAGTAACAAAGAGTGAGACTTATGATGAGCTCACCAGAACCCAAGGGAAGGTGAAGAAGGTACAAAACCAATTGGAAAAATCTTTGGAGCAAATCAAAGACATTTGTGATGTCTACTATGATGCAATCAATTGCAGAGCTCCTACTACCAATTATACCCTATTATTGCTAGAAATTTACCTGTTGTTAAGGGTAAAATCCATCATAGAAGTTAATCCAATTACATTTTCCACTGTCCCTGAGTTCATTTCATGTTTTAGAGAGCAGGAAGATAAGGTACAATACTTCCTGTGTGAATTATACTTCCATAACTTCATTTTGGAAGATGACAGGGGAAACAACACTGGTCCCTTTATTGGGGATATACAATTTCAGGCATTCTTGTCCATCACTAAGAACCAAGTCAAATGGGGCAAAGCTCACAAGAATTTTATAAAGAGGGAAACTGGGTTAGATCTCTGGATCAGAGGAGAACCCCCAAAGTCCTTTCCAAGCATTATGAGACATTGAACCTTCATGAAAAGGGGGGGGAGGGGTCATGGAATACTTAGCCCCGATCCATCGACAGGTCATACGTTCAGGCATTGTACATTTTAGGGAACTCAAAGAGGAAGCCCTTGCTGCTTCTAAGGTGAGATGGGATGCATCCTCCAGTGAAGTCAAAAGTAGGGAACCCTTTGGGTTCATGAATTTCTTTCCAGCTACCTATAGAGTGGAAAGTTATTCTAGACTGCTCTAGGAGGAAGGACCTACTTGGATTGGGTGTAGATGTAATCCCCCTATCCTTTGGTTTCCTCCATAAAGTTACCATAAGTATTATCAAATTAATAAGAAGAGGGAGGATGCTTCTTTTGTAGAGCTCAAAAGAAGTAATGGGATTAGGAGACCTGATGAACCAACTTTTCCTCCTTACAGTATCACTTCTTTACATGTAAGATCTTAGCTTGCATGAGGGCATGCAAGAAGGTAAGATGGGGGGTATGTTGGGTTATGAAAAAGGTACAAATATCTCCCTTATTCTTACAATTCATGATATAATCTTGATTGAATTTTTTGTTAATTACGGATAAATAGGATAGAAAATGATTGATATGTCTTCTAGTGATATTATTGAAGTTATATTAAATAGATTCTAAAATACGATTGGAATTTTTTGATTCTATTACAGGATTGGATAAATATTGTCAAAACACAAATAGCAAAGGATATCTTGAAGATACGTAAGCTATTGGAGGTTGAGGACTTTTGGCGCAAAGCAATTTTGAAGATTATTGATTTTCTATATTGTAACTTTATAATAGTAAAGCAATACTAAGGATCTCTCGATCCTAAGGATGGCTTAATTTACTCAGATTATTGTATATATAGAGGGTAATAGATCCTGAAAGAATAATATAAGAATTGTATGCAAGTATTCAGAACTCATAATTACTCTGCACGAGAAGTTTTTGTGAATGTCGTACCAGCTATGAAATCAATAAAAGCTTTGAACGTTTTCACCATTTATACATATTGAGTTTTTAGCAGTAGTGCTTCTGAGGACCAAGGGCCCAGTCTAAAGGAGCTACTATCTCAAATATGTAATTGTATCAGTTTTCTTTCTGTTTTATGATCCAATTCTCTTTCATAATAGTTAAGATGAATGCATAGCTGTGTTAATGATTTTATGTTGTTTGCGTACAAAATATAGATATTTCTCTCGAGTATTAATGATTTCTATTCCAATTTCCATTACTGTAGTTTACTTCTTGACAGTTCCTCACATTTTTATATGCGTTGTTCTTTTTACTTAGATTCACATTTGTTGTTCCTTTCAATTAAAGTTACGATTGTTGTTCCTTTATGTTAAGTTACATTTGTCGTTCCTTTTGGTTAGATTACAATTGTTGTTTCTTTCCATAGATAGAGTAATTTTCTATTTCCTTTCCAACAATTTGATTCATAGTTAATAGTTTATTCTGCAAGTCTTTATTTAGATTCAATTACTTCTTTTTAGTTAAATGAATTCAATATATTAGTTAGTTCTATTTCATTCACAACATGTTAGTAATCAAATTTAAATTCTGCCAAGTAAGATCTTAGTTTCAGAATCTTTAATGAGCATTTGAGGAACTTGATTGTGGATAAACTCAGGTTTGCTTTAACTACGCGATTTTAGCCTCTACGAGCTATCTACATATACTTTTATGATATTCTTGAGATAAAAGATGAGTCCTCGAGTTAATAAATTAATGCTAAGCTAAGGCTATTTTTAGACATCTTTAGACCCCAACAGGTATACCCACGATTATGTGTGGGAGCTTGCACCAGGGTGTAAGTCCGTTAAGTAGGTAGTCAATGTAGCTTTTCCATCCACTTTATCCCAACCCCTTCTTGTCTTGATTTCACGATGTTGGATTTAATCACCAACTAGTGACTTTGAAATATGAAGGTTTCTTTATGTGTTTGATATCTAGATTTTATTAGTGAGTGTTGTTTGTTTCTCTAGTTGGCCATAGATTTATTTCATTCTTTATTTGGTGTGGCCAACATTGGCCCTCATCGTTCATGTAGGATGAAAGGGATACCTTCGAAAGATCAGGAATAATACGCTCCTTTTCTTCGTAACTCACCAGAGGGTTCTCATGAAGGAGAAATCGATAATGATGTAGCCTCTGATATTGGAAGTTCTACTCCATTGGAGGAATCAATCCTTCCCATAAATATGTTATTAAGTGTTGTACGAGATTCACTTTTTCTCTGGATAAATTCATCGGGAGACATTGTTGCTGAAGATTATACTGGAATACCTACTAGACCTCACACAGAGTCTGGTGTAGATGATCCACTTTTTTAGAGTGATTTTTTTAGAACTCTGGTTCATACTGCTAGAATTTTTAACCCTATCTCTGTCCCTGTCCATTCTCTTTGGAGGACCTCTTCAGGACACAATATTTTTGAAAAAATAGGAATGATTCCTAATCAACCTATGGAATCACATAGGCCTGCGGCTTCCACTACTTATACAATACCTTTAGATCATTTTACTAGCACGACCAATAATGTTGTCATAGTTTCATACCAATTTTTGGTTGGTTCTCACACAATTCTTCCTCTCCAACTTGCTAACTCTACCATGGTCCCACAAGCTATGCCCGTTTCTACCAGAAGTGCAGTAATCACTCAAGCTCCTATTGGAATGCCAATTACACTTATATCAAATCCATCACTTCCTCCTGGGTATAATGCTTTGAATACTTCCATTGCTAATCCTGCCCAGAATCCATCCAGAGGGTCTAATATTTTTGTTCCTCCTGGGTACAATGCTGCTAATAGTTTTGTTCTTACACCTACCCAGGTTCTCTCCAGGGGGCCTATTATTCCTCTTCCACCTTCACTTGGAGGATATAATAATCCTATCCCAAGTAGCTCCCATCGAATTGGAGGCACACGTCATTTTGTCACTTCTGGTTTTCAAATTCCTGTTGGAGGACAACCTCAATTTGGGGGGAAACCCCAAGTTGGGGGTCATAACCTAGTGTATGGGTAGTATATCCCTGGATTATAGTCTCAATCTTGGAATTTTCCATTCCAAGGAAATCAACAACTGCCTGGGGGGAAACCTCCTCAAGTTAATTATTTTGTACCCCCTAATCTCAGACAACTATATCTAGGTTATATGAATCCTACCTAGAGTTAAGGTTTTTAGTCTAACGCTCCTTTCCAAGGGAGCTTACATAATCAACCAACTCATGTTGGCTATTCGGCTCAAAATCCTCCACCACCTAATTTTTCAGGACTCTCTAACTATATACATACTTCTTATGGTCCTACTGGTATACCTATAAGACTACATCCTCAAAACTACCAGTTTCCTCAAGAGAAGAGACAATTTTCATTTCTTGCTACTTTGGATTTACCATATTTATCTAGTATTTTGAATGATCCTATTTTTCATTCTCTTTATTGACCCTTCATACCTTCCAAATTTCCATCAGACATTCCTAAGTTTGATGACCAATCAGGAGAAGACCCAAATAATCATGTCATGAAATTCCATCTTTGGTGTTCATCCAACTCCTTGATGGATGACTCTATAAGATTATGTCTTTTCCAACGAACTCTTATGGGTTTGGCAGCCAAATTGTATATTGAATTACCACGAGGATTCTTCAATGATTTCAATACCTTAGCTATGGATTTCTTGATGCATTACCAATACGATATGAGACATGAACCAAAATTTTGATTTCCTTTAATAACTCATCTTCTACTCACATTTCCGATCATATTCATGAGTGGAGGAGGAGAAGACACTTAATCAAAATTCCCCTTCCTAATCAACTATTGGTCGAGTGGTTTACTAAGTCACTCATTGGTCCTATATCCCATGATGTTTCCATGGGTGGTGTTTTCACTAAAGAGCAGGTGATTAGTCGTGCTCAATATTTGGATCGCGTTTATTCACAAATGGGTACACTATATGACTTGATCCCTGATGCTCCTCGTCCATATAGAAATCCAACCCCAACACCTCTAGTAGCTTCTCATGCTGCTGATGGCATGATTGACACTTTTCATGCTGAGACTCAGTATAAACAAGTCAATCATTCCAATCCCAAGTATACTACCCCTAATGTACAAAATACTCCTCCTCCGACTACTTCTCTCGGTAAAACCTCTAAAGTTAATTCAGTTCAATCTACACCTACCGGTAAAAATGAAAATAAAAAGAAAAGGAAGGATAAGAATAAATAGGAAAAAAATGATAATAAAAAATCTAATAAACCCAAGACTTAGCCTATTGATGAAAAAGACAAACGTAAAACTCATTATCCTTTCCTCATCTGTGGTGAGGATCATTATACGAAATATTGTCCACGACGTGCTGAGGTTACTAAATTCTTGCAAGGGACCAGGACACCTCCTAAACCTGTCGTTTTATCACAACCATTTCCTTCTCGGAAACATGCCTAATTGGTCATTCATGACCAACCTTCTCCATCTATCACGTCTTATGTACTTATGCGTACTTGTGACTCCAAGAAGAATGAAGTTGCAGTCATGACTCGAGCCAAAGATTATTCTCCTTCGAAAGAGAAAGTTGATGATTCACCACCTCTGTTGGTTCAACCTCCTCCACCAACTTCACCTCCAAATGGCCCTCTTCATCTCGAACAACTGGGACTAGATACAATTATTTGTCCTCCCCCTAAAGATGTTGTTCGAAAGTCGTCATTTAATCCTCATGCATGTGCTTCCCAAAACTTCAGTATTGTATAAGACCTTGCACAAGAAACCTCTGCGATGTTGACTCTCGAAGTCCTTCAAAGTTGTCCTACACAACGGAAGGCAAGGTTAAAGGCTATTGGTGGAATTGATCCTATCGATACGACCTTGATAGTATTTGACTTGGAATATCATATTCCAAGGCTTCATCCTCAATTAGAATTTCAAATACAAGTTGTTATGGAAAATAAGAATATTTTTCGAACCGTTATCGGTGAAGGAACCTTGAATTGCGTTATGTCCATTACCTTTTGGAAAGCCATTGGCTCTCCTACGCTTACCAAGACACACAATACTCTCAAGGATTTTAATGCTATAGGGTTTAAAACTTATGGTGTTCTTCCTTCATTGTCTATTACGTTAGAAGGTAAAGTGATTAATCTTGAGGTTGAGGTCTTCGATGCACCTCTTGATTACAACCTTCTACTTGGCGATAGTTGGATTGATTCCATGTGAGCAATTGTTTCTACTCTTTTCCATGTGTTACATTTACCGCACCAAGGAAAATTCATTACTCTCGATTAAATAGACTTCTTTAATTCTGATTCACATACTAGCAACGTACCTTTCATTGCGAAAACACCTCCCGGTTATGAAAATGTCGGTGTGGGTATTTTAAAAGACTCATTGTTAATGGGTACATTTCCTATTCCACCACCTGATATTCCTCCTCCTTTTGTCACTTTGATTAAAATGATATTGACCTATGTTAGTGAAACCCCTGAGTCTTATGACCCATGGATATTGCCTAGCTCTTATGACTATCTTCCTTATGGCAACCGAATGCCTTTGAGTCTGGTATAATTGGCTTATCAAGCTATTAAATCGACAACTCCTTCTCCTCATTCTCTTTGTGATACATCTCCTCATCTATTTCACATGATATTTCCCACCGATGAGATGATCATGGCCATTATGTATATGGAAGATACTCCATGGGATGATGGGCATCATCGTTCTATTCTCTTCCTGGAACCTGATACCATAGAGAGTTATCAATATATTTTGACTCTGTCTATTGTTGTTATTATGTCCTCTGTTCCTGAACCAACACACGATGTTTTGTATGAAGGGAAATTATGAAATATTTCACCTAACATCCCTCTTGATATTTCGATTAAACCCATAGTCATAGAAAATGTTCACATCGGTGCCTCATGTTCTATTGATGAGGTCTGTACTTACAAAGCTCTTTTCCAAGAATTCCATGAAGTTTTTTCCTGGAGTTACGAAGAAATGCCTGGCATTGATCCCGATATTATTGTGCATGAGTTTAAGACTTACCCAGACACTAAACTTGATTGACAGAGACTTCGCCTAGTACACCCATGCAAAGCTGCTGCTATTAAGATCGAAGGTGAAAAAATTCTTAAAGTCGATTTTGTATATCCAGTGGATTTGACTGATTGGGTGTCCAATCTTGTTCCAGTTACGAAGAAACAGGGCACGATCAGTGTTTGTGTATATTATAGGGATATCAACAAATCTTGTCCCAAAGACAATTTTTCAACCCCTTTCGTTGACCAGATTGTTGAAAATTGTGCCGGGAGTGAAATATTCTCCTTGATGGACGGTTTCTCCGGCTATAATCAAATCAATATTTTACCTGCAGATCAACATAAGACTACTTTTATTTTCCCTTGGGGGAACTTTGCATACCAGAAACTACCTTTTGGTCTAAAAAATATTGGTGCGACTTTTCAACGCGCTATGTCTTATGATTTTCATGACATTAAGCACATTGCACAACCTTACCTAGATGATATACCGGTGCACTCTACGCATTGTCAAGATCCCCCAACGCATCTTTAGACCATTTTCCTATGCCGTCGTTACTATCGCATACGATTGAATCCACATAAATGTGTTTTTTGTGTGGATTCCAGACGACTTCTTGGTTTTATTGTGTCTATCCATGGGATTAGAGTAGACCCTATGAAGGTTGAGGCTATCCTCAATTTACCTCCTCCTTCCACACTACACCAACTCCAAAGTTTGCAAGGGAAGGACAACGTTTTACGTCGATTTATTTCCAACTATGCTGAATTAACGAAGGGATTTACTCGACTTCTTAAGAAAGGTTACGATTTTGTATGGGACAACACTACCAACAAAGCCTTTAAACCTTTGAAACTCGCCTTGAATTGTACGCCACTTTTATTTCAACCCAATTATAGTCAATATTATTTACTGTACTTATCTACTTCGAACTCTACCATTTCTATGGTTCTAGTCAAAGAGGATGATTCACATGATGAACATGTTATATACTATTTGATTTGGAGTCTCACGACCACCGAAACCAAATATTTACAATGGAGAAACTGGCCTTGGAAGTTGTTCAATATGTTCAACATTTTCGTCGCTACATATTATTACACAAAACCACATTCATTTCCAATTGAAACCCCATGCAACACATCCTTACTCGAAAATTCTTGGGGGGAAATACTCTAAATGGATAGTTATTCTCCAAGAGTTTGATTTGGAGTTTGAGCGCACCAAGTCAAAGAAGTCTTTGGTTTTTTCCGAGTTGATATGTGAACTTCCCTCTACTGAAACATAAACTGTGGAAGAATATTACTTTCCTGATGAATCTCTCTTTTTGATCACTTTCGACGACATATGGTATGGAGACATTATCATTTATTTCCAAACCCAAAATTTCCGGCCTAATATTTCTAGCACGAATCGTCGTCGTATTCAGTATCAAACTTGTCAATACATTATCCTTGGTGATACCCTTTACCACCGTGGCATTGATTCCATATTTCGATGATGTCTCACCTATGATGAGGATGATAAAAATTTGAATGACTGTCATTCTGGAGAATGTGGCGGTCATATGTCTGGGTATGCCACTGCCCAAAAGATCTTACGAGCTGGTTATTTTTGGCCTTCATTGTTTAAGGATTGCATTACTGCCGTTCAAAAATGCCACGCTTTTCAAACCTACAAAAATAAGATCCGATCTCATCCCGCTCCTCTTCACCCTGTAGTTTCCGTTGGTCCATCCGCTAAATGGGGCATTGACTTCATGAAATGTAACCCTCACTCGGTCAGGGGGCATGGATACATCATCGTAGCCATGGATTATTTCACCAAGTGGGCTAAGGCGATGCCTATATTTGATAATACCCCAAAAAATTGCAACATTATTCATATTCAATCATGTCGTTACTAGATTTGGTGTCCCTCAAACCATATTCAATGACCATGGTAGTCATTTTAGCAATTTCATGATGTCTGAACTTACAGATAATTTGGGTCTTTGACATGAAAACTCAACCCCTTATTATCTGCAGGCCAATGGCCAGGTTGAAGCAATCAACAAAGTTCTCACTACTATGCTTCGACGGATGGTAGTAATTCACAAGTCAAGTTGGCACATGATGATTTTTTTGGCATTATGGGCCTATCAGACATCCGTTAAGTCTACCATGGGGTTCACACCTTTCCAATTAGTATATGGTATTGAAGCAATTCTATCAATTGAATATGAAATCCCATCTTTGAAACTAGCTGTCGAACTTCTCCCTAACACCTCATCTGAAGATGAACATCTCTTGTATTTTATGCAATTAGAAGAGACTCGCCGTAATGTCGCCTTAGTCATTGAAATTAAAAAAAAACATGTTAAAGATCAATATGACAAGCATGTCATACTATGTGTATTTTTTGAGGGTGATTTGGTTCTTCTTTATGAACAATATCGTGACTTATTAAGGGACGGTAAATTCGAGCCCATATGGAGGGGCCCTTATATTGTGAAATGAGTGTTGGAGAAAGGGGCTTATGAGTTGGTAAATTATGATGGAATTCCTTTAAGTGAACCCAGAAATGGGATTTACTTGAAGAAGTACTATGCTTAAAATATTTTTTCATAAGTGTTGTGTATTTTTAGTGTATCATACTCTTGTGTGTTTTTTTTGTTTTTGGTTCTACCTTTCAGCTGCTTACCTTGTATTGTGCTTGGTTTCCATATGTCGGTGTCTTGAATACCTTATATCGGCTTTACTGATGGTGCTAGTCACAGTATTCAAAACTCAGCGTTTGCTGCATGGGAAATATATGCACCTACGGATGAATTGATCAGTCTACATGGTGTTTTCCTTGGCCGTGCGACTAATAATATCACAAAATAGAATGTAGTTATCGAGTTTTTAACTGATGCCATTTCACTTGGGATCCGTCGTATTATTGTACGACTTGATTCATAGTTAGTAGTACTACAGTTGAGTAACATTTATTCCATCCGAATTCCTACTTTGTTACATGTATATTTACGAATTCGCCTCTTGGAAAGACATTTTGATTACATTGAGTATCAACATATTCCTAGATTCCTTAATACATTGACAAATGCATTGTATAATTACATGTTAGACAAATTTTTGAGACATTTATAAACCCAATCACACTTTTTACAAAAACAAGTAAGCCGGTAGGAACTTTATATTTATAACGACAAAAGTTACAAAAAGTGTTTGTTCAAATACCAAAATATCAAAAAGTGAAGCTCATGGCTTCATGTAAAAAATATCATCAAGGATGATGATCACTATAACAAAAAACTTCTCATGCCACTTTACAGAGTACTCAACTAATAGATGCAGATACGCCAACTGTGTGGCATTGGTAGTTCCTAGGAAGTTCATCCACTGTGGCATCATGGATATTCATGGTTAGTCCCTCTAGGTTCTGTTAAATAGCCTTGATATTCGTGATAGCTACCCCTGCTACAAAACCTCTCTCTCCTCACCTCTAGATTGGATATGATCCTAGAGTACGATAAGGCCCCACGTCTGCATTGTTGAGAGCACTTTATTAGTCCTGGATAGATGACACAAAAAACATTTTATATAATTAAAATATCAAAAACATTATATAAACAAAAATTTCCTTCTTACCTATGTTCCCCCACTGAGATCCCTCGGGAAGAGCTAAGTTAGGATCCCCATAGAAATCCATCCCGATGTATGCATAGTACTCCACCAAGATTAGCTTGTTCCTCAACCATTGGAAGAAAACATCGTCATACTTGAC
This sequence comes from Picea engelmannii, assembly GCA_009831015.1. Taxonomy (NCBI): domain Eukaryota; kingdom Viridiplantae; phylum Streptophyta; class Pinopsida; order Pinales; family Pinaceae; genus Picea; species Picea engelmannii. The sequence goes on from ML779979.1 coordinate 987,949, forward strand.
GATAGGAATGCCACCATGTCGAGCCATTAGGTATACCCACCTCTTCATTAGTGGATCTTGTGGAGCAGGTATACCCCAATTCACTTGTAGACATAGGACATGAACCCTCTCCAAGAATAAGGACACCAAAATGGACCGGTAACCAAATTTTTTCAGCCAACCGTTTCAACACTTTGTGAGTTGTTTCTTCCTACTTTTCATGACACCCTCACACAAGTTGAAGACCCTGGGTTCCATGCACTCTATCACATACTGAAAATGGATTTGAAAATCCATGTGGGGAGAAACATTCCCTTCCATCCAAGTAATGGTATAAAGGATGGTCCACAATGGTAAATCCTGAACATCTTTGATGGCCACCTTGCCATTATGTTTTTCTATACCCAACACACAATGGTGAGAGACATAGTAATCCATGGGTTCTCCTCCACCCCTGTTTCCTGTGAGTGATACCCGTGAACCACAACGAGAAAAACCTATCATAAATTAGATATCTTCTATATCCAATGTGAGTGTATGAACACCCACATGAAAGGATTGTTCGTTCACATCCCACATGTGAACCAAATACTCTAGCAACCTCAGTTGGGCTCTCATGCCCTAAATCTTGAAAAACTTGAGTAACAAACATTGCCTTAATGCCATAACTTTTCCTGAGTCATTCCTAACAAAATAATCCTCTTCCTCATTCTCTCTTTCATGCGACTCGAGCATTTTGACCAAGGAAATCCTGCCAAGGGACATTAAAAGAAGATTAGAAACATAAAAAAATCATTTCTGGAGGTTTTTCTAGTTAGATTTTTCTTTTCAAAAATTTGATTATGGTCGTCACAGGGCTGCGATTTTACACAGAGCGACGTTGTTTCACCCTATCTATTGGGTCCCCTATGACGATGTCAGATCATCGCAGTTCACGATACAGTGGACCTGCGACGATCTCAATGCACAGGTAGCCCCAAAAAATCGGCCTAAAATCCAAATTTAACCTATGAAAACAAAATTTGAAACCATGAAAGGATAAAGAAGAAGAAGATTACCTTTTTAACGGAGACGGTTCGCAAAATGATCCACCAGGCGCTCCAAAATCGATAGTTGAAATTTGGGGATAAAAGAGGGTTTTGGGGCACTATTTGGGTAAATTTGCAAAAGAAATGGTAAAATTGTGTTTTGGCCTATTTTATTGTTTTTTACCATATTTTATTGCAAAATTAAAATTATTTTTATATTTTATCCATGCCCTAAAGTCTAACCAACTTTGCGAAGTGTTGACTATTTCATATTAAAAGGTCTAAGGACATGACGTTTGAACAGGGGTCCACCCTTTTTGATTGTTTTTTCATATTTTTCTTATGTACAGATGATTTTAAGTTTTTTTAGGAAACAATCTGAGGATAGTGTTGGCACAGGGGCAGACCCAAGGTTCAACGCTATAAGAGCGCACCAACAAAACCCTAACTACCTGCCCTTTCCGCAACACCTGTGAAATAGATGAAGTCTCACCCAAGGTAGAGGCAGGGGTGGTTGCATGAATCAAGTGGTTTCATCCTTAGCTGGGACACCGATCTATGATTATATCGCTTACATAGCACTTAGCATCGATCATTCATCAATATTCAATCCTTATTATATTTCATAGATAGCACAGAACATCGCAACATTCACTTAGATCTAAGGTATCTTAGTACTTAGCAACAGTAAAACAGATCAGACACAATAGATCAACACTAAGCATCTTCATACATATCATATCTACTATTCATACACATATAATAAGGACAAAGCATAAATAGATCTATCTAAATATATCAAAGCACTTAGAAAAAGCAGAGACAAGCACATTGAGTCAAAGCACAAAGCATAACACAGAGGTTTACATGGTTCACCCCCACCCTGGGGCTACATCCACCAAATCTTCTTCTCTATTATCGTTGACCAAGCAGTTACAAGCATAGAGCCACCAAACCCTACTACACACAGGACAAAAGATCTGTGCATCTTGCTAGATCCTTCTTCCTTGCCTTACAACATAAATCCTTCTATATCTCCACATAGGGACTTGCACTAAGCTCTGCAAGCCTATAGAATGCATAACACCTCAATCAAACAGATCGCACTTAGCAAATAGCCTATATCACATAGATACAATACTCTACTATATGCCTAGATGTCTATTTATACATTTACAAAATTGTTCCTAAGCGTGGGTGAACCCACGAGCCGACATCCCTTTCCCATTACATATTCCCAAAAACCCAAAAAGGGACCCAAAAGTGGGCCGAGATTCTGCAATCTCTGCTTCGTCTGGCGCTCCATCTTTGAAAAGCTGTCGAAGTCCCAAAAATGGTCAAATATGACCAAGTGTTCCCAAAACTTGGTCAAGGGCCAATATGCCCCCAACACTCACTTGTGACTCATCCCGAGTCACTCTGGTCTGAGCAATTCTACCTCAAACGCCTTGAGCTGCTTCGACTTGCTGTAATGCTACGACCTCTTTGTCAGTGAACTCTTGTATCACTGCGTTAGTTACTGGCCCTTCTAAGCATTTTTCTACGGTGATAACAACTGGTTCAAGCTCGACTCCTTGGATTTCAACTTCGGTGAACAGTTGGCATGCCTTCTCTTGCAATGGTTGAAGTCATTGAGAGACTTCCATCACTTTACTCTGAATCATGTGGATCTGTTGCTGGGCCATGCATTGCTCTGGAAACTTATTCATTCTTTTGACTAATGACAAGGCCTTCAGATGCGCTCGTAACATATCTATGTGCTGCTTTGCTTCTTGGAGCTACGACTCCAATGCTTGTAATTCTGGATTCTCCGTGAGGTTCTCATATGTCTGAGCACTCCTAGAGCTCATCTGCTTGCACTCCAAGGCAAGGGATTTCATTATGCCAACTACGCTATGATCAGTTGCCTCTCTTAGGTCTCTGATTTCTTGAGGCGTCTTGATCACAGTACAAAGTTTTAGGTATGCGATGCACTGTTGAATTTGCTAGATCACTTCTTCAAGATGTGCCACCTGTTGTGGAATTCGTTCTTGAGCTCTCACTTCTATGATGGTCACAGAGCGAAGTGATCTTTTGACCTGTTCCTTTACTTATATCTGCTCCGTGATCAACTTCTCCTTGCTCTACTATAACTCTTCTTTCTCTTTGTCCCATTGTGTTTGAAGAGCATGTTTTTCTCATTCGATAGCACTACATTGCTCGACAAGTACTCCCTGTACCTGTGTCAAATCCTAGGTGGATTGCGCTCTCTCTTCCTGAGATTTTCGAAGGTGGGCTTCAACATTATCGGTGATCTAGTGCAATTGGGTTGGTTCATCTCCTGGTTCTATTGTTCCTGCTATCAGAGGCACAGTGGAGACTGCGCGGCTAGAATGGAGTGCTTGCTGCACTCCTTGGAGTTCAATCTCGATATGATTATACATTTTCTCCTGCTTCACCTCCTACTTCTCTAATATCTCCTGTGAAGCATCATTCATAATTGCAATGATGAAATTAACATTATCCAATGTGAGGGTAGTTCACATCTTGGTTACAAGAGTTCTAGGTTTCTTCTGGGAGGAATATTTCGGAGGTGAAACCTTCCTTTTCTTCGATGAGTCCTCTTCATCCCTAGGTGGTGGTACTTCGCCTTTCTGTTGTTCAATTTCTGTGCCTTCTATCTCTTCGCCATTGTCCCCTTCATCTGGTGAAATGGACATAGTCCTCACAGATGTGTTATCTATATCTTGAACTTCTGGAGGCTTCTTCATCTTACTAGGTCTGGGTGTATCCTTCGCAGCTTTTGGGCTGTCTACATCGGACAACTCCATAGGGTTGGCTAGAATAAGGAGGTCCACCAACCATTCCTTAGTGATCTCTTCTAAGTCTTCCTCTGTAAGTTTGTAATAGGATTTTAACTATTGATTATGGCCATTTGTACGCACTATTATATAAATAAAGTGGTGGTATGTGATGAACTTCATTAAGGGATGAAACCTATGGAGGGTGCTCGGGGTCATCCGAGGCTCGAACTAGATGGATTGGTTCAACTAGTTGTAATAGGCATGGAAGACAACATTGGAATTCCACTTCTTTTTCATGTCGCTAGAGTACCATGGCATACAAAAATTCACGGCTAGTGTTTTGAAGGGTTCGATATACGAGAAAGTGGCGCCTTCTGGTAGCTCCCAGGTGATGCAAGCGATCAATTTGAGAAGCCAGCTAAAGTGGAACTCATACCCTTTGTCTTTCACTTCTTTGAAATCAAGCTCTAGTTGGTTTACAAGGTACTGGGCTAGTTCATATGAAGTCCTTCTATGCACTACCCGGTGAGGTCAACAACAAATCCAGTTACTTGGGTGGGCCGGTTCTTGCGAACTAGATTGCCTGCTATCAAATCACATGTGAGGCACACTGCACCATTTTGGATAGAGGCTACCTTGTAACCTCACGTTCCCTTCTCGACATCACCATAATTCTCTTGATTCTCTGCGCTAATGATCGGTCTGAGGTCTTTCTAGGGTAAAAATCCCATGGGTCACGACCCTGCATGCTTAGCCCTGTGATCTGATTGATCAAGGTTGGATCCATAGTGATGTGACGGTTCAAGCCTAAGTAACCTCCATGGTAGAAAAATAACAATGATTTCACGCATGCGTTTACTTCCTGGTGTCGGACGAAGTGCGGGATCTTCATCACATTAAGCAGTGTGGACTACGCGAGGTTCTGGGTCCATGGCTACGGGATAATATTTGAATTCTTGCCTTTAGTTTTGGTCAAGTACTTGTGTGGGGTGAGCATGTTGTAAGCCTTCCAGTCTCCAAGGTTGAAGTCACTAAACTTCAATGTTGTGATATTATCCTGGTCGGCTCAAACTGTGCATATCCCTTTTGGGAGGTACGCCATGACCAAATCATAGTCAAAATATTTGGGCACACTGTCTCGGTTGATGGCGCCACTTAGAGGGGGTAGGTAGGCAGGTAGAATGCTCAGAATCAACTTGGCATTCACGATATCGTCTCTATGCTTCGTTCTCGTCTCTGTCGTGATTCTGGAATTTCCTGCTCCACGAGCAGTTGATGGAGAAGCTTGGACTCCTCCTGTTGATGATGCTTGCACACCTGCAAGCATCCTTCTTTTAGACATGATTTTCTTAGTCCTGAGATCAATGAGTACTTCCTTCATATATTCTTCAAGTGCGCTAAGCTCTTAGGACATACGCGCTTAGGGTTAATATCAGGGTCACAATGATCTTAGACACTGCACAGGAATGAACAAAAAGGGCGTGATTATCACTGTATACACTTGCTAGTCTGTGGGATTCAAATTCTCAGTTCAAAAAAGTGTTATTTGGGCATGGTGCGACGAGATAAATAGGCAATCTTGGTAACGGTTTTCTTTGCAACGGGTATGAGCCTCATTAATTCATGTTCTGTCCGTTATGACACGGTCCAATGGTCTAGTGGTGAGCCATCAATGCTTTTCAATCCGTTCAAAGCGGCAGTCGAACGGATATATCGGCCTCTAACAACTATATTGCTTTGCCATGGCAAAGTTCCCCATGTTGTTGTTCTGATATCCCGACGAAGCTCCAATTACACAAAGTTTCTTTCTACGAGGTACCCTCTGGAACCTGCTGTAAGTTTTCAATCTTAGCCTTCTTCTTACTTAGTTTCCTAGCCTTTTTTCCCATGAGATTCATCTCGGTGGTTATTTTCCCATTCTGATTCTTATTTTCCTTGGACATAATCACTTCGCGCTGCTGAGATTCCTTCCTAGGATTCAGGTGTATCACTTCTTCTTTATCTGGGGTGGAAATTTTAACCTTCGGTATGTCTTCCGATGTTCTTGTAGCTTCGATATCTGGGCTTCTAGTGTCAGGTAGCTTCGATCTGTTCTCCTTTTCTTCAATCAACTGCGCGATCCTTCTGGTCATGAAATATTTTAACTCTTGTCTCTAATGTTCTAAACCCTCTTCTTCTTCCTCCTTTCTAGCTTGATCTCTATGAATCCAATATTTTCCTAGTAACATGGTAAACGGGGCACTGTCTTCAATGAATTTAATAATCTCAAAATATTCTTCAGTCGAAGTTCCATTGGTGTTCATAGATATCCGAGTGATATTTCCACATAGGTTTACCATTTTTCCTTTGAATAGCCCTATTCCTCTTAATGAAGGGATCATAGCAGACTTCCCTATAGCCTCCCAAGTTCGTTCTGGCATAATGTTCACTTGTGTTTCTTCATCAAGAACACAGTCAATGTCGAAGTCTCCTATTCTTACCTTGATACATTCTTTTTCTTTAAACATCTCTGATAGCCTAACATGTTGGTGATCATTCAAGGTGTCTTTCATCTGTAGCAATACCTTCTCTGATTCTTGTCGGGGTTGATCCAGATTATTTTTGGCATGAAATGAGAGCGGAGATATAATAAAGAAATGCACAGAGATATTGAAGATATTCAATAATATATAGAAATGTATCAGAGATGAAACCATAAACACAGATATACAATAATACACGATTTCTATTAATCAAATAAATGTACAGAGACTGTAAAAATACAGAGTGAAAGACTCGCTAGAATGATGGCAGCTTATCTCTAAGAAGAGATGTGACGACTACTCGCATTCGAAAGAAGATGATTACAATGAGGCTTTAAAGGCCTTTTTACAATAAACAGGAATTCCCAAAACCCTGGACATCCAAAAACCTAACCCTAGGAGATGAAGCGCCAAAAGTCATGTGGGCCCCGTTTGGGTAAGTGAGTACATCAACTTCCCGGGGTCGTAACTTTTGCATACGATCTCCGTTTTAGGCGTGTGATAGCTCGTTGGAAATGTATCGTCGAGGAGATTAATTTTGGGGGCTCAAATATGCCTTCAGATATCATTGAGAACCTTGATCTCGAAAAACCTTCATTTGGGCCCTCAAAATGGCCCTGGAAGTTAAAACCTGCTAAAAATAGTAAATTGCCAAAATTGCCAAAAAACTGTTTTGAGCCATTTGGAAAAGGTGGGTGGCCACCGATATCCACCTAGATCAGTCCTCCCTCCTTAGGAATAAATGGTCTCCATTGCGTTGAGTTCTCGGGGGAGAGGGAAAAGCGTTTGCTGAATTTGCATCTTGGTGAGCTGCTTGTCTTGCTGGAGACGTTGCGCTGCTCAGTTTGTGGAAATCTGTCATGAATCTGTTGGGGTTGAGTCTGTTCAACAAGTCAAGATACATGAGAGGACGATGTGCAGAAGGAATCTTTTCACTTTGCTGCAGCCTTGTCGACCTTCTTCTGTTGGATAGGGGGTGATTGGGGCAAGGCTGTAGTGGTTGTAGTGTCCTTTTGTTCTCCTTTTGAACAGATTGTGAAGAAGATGAATTTTGCAGTATGAGATACTACCTTGCGACACTTTTTAGGTGGAACAGTAGTCGGAACTACCTCTGGTATTCTGTAGAGATGACCCCCCAAAGTAACAATGACACTACGGGGTCGAGACTCATAAGAAACATGGTGTCTCCACATATATGGTTGGCCCAAGAGCACATCACAGACATCCAGTGGGGAGACATCACATAATACCTCATCCTTGAAGGGTTGGATGCCATATGATAATCGACACTGTTGGCTGACACGGAGATCTCATCCTTGGCGAAGCCACCCAATGTTGTATGGTTGCGGGTGTGGTGTTGTCGACAATCCCAACTGTTTGCCGACCTCTAATGAGATGAGGTTCTTCTGGCTTCCTCTATCAACAATAAAATGCAGTGGTGTCCCCTTCACCCACATCTGTGAATGAAAAAGGCGCTCCCCCTCTTCAGGATCTGTTGGTTCTTCTGGTTGAATTGTTGTAGTAGCGACAATAGTAGTGGGGTCCGTGTCAATGATCTGTCCTTTACCATTATTTTCTGAATCGGATTCCGAATCAGGGTTCAGCTCTTTGTCTTTGATCTCGGCCACTAATGATTGTTTTGAGTGACATTCATCGGTGTTGTGCCAGGGGATTTTTTCGAACTCGCACCATTTTCTAGTGTCCTTCTTTGTCTTCCCGTGACCCTTCTTTTCCTGTGTATTGGACTAGTTTTCGGGAAACTGTTTGTTAGGGCCGTCTTTGTCATACTTTGGTTGTTGTGTATTTGCAGACCCGAACTCCCATTTGTTCTAGTGCTTAAATTTCTACTCAATTTTAACAGCATATCGATAAGCAACATCGAGTGATGAGATGTTCAGAAAATCCATTTCAGTCTTGATGTATCTATGTAGAGCCCCACGGCATTTCAAAACCAAATGTCGCTCGGAGTCTTTTATACCTAGCTTGGTGTGCAAGGTATGGAAGGTATTGGTGAAATCCGGAACTGCTTGGCCCCTCTCTTGCCACAGTGTGGTCCATCTCATGTACTGGTCCTCATAGTTGCCAACAGGGTAATACTGTTCCTTTACCACATCCACAAAAAAATCCCAAGTGGGATCGACCCCATCTATTCCAGACTCCTCTGTGGAACTTTGCTCCCAGTAAGTTTCCCACCAATGTTTGACATGAGGGAGAGCTTTAAGGAGTTTGAAGGTGATCTTTTCTTTGTCGAAAACATTGTGAACAGAGAAATAACCTTCTAGCAAAGTTAACCATTTTTCTAGGGCTTTTGCATCTATCTGTCCTTCAAATACAGGAATATCAAAGTTAACTTGTACCTTGAAAGGAGAGGTGCCTCCAAAGTGGTCACTTGATGAATATGTGCCTGATGCTATGCAAGATACCAGATATATAAAATATGCAGAACAGAAACGAATGCTAGAAATAACAGAATAACAGTGAAATATCCAGCATAATCTTCACAATACACAGAAATGATATACGAGATAGCAACAGAAATAGCACTTGAACAGAAA
>ML779979.1:1018738-1037237 GCA_009831015.1 Picea engelmannii
TTTATGGTACAGGTTGATTACAGGTTGGTGCATGGTTGATGCACTTGTTTATGGTACATGTTGATTACAGGTTGGTGCATGGTTGATGCACTTTTTTGTGGTACAGTTTGATTACAGGTTGAGGTACAGGTTGATGCATGGTTCATATTTATTGGTACAGGTTTACAACGGTATATCTCACAGTGATAGTGTGACAGTGGTTCCATCATTCTACTTCTACTTCAGGGTGGCAGGATGGGGCAAGGATAGGTGGTTGTAGCTACCTTTCAGTTGTAGTGGAGAACATTGGGGGTTGTATCCTCCTTCTGGTTGTAGACAAAGATTTGGGGAGTTGGAGCTTCCCTCAGGTTGTAGCCTGAGAAACTAGGGGGTTGGAGCCTCCTTCCAGCTGCATCTAGAAAACAAAGGAAGTTGGTGCTTCCAATGAATGTAATTCTTCAAGACATATAAGAAAAATCATTCTGTGGTTTTCTCCCGATTTGGGTTTCCACATAAAACACTGGTGTACTGTGTATGTGTGTGATTGTTTATTTATTATTGCTCATTATGGATAATAATTCTACATTGATATAACATTTGAAGAAAAAGGAATATATTTATGTTATTACTGATTCACCCCCCCTCTCAGTAATCCAACAGAGAGGACTCAGGAAAATTGGTTGGCACTGCTCCTAGAACTCCTGAGAATGTATATATACTAAATACAAAATTGAATGAGGAGTGTCATATAAATTTAGTAGATGAAAGTTGGCTATGGCATAGAAGGTTGGGGCACATTAACTTTAACAATTTAGTGAAAGTCAACAATATTGGGGAAGTAATAAACTTTCCAAAGATCATAAACCCTCAAATCCTATGTGTAGACATTGTCAACTAGGGAATTAAACTAGAAAAAGGTTCAAAACGAAAGAATAATCAACCTCTAAACCTTTAGAGCTTGTTCACACTGACCTATGTGGACCTACAAGGACCAAGAGTTTGCAAGGAAAGTCCTACTTTATATTGTTCATTGATGATTTTACTAGAATGGGTTGGGTATGTTTTCTCAAAGAAAAATCAGAAGCACTTGAGAAATTCAAAGCTTTTAAGACCCTTGTTGAAAATGAAAAAGAGACAAAAATCAAATGTCTTATATCATAAAACGGTGGTGAGTTCAACTCAAAAGAGTTTGACCTCTTCTGTGAAACTCATGGAATTAAAAGACAATTCTCTGATGCCAGAACACCTTAGAAAAATGAAATTGTTGAGAGAAGGAATAGAACAATCCAAGAGGTTGCAAGGACTATGCTCAATGAATCAAGATAATCTGATGAATATTGGAGGGAAGTTGTAAGAACAACAATATACATATTGAATAGAGGTCAACTCAATATTAATAGTGATAAGACTCCATATGAACTATGGTTTAGGAGAGCTCCTTCGGTAAAATAATTCAAGGTCTTTCGAAGTAAGTGTTACATCAAAAGGCTTGATGAGAATCTCGAAAAATTTGATACTAGATCTGATGAAGGTATGTTTCTTGGATACACTTCTACCAAGAAAGAATACAGATGCTACAATCTTAGATTACATAATATTGTTGAGAGTGCAGATGTCAAGGTGGATGATTTAAAAACAATAAGGATCAAACATCAAGAGACTATACTTGACAATGAAGATGAAGATGATGATGAGTCAGTTGGTACAAAAGCATAAGAAGTAGAAAAGAATAAAGAGTAAAAGGAAGAGAATTATATGGATACTAGTGAATATGAGGAAGATATTCAAGAAGAAGAGATAAGAGAATAATCCCCAAGAAGAGACACAAAGACACCCCCAAGAATGACTCAAAATAATCATCCTGAAGAACTGATTTTTGGAAATAAAAGCGATGGACTGCAGAGAAGAAGACAATTGTTGTATCAAACAAAAATATCACTTTTGTAACATATTGAGCCCAACTCAATCAAAGAGGCATGTAAAGATGAGAATTGGGTCAATGTTATGAATGAAGAATTGGACCAGATTGAAAAAAATCAAACTTGGGAACTAGTTCTAAGACCAAAAAATAAGAATGTCATTGGAACTAAATGGGCGTATAAAAACAAAGTGGATGAGAATGGGAAAGTAATTAGGAACAAATCCATATTGGTATGTAAAGGGTATGCTCAGGTTGAATGGGTAGAATTTGAGAAACCTTTGCACCTGTGGCTAGATTAGAGGCAATTGGGATGTTCTTAGCCTTTGTCAGCTACACAAAATTTAAAGTATACCAGATGGATGTCAAGTCATCATTTCTCAATGGAAACTAAGAAGAGGAAGTCTATATTGAGCAACCAAAAGGATTTTAATTAACTAACAAAGGAGACTATGTTTGTAATCTAAAAAAAGCACTCTATGGGCTAAAACAAGCACCCAGAGCATGGTATGCAAGGCTAGATTCTTATTTACAAGTACAAGGCCTCGAAAGAGGATCAATAGACAATAATTTTTATTGTAAAATTGTTGGTGATAACATGATTATTGTGGAAGTATATGTTGATGATATTATATTTGGCAGTGATGATGAAAAACTGAGTAAGGAATTTGCTAGGAGGATGCAACAAGAATTTGACATGTCCTTGCTTGGTGAACTGAATTTCTTTCTTGGATTACAAATAGTACAATCCAAAATGGGATTCTTTATCCATCAGTCCAAGTATGTTAAAGATATTCTTAAGAAATTCGATTTAGAGGATTGCAAACCTGTTAGTACACCTATGACAGTTGAATGAAAACTAAGCAAGGAAGATGAGTCCAAAGCTGTAGACCCAAAACAATATAGATAAATGATTGGGAGTTTACTCTATGTAACAAATTCCAGACATGATGTCAAGCAAGATACTGTTGGGATGGTGGCTAGATTCCAAACAACACCAAAAGATAGCCATGTTCAAGATGTGAAAATAATCTTTAGGTATTTGAAAGGAACCACAAAGATTGGTTTGTGGTACCCTAGCAAGGATTCATTCACTTTAAAATCCTATTCAGATGAAGATTGGGCTGGTTGTGTAGATGACAAAAAAATTACAAGTGGAGGAGAATTCTTCTTGGGAGAATCATTGGTATCTTGGATAAGCAAGAAACAATCCTCAATTTCTTTGTCTACCACTAAAGCTAAGTATATTGCAGCAACAGAATGTTGCACACAAGTGGAATGGATGAAACAAACCTTACAAGACATCAAAATAGTGTTTTTTGAACCCACTACTATCTACTGTGATAATACAATAACTATAAGTCTCTCCAAGAACCCTATCCAACACTCCAAATTAAAAAACATTCCAATAAAATACCACTATATAAGAGATCATGCTGAAAATAAGAACATTAAATTGGAATATGTCCCAACACAAGAACAAGTTGTAGATATTTTCACTAAACCCTTAAGAAGAGATGTATTTGAATATCTCAAGAAAATATTTGGAGAAGTCCCTCTTCCAATCTAATCTATCAAGAAAATAATGCATCAATTGGCATCAATTCAGGGGGAGACAATGATCAAAGTTAGGAGGAGTCATTCACTTATGAAAATAAAAGTATGATTGCATGACAATTTACCCGAGTTCAGATTCTGGTCAGTAACATACAGACAGATAGAGATTTACCATAGGGGGAACAACCCTTTTCCATTGATGTCAAAGGGGGAGAGTAACTTCATAGAGAAAATCATAATCACAGGGGGAGTTTGTGTATGAAGTTATAGTGTTTCCCTCAATGACAAAGGGGGATATTGTTGGACAAATTGTCATTGATGTATTGTCATTGATGTCAACAACTGACATCTTTACGTTATAATTATGAGTTGGTATGAACAAAGAGATGAAAATCCATGTACATAAGGACTAACAAATTAAGAGCTCGGGAGGGTTAGCGACTGAATATCAGAAGCTCATAAGAGATGACGCACATGAAGCTCAGAAGGGAAAGCATAGTGAAAAAACATGATCAGGATAGAAATCCCCATAGGACAAACTAGGACCGTTGGATATGCAAGCGTCGGATCAAGGGTAGGGATTGATTGTCAAGCGTGAAGGGAGAATTAAACTACACACTATTTCCAATCCCACAATTATTCTAGATCGTCAAATCTCATCAAATAACAGATCGACGACTATGGTTGATCCACCAAATGATCATATTAAGTCATGATCGTTGGATACACAAGCACCGCATCAAGGGAAGGGATTGATTGCAGAGAGTGAAGGGAGAATTAAACTATATGTTATTTCCAATCCCATAATTATTCTAGATCGTTAGATCTCATCGATTAAAAGATTGGCGACTGTGGTTAACTCACCAAAAATCAAACAACTTCAATTGCGGAGTTTGGGTGACGAATTAAACCATACACAAGTTAAAGTTCTGCAATCCACATCGACTGTTGGATCAAGTTAAGTGGAAGGATAGGATAAGAAAGGACAAAGTCCATCTGATACGAAGTCCCGAAGTATATGAGGACTGTCTGATCTATTTAGAGCGTGCCAAGGTAGCAATGGTCAACTTCGACGCTAACCACTTCAGGATAAAAGGGTTGAGAACAAGTAAGATCACCCGAAGGACGAAGTCTCGACGCAAATGTGAATTGTCCGATATGAAGAAAACTTCGGGATATATCAAGACCACCAGATCATGTTTAATGGAAGGACATAGTAAGCCACAAATCTCTCGAAATAGACATAAGCCGTATGATATGAGGAAACACTTTGGAAGATATCCTGACCGTCGGATCACAAAAAGTAGAAGGATATGATAAGAAAGACCAAAGGCCCAAGATCCCTGTTAAGGAAAAGATATGAAATGATCTTACTCAAACATTTTAATATCCTTCTTGGCTAACGCAACTTAGACGGGAATATCACCCTATGTTTATATCCATCAAAATTGATATCCTAACTCACAAGTATTGTTTACAAGTGCTTAGGCTGTTTTTTTTTATAATTAGAAGTATGCTGAAAAAATCATTATTTATGTAATTTTTTGAATATATTAGATGCTGAAATAAAGATAGAGACTAAAGTAAAGATACCAAGTCAATAATAAAAATAGACGAGACATAAAGAAATCCTTTATTTCATTCCAATTCATCAAAGAATCATTCTCTTTACAAATTTTCCTGAGGAAGTTTTGGACCAAAGTCAAACTTAGACGTCCCCGATGAAACATACAAAATGAATTTTGACAGAAAATAAAAAAAACTAAACTTGAAAAGATAGATCAACTTGCCACAGATTGCTTCCCACTTGAATCTGCACAATAGCCTTTGTCAGCCATGGAAACTAATTCAGAAACAAACAATTCTACACAGACTTTCAAAGATAGATCAACACATCTGAAAAACAAGTGTCTGCATGATGTAATTCAACCCTGAATCTTGCTGTCTACAATAGGAACCTGCTATCATATAAAATAATTAGGCTTCTAATGAATTAGGGAATGAATGAAAACTGAATTATCTCAACAAAAAATCAAGAGAAAACCTTAGTATGCTTCTCCTTATATTCTCCTCTTGTTCCTCCCTTTCCTTTTTCCTTTAAGAAAATTATAATTGGTTGAATTAGTTGAACTACTTCATTAATTAAGTTAACTAAAACTCAACCAACTTTTAGTTAGGGGGGAAAATAATAAATCATAATAAGGGTTTTTAAATAAATAATAACTAGTAGGCAGGACCCCTTGTGAATCCCATCATCACATTCATATTTGACAATTTATCTCAATGATATTTGAAATTATTTCCAAAATGTATTACCCATATATCCAAAATAGCATGCCGTAAAAAAAAAATCAGAAGTCAGATGTTCTCAACAATTAATAAATAAATAAAAACTTAAAATCCATATTTCCCACTCTGAGATGCAATCCTTCCCTTGTTGTTGTTGTCACCTTTTGATCTCTCTAAATTTTCCTTAGGCTGTGATGAGCCTTTAGGCCTAATCTCGTTGATCACATGAGAGAAATCATCCCTCAAATGCATGCAGGAGTGTTACCCATGATTTTGGTCGTCATGATGATGTATTGAAGATGGTGTACTTAGGCTCTTCATTAGAACTTTCTCTTGAGAAAAGTTACCTTCATCTCTTTCCAGAAATCACATTTTTGAGGAAGGTTCGCAGGCTACCAATACATTTGCCTGCGAGAATGCATGATTCTCGCAGGCTGCCTTAGGCCAGGGTGCGAGAAGTTCGCACTGTGTCTAACTGCTAGGGTGCTAACACTTTCTAAAGAAGGGAAAAAGGATGAATTCTCGAAGCTTCTAGAAGGGAATCTTCTAGAAGGATGAGATGGCATTCGAATGGTTATCTAAGTACTGGATTTCCTGATATTTTGGGATCATTCTTATCCAAGTAACTAATTCATTCTCTCCTATATATTGAGGGGATTCTCATGGAAAAGGTTAGAATCAAACAAGGTTAAGAATACATTGGAGAATTAGTGAAAGATTGTGTGAAGGACTGAGGCTACAACAACTAAGAACTCCAACAAGGTTATCAAAAGTGGTTGATCTTATTCATGCAAGTGAGCAAGTGTGTGTGTCAGAACCAAGGGCCATCGAAAGGAGGTTTTGAAACATCAAGACTCAAGTTGTAATCCTTGCTTTCCATCAATATGATACAGTAATATGTCCCTTTCCCATAAAGCTAGGTTCACTTTATTTTATAATTTCTTGATCATATACATAGATTTACTGTTGAATATATTAAGTTGTTTTCACTTCGATTGGTTTGAGCTGTCTTGGTCTTGATTGCACAAGAGAATTGGAGCGAAGCTGGAACAACAAAGACCAAAGGAAGTGATCATAAGGTATGTCCATGATTCTTGCCTCCTAGTTCATTCAATAGTCTAAATCTAGGGAACGATTATTATTCTGTCTTTCTTTGTTCTAGATCTAGGTGGATCTAGGGAGATCGGTTTGTGTCCGCACTTACGGATTTATCCAATAACAAAATTAGTGACTCCACTGGGGAAAATCCCATTTTCTTTGTGGCTTTTGATACTTTTCTTTGGCCATTTTCTATGGTTTAATTTTTCTCCTATCCTATCAGTCTATGAGTCTTCAGGATATCCTGATAGACCTTCTGGGTCCAGAAGCTTTTGTAAATTTTACTTCATTTTTCAAATTTTTTGATATGTTCAGGAATTATCACACTGCAATCCATTGCAGCCTGCGAGAAATGGTAAGGTTCGCACCCTTCTCATAGATTTCAGTGCAATGTTCTCGATCCTTTCTAAAAGGTTGCCTATGAGAATCACTGATTCTCACACTGTGTAATAGTGCTTACCTGCGAACATTCATTTTCAAAATTTTGAATTTGAGTTTTTGTCTTTCTGACTGCCCAGATCAGTTGGAATATCTCTTATGAGTTTATTGGACCATTGATTGATACTTTTCTTGCTTTAGTTTGCATGTGTGAATAATCTTAGGGTTTCAAGGTTTTTTCTTGCCATTTGTGACTTGACTTTCGTTTCTTGACTCTTCTTGGCAAAACCATTCTCTCTGACTTCAGATTCTGAGTGTGTTTGATTAGTTGAGAACCAGTGATTGGTTGAAAGTTGAGTACTTGGTTTTTTCTCATTTGCTTCTTAGTTCGAAAGAACATTTTCGTTTTCATTGAGAAGATTATTTGGTTTGTTCTTTATTTTTGGTTTCATTGAAAGAGTTGATTGGGTTGTTAATGCTTGATTCTTTATGATTTGATTTTCTGTTCTCTCATTAGTATAGTGAGGGTTCTTTTTGCAAAGTGAACACAAGGTTTTTCTTCCATTAAATTGTTTTTGTCATTTACAAAACATTGAAAATCAAAGTTTTAGAAATTGTTGAAGTATTGAAAAAGAGAAATATAGAGAATAGTCATTCGATAACTGATTGTTTGCATTGAGATTTGAAAGGAAATTTTGCATATAGTTCTTGGTTGATTTGGAAAACTTCTCTCTCTCCCATACATAGGATTCATTGAAAGAAAAGTGATACATTTCATTATCATCCTTTCATTATTGGGTCAGAGTCATACAACATGAGTTTCACTTCCGTTACCTTTGAGTAAACAACAACTTTTCAAAAATACTGCGTATTCTTAAAATTTATCTAGTAACTCTTTTCTAGGGCTCTTTTACACCAACATTTAGCTAGGCTACTTCTTTGGAGTAGGAAAGAGGTATACACTCTCCAAAAGCTCAAAACACACAATAGCATCTTGAGTTAGGGAGTGCTAAATTCCATTTGCAACATATTGTCCTGGGAAGCCCTTCTAACACAAGGGTCAAGCACTAGGTCGCATTGGTGTTGGCGGAGTTACTCACCCTGCTTTGTTAACATCAGTGTAGAGATTGCACGTATTATGGGGGTCACTCGGAGGTATACCCACAATGATGAGTGGAAGACTTTTGAGTTGATTTCGGGCTAGATACCCCGCCCTTGCGTGTGGATCGGACTGTCGACTGTTCCCCCAGGTTTTACTGTTGTTTGTGGTGACCTTAGTGGCCTATCTCTCTAGGTTCTTACCCAAGGTGACTTTGGAGGGGAAAGTCTTCACGGTACCTAGAATTGACGTTGATCAAACTCACTCGGGATCCTTGGAGGGTATACCCACGACTATGTGTGGGAGCTTGCACTAGGGTGTAAGTCCGTTAAGCAGGTCGTCAACGTAACTTTTCCATAATAGCCCCGCCCCTTATCGTTTCGTTGTTGCGACGTTGGATTTCATCACCAACTAGTGGCTTCGAAATTAGAAGGTCTTGTTTGCCTGGTGATTGCTTCTTAGATTTTGTTTACTAGTGCGTGTTGTTTGTTTCTTGAAGTTGACCTTAAGAATTTCTTCGTGGAGCTTGTCATTCGTTTACAATTTCTCCCCCATGACGTTCACGTAGAATGCAAGGTTTATCTCCAGAACATCTGGATGATTCTCAACCTTTGCCTACCAGTACACCTGAGGCCTCTCCTCACCAGAGTGAAGTCCCAGTTGTTACCCCACCACACGGGGAAACAAGTGAAGTCCCAGTTGTCACCACGCCACAAGTAGAATCAACTGAATCTCTAGAACCTTTTCGGATTACCAATACTAGAGAGGACTATCGCATTCGCCGTGGTGAATGACCTTTTGTGCAATTAAATTCTTCTGGAGAATTAGTTGTTACTTCTTCTGGATCACCCGTTGGGCCTTTTCCCGGTGTAGAAGGCCAAGATCCTTTTTTGTCTACAGGTGATTTCCGAAGGACTCTTTTTAGTCCTGGTTCGCCTGTGGTCTCTGAAATCAACCCTCCGGTGTTTTCTGAGACATAGATTGTACCAGTGAATACCACTTATCACTTTATTCTCCCTGCTGAGATGGCCCATCTCACGAACACTACGAGTGTCCCAACCGAGTTCACTACAACTGGACTTCCTCCTATAAACACCCAACGAACACCCAATGTTACTCCAACACTACCACCCGGTTATCATGCGTTGAATGCTTTGTTGAATGCTTCCAATCCAACACCTCCGCAAACCCCTTCTGGTACTCCTGGTGGTCCGTCTTTTCATGGGCACCCTATTCCCGGTTTTATTCTGACGCTCCCTCAATTTCCTTTTGGCCTTACTAATCCTAGTGGCACTATTCCGTCAGTTGCACCAAACTTGCAGATTCCTGTTGGTGGACAAGGTGGAACACTTCCATTTCCTCATGCCGGACATAATCCAATTGATACCCAAACTACAATTGGCACACAACTTCTGGTAGGAACTCCACCTACGATAGGTGGACCAACCCCACCTTTTGGACAAAATATACCTCCTGCTTTGGCCCGGTATTGGACTCAGATGCTACAAAATCTCCCTCAAATGACTGGGGGGCAACAACCTACTCCTACTATAGGCCAACCATATCAAGGTATACCTAATCCTATTTGGGGTCAGGGTCAGAATGCTCAAACTCAGGCCCCTACTCAAATGCAAGGTTACAATCCTTGGAATTACTATCCCCTTCAACCACCACCGAATTAGCCAGGGTCTTCTCATTATGGACAGATTGCGTACGGGCCTACTGGTTTGCCAACAGGGCTTCCACCCTAAAGTCACCAGTACCCCAAGTCAATCAACAGTTACCTTTTCTTGCTACTTTGGATTTTCCAGATTTGTCTAGGATTCTGAATGATCCTATTTGTCACTCTCCCCAATGGCCCGTTATTCCAACAAAGCTTCCATCAGACATTCCTAAATTCGATGGCAAGGTGGGAGAGGACCCGAACAATCATGTTATGACTTTTCACCTATGGTGTTCATCCAACTCTTTGATGGATGACTCTATTCGCCTACGTCTTTTTCAACGAACTCTTACTGGTTCTGCTGTGAAGTGGTATATTGAATTGCCCTGAGGTTTCTTCTCTGATTTCAACACCCTAGATATGGATTTTCTTACACATTACTAGTTACCGATCCGTTATGATATTGGGACTGAGATTTTAACTTCATTCAAACAGACTAAAGGCACTCACATCTCAGATCATATACATGAGTGGAGAAGGAGACGATGTCTCATTAAACTTGAACTCCCTGATCAGTTGCTGGCAGAATGGTTTACGAAATCCTTTGTGAACGAAATTGGTAAAGACATTTCCATGGGTGGTGTTGTTACGGAGGAGCAGGCTATAAGTCATTCCCAATATCTTGATCTCATTTATTTGCAAACGGGAACACTTTACGATTTGCTTCCTGAATTACCTCGTCCTGGTACTTCTAGCACTTCAACTACTCCAGCTGCCTCGCATGCAGCTCATGGTGTGATTGGTACTACCCATGCCCACTCACATTCCGTTTCAAGTACAACCCCTAAATCTACATATTCTAATGTTCAAAATGATCCATCTCCTGCCACTACTGCCGGTAAAACCTATGAGGTGAACGTCGTTCAATCTACCCCGACTGGTAAAAATAAATCTAAAAAGGGGAGGGGCAAGAATAAGTAGAGAAAAAATAATAATCCAACAGAGAAAACTAAAAATCCTCCTGTTGAAGATCGGGATAAACGCAAACCACGATACCCTTTCCTTATCTGTGGTGACGATCACTACACGAAGGATTGTCCTCGACGTGCCGAAGTTACTAAGTTCCTTCAAGGAACGCCAAAACCATCTACGTCGGTAGTCTTGTCCCAACCCTTCCCGTCTCAACAACAGGCTCAGTTGGTAATCCATGACCAACCATCTACTTCTACGACATCATATGTTTTGATGTGTACTGGTGATTCTAAGCAAAACAACATTGCCATCGCAACTCGAGCCAAAGATTATTCTCCATCTAAGGAGAAGGTTGATGATTTACCTCCTGCTTTGGTACAACCCTCTCCACCGACTCCACCTACAAACAGTCCTCTTCATCTTGAACGAACGAGCCTTGATACAGTCCTGCGACCTCCTAAGGTTGTTGTTCGCAAGTCAGATTTCAATCCTCATGCTCGTGCGGCCCAGAACTACAACATTGTAGAAGATCTGGCCCAAGCACCTTCAACGATGTCAGCCCTTGAAGTCCTTCAGTATTGTCCTACACAGCGGAAGGCACTGTTGAAAGCTATAGGTGGAATTGACCCCACAGATACGAATTTGATAGTCTATGACTTGGAAGATCATATTCCAAGGTTACCCCCTCAACTTGCATTCCAGATACAAGTTGTTGTCTTGGAAAAGAACATTTGCCGAACTGTTATCGATGAGGGTGCCTCTACGTGTGTAATGTCTTTTGCTTGTTGGAAAGACATTGGCTCTCCTCCCTTAAATGAATCACAAAATACTTTGAAAGCCTTCAATGGCTCTGGTTTTAAGCCTTGCGGTGTCCTTCCTTCGTTGCCTGTTACATTAGAAGGTAAGACAGTCTAGGTTGAAGTGGAAGTTTTCGATGCTCCCCTTGATTATAATCTTTTGCTTGGTCGTAGCTGGATCGATTCCATGTGCGCTGTGGTGTCAACATTGTTCCATGTTGTACGTTTTCCTCATCAAGGAAAGGTCGTTACTATTGACCAACTTGCCTTTTTCAATTCCGATACTCGCACGGGCAACGTGTCGTTTATAGCTAAAAACCCGTCGGGTTACGAGAATGTCGGTGTAGGCCTTTTAAAGGACTCTTCACTAATGGGTACATTCCCCATTCCTCCACCTGATGTTCCATGCCCGTCAGTTGCTTCTATCAACATGATCTCCTCTATACCTCACGAACTTCCTGTGTCTTCCGACCCTTGGATAGTCCCTGATCCTGGAGATCACACTCGTTTCGACGATGTCATGCCGTTAAGTCCGGTTGAGTCTGTTTATCAGGCGATTCAATCAGCCACACCTTCTACCTCTTCTCTCGATGAGTTGTCTCCCGATCCTTTCCATGCTATCTTTCCCACTGACAAGATGATTATGTCCATCATCGAGGACACCCCTTGGGACGATGGACATCATCGTTCCATACTCTTTTTGGAACAACACACTCTTGAGAACTACCAATGGATTTCGACTCCATCTGCCGTTGTTGTCATATCGACTGTTCCCGGATCTACACATGATGTGTTTGCCGAAGGGAACCTCAGTAATATATCTCCCACGATTCCCATTGATATATCCGTTAAACTTGGGATAGTTGAAAATGTTCATATTGGAGCTTCGTGTTCTCCAGATGAAATTGTCACTTATACATCTCTTTTCAAAGAATTTCGTGATATATTCACCCGGAGTTACGAAGAGATGCCAGGTATCGACCCTGCTATTGTTGTACATGAGATAAAGACATACCCCAGAGCTAAACCTGTCCGGCAGCGCCTACGTCCTGTACACCCACGTAAAGCGACGACTATCAAACATGAGGTTGAAAAACTTCTCAAAGCCGACTTTATTTATCCCGTGGCTCTGACAGAATGGGTTTCCAACCCTGTTCCAATTGATAAGAAAGGTGGCAGTATTCATGTATGTGTTGATTATAGGGATATTAACAAAGCCTGTCCAAAAGACAACTTTCCAACCCCTTTCGTCGACCAGATTGTTGATGACTGTGCCGGAAGTGAAATCTTCTCTCTCATGGATGGTTTCTCCGGCTATAATCAAATTAACATCGCTCCTGAGGACCAACATAAAACTGTGTTTATTTGTCCTTGGGGTACTTTTTCCTATAGGAAACTGCCCTTCGGTCTTAAGAACGCTGGCGCGAAGTTTCAATGTGCTATGTCTTATGCTTTTCATGATATAAAGAATATCGTTCAACCCTATTTGGACGATTTACCAGCTCATTATTTGCGACGAGTCGATCACCCCACTCATCTCCGAGCTATTTTCGTTCGTTGTCGGTTCTATCATATTCGTTTAAATCCTCATAAATCTATTTTTTGCGTAGAATCTAGCCGTCTTCTAGGTTTCATCGTTTCACGTCAAGGGATCAGGGTGGATCCAATTAAGGTTGAGGTGATTCTTAATCTCCCTCCTCCTTCTACACTGCGCCAGTTGCAAAGTTTGCAGGGGAAAGCAAACTTTCTTCGTCGTTTCATTCCTAATTACGCCGAGATTACTCGTGGTTTTACACGGCTTTCGTGGTTTTACATGGCTTCATAAATATTCAGAGATTACTCGTGGTTTTACAATGCTTTTGAGGATTTGAAGTTGTCCCTCACAAGAGCTCCGCTTCTCTTTCCTCCTGATTATAGCCGTGATTATTTTCTTTATCTTGCTGCCTATGAGTATACCATCGGCATGGTTCTGGTCCAAGAGGATGGTGCGCATGATGAACATGTTATTTATTACTTGAGTTGAAGTCTCACATCCACGGAGATCAAGTATCAACATGTTGAAAAACTGGCCTTGGCTGCCGTTCAAGATGTTCAACGTTTTCGGCATTATATCCTCTCCAGGAAAACCACAGTGATTTCTCATTGCAACCCCATGCAACATATTTTGACACGTCAATTGCTGGGGGGAAAATAATCCAAATGAATTGTCATACTCCAGGAGTTTGACTTGGAATTCGATCGCGCCATGTTTAAGAAATCCTTAGTTTTCGCTGAGTTGATATGTGATTTTCCTCACTCTGCCACGGAAAATGTAGCAGTAGATTCATTACCCGATGAATCTCTTTTACTTATTAGCACTACCGATCTTTGGTATGGAGACATCATTATATATCTCCAAACCCAGACTTTCCGGCCTGCTTTGTCTAGTATCAAACGATGTCGCATATGCTATCAAACGCGTCACTACATCATCCTCGGGGATACTCTTTACCGTCGAGGAATTGACTTTGTTTTTTGACGTTGTCTGACGTTTGATGAAGCCGAGAAAGCTCTGAATGACTGCCATTCTGGAGCATGTGGTGGTCATATGTCTGGGTATGCTATTGCCCAGAAGATCTTACACGCAGGATATTTTTGGCCTTCCTTGTTCAATGACTACATTACTGCCGTTCAGAAATGCCATTCCTGCCAAACCTACAATAAGAAAATTCAGTCACATCTTGCTCCTCTTCATCCTGTGGTCTCAGTTGGTCCTTTTGCAAAATGGGGCATCGATTTTATGACATGTCACCCTCACTCGGTCGGGGGGCATGGTTACATCATTGTAGCTGTTGATTACTTTACAAAATGGGCCGAGGCAATGCCAACATTCGATAATACTGGAAAGACTGCAGCGTTGTTTCTTTTTAACCATGTCATAGCTCGTTTTGGTGTTCCCCAAGCTATCGTCATTGATCACGGTAGTCATTTTAGGAATTTTATGATGTCTGAACTTACAGAAAAGTTGGGTCTTCGTCATGAGAACTCAACACCCTATTATCCACAAGCTAATGGCCAGGTCGAAGCCATAAACAAAGTTCTTATAACTATGCTTCGACGGATGATAGGAATTCATAAAACAAGCTGGCACACGATGTTGTTTTTGTCATTGTGGGCACATCGGACATCTGTCAAATCCGCTACGGGGTTTACGCCTTTTCGATTGGTCTATGGTGTGGAAGTCGTTCTTCCAATAGAATGCGAGATACCTTCTCTGAAGCTAGTTGTCGAACTCTTACCCAATACTTCTGTTGAAGAAGAACGTCTATTGTATCTGATGCGATTAGACGAAACTCAACGTGATGCCACTCTAGTAATAGAAGCCCAGAAGAAACGTGTCAAGGCACAGTATGACAAGCATTTCAAGCCTCACATTTTATCTTAAGGTGATCTTGTTCTTCTTTATGAACAAGATCGAGATATGTTAGGAGCTGGGAAATTCGAACCAATGTGGCGAGGACCTTATATTGTTCGCCGAGTTTTGGAAAAATGAGCATATGAGCTAGTTGATTATGATGATATCCCTTTGAGTGAACCCAGGAATGGGTTGTACTTGAAGAAGTATTATGCATAAGTCATTTGTGCACAAGTACTTGTATTTTATGTATCATACTTTGCATGTGTTACTTTAGTTTTCTTTTGACGTTATCTGGTCTCTGCCCTTATGTGACGTTGTTTTTTATTGCCAGATGTCAGAGTCTTCGCTACCCTATATTGGCTTCGCTGATGGTGCTATCCGTAGTACTCAAAACTTAGCTTCCGCTGCGTGGGCGATCTATGCCCCAACAAATGAACTTATATCTTTACGAGGTGTATGTCTCGGCCGTGCGACCAACAACATTGCAGAGTATAGCACTGTCATTGAGTTATTGGTTGATTCTATCTCACTTGGAATTCGTCATTTGGTTGTGTGACTTGACTCGTAGCTTGTAGTACTACAACTAAGTAATATCTACTCTATTCGAAGTCCTACTTTGTTACGAGTGTATTTGCGAATTAGCCTCTTGGAACGTTATTTCGATCACATTGAATATCAACATATTCCTAGATGTATTAATACATTAACAGATGCATTGGCTAATTATGTATTGGACATACATTTGAACCATTTATAAATCAAACACATTAAAATTCACACAATATAAAGTAAACCGGTAGAAGCCATCTGTATATATAACGATCAAAAGAGTTTGTTTTTTACAAAAAGTTTGTCCGAAGACCAAAATATCAAAATTTGAAGCTCATAGCTTCTACAAAGTGACGTCACGGATGACGTTCACGGTAACACACAATTTCCCTAGCAACCCTACGGAGAAGTCGACTCATAGCTGTTGATACCCCTACAGTATGATGCTGATCACATCGTGGAACCTCTTCCAGAGTCATATCTGGAATGTCTGTTGTCAGGCCCTCCAAATTCTGTTCCACCACCTGATAATCTTCGGCATACTGTGGTGCTGCTGGTGCTACTTCTCCTCGTCGCTGGATAGGAGAGGTGCTAGGAGGTATATACGGTCCAACATCTGTGTTATCAACAAATTTTTGTGTTAGTATTTGGATAAATATATAAAACAAAAACATTTAAATATGATAAAAATTCAAAAAACATTTAAAAAGAGAAAATGCGTGTACTTCTTACCAAGGTCACCCCACTGAGCGTCCTCAGGCAGTGCCAAATCTGGATCTCCTCTGAAATCCAACCCGACATAGGTGTAGTCATCGACCATCAACATCTGGTTTTGAAGCCAGTCAAAGAAGATATTATCATACTTGACGATTAGTCCTGCCACGTGCTGGGCCATGAGCCGACACCATCTCAACATCCGTGGATCTCTAGGACATGGGAAGTCTGACTCAACCTATAGCCTAAATACGGGGACCCTCTCGAGGAAGAAGGACACTAGTAAAGATCCATACCCAAACTGTTTCAATTCACCTCGCCTGCATTTAGTTAATTTCTTTTTGATACTGCGAAGCACAACATCTTCCCAGTTAAATACTCGAGGCTTGGTACACTCGATGGCGTACTGGAAGTAGCTCTGTAATGCCATATGAGGAGCAGAACTCCCTTCCATCCGAGCTATAGTAAAGAGGATAGTGCGGAGGGTCAAGTCTTGTACCCCCCAGATAACAACTTTTCCCTTTTTCCTTTCAGCCTTTGGTACACAGTATTGATTGCAGTACTCACTCATATTGAGCCCGCCACCTCTACTACCGGTCAGACTGACATAATAACCGCGCCTGGACAATCCAGTCAAAAAGTATATGTCCTCAATGTCTATGGACAAAGTATGAGCTCCTACATTGAAAACCTGCTGATCTGTGTCCCACATACGGACTAGATACTCCAGTAGTCTGACCTGGGCCCTCATGCCCGGGATGCGAAAGTATTTTAAGAGCCCACAATCTCTCAATGCAGCTATAGTGGGAGGATGATTCTCAGCATTTGCATTATCCTCTTCATGTTCTCGTTATCGCCACTCAAGCACCATGTTTGTGGCTATTTACCTGCACAAGGAACATAAAAGGAGGATTAATGATTTTATTCATGATTTGGATCTTTTTCATTGGCTCAATATTTTAAATTTTTTTGGAGATTGCGGTTCTCGCAGGTGCCTCATTTGCATAGTGCGAACACCTCGCAGGTGGATTAAATCTCACCTGCGAGAACGCATCATTCTCGCAGGTCCCATATGGGTTGCCTGCGAGAATGCCTATGCGCATGTAGGGTTCAAAAAATAACTTGAAACTGAGAAAATAACCAATGAAATAAAAAATTTAAACCATGAAAATGTCCAGAATGAAGAGCTTACCTTAATGCTGCAGACGGCTCGTCGAATGATCTCTTGTAGCTCCCGCAAATCGACGCCAAATTCGGAGGGTAAAATGGGGGTTTTGGAGCTCAATAGTGAAAATGTGAAATGATATGGTAAAAATGATTATTTACTCATTTAATTTACTTTTTACTATGTCATTTTGGGTTTTTTATGTTTATTTATTGATTAAACCTAATCCCTAATGTCAAAATGAGTGTAATGACTTGCAGGTATGATGACGTTGATAATTAAACACAAGGGTATGGACATATTTATTCGTTATGACATGTTTTCATTGTTTTTATGGTTTTTACATAAAACCTCGAGCGTCGTCTTTGTCCGTTCTTACGCTCGTAAATATAGGAGAACGTGATCGAGCATAGTTTTATCACTTTTTCGGGTTCAACAAGGTTATACGAAAAAGGAACCCCCCTGGAGTCCTCTTTAAGCTCTTTTCAGACTCTCTAAACATGAAAAGATCACCGAGCGACCTTGCTATTTTCACGCTCGCTAAAGTATTTGAAGTACGCGTCTGGTAAGCGATAATTTCTCTCTTTTTCAGTCTTATCCAGACTATCTTACGAAAAAGGAACTGAGAGATTTCTCTTTTAAGTGTTTTTCCAAACTCTATAATCTTGAAAAACCTTCGAGTTTTCTATCTCTGGACTCGTTAAACAAACATTGACAGACCCGTGATGGGACCGAACCACTCCTTCTTAGGGTTCGTTAAATATACTCCGAGGGACTCATCCAAAGGATGAGCTTATATCAACAAGCATATGTGATCCTCTTCAAGCTTGCGTAAAAATAAAGAGGTACTTGCCAGAAATGGTGGGGGAAAATTTGGGAAAGGGATATGTTTCATCTTCGTATTGATTGGCAGTAAGTGTCGCT